>OY728140.1:2084362478-2084970478 GCA_963277665.1 Viscum album
TTTGACCTTTTCAGCGCTAAAAAAAGCACTGATAAAGCCCCCTTTTATCAGTTCTAAAAAAAGCGCTGATAGATGGGTCTTTTATCATCGCTTTTTTAGCAGTGATAAATGGGTCCTTTATCAACTCTTTTGGGAGTGTTGATAAAAGGGACCCCTTATATCAGCGCTGATCTTTACAGTGCTTTTTTAGCACTGTCAAATCCCTTTTTTAGCATTGATATAGTCCGTTTTTGTAGTAGTGAATTGATAAATTGAATGGAAATTCCACTCAATCTTGAAGAAAGTTTCAAACTGTGATGATGATTTTGATTGGAATGGAAAAAAGTGATCTCATATTGAAGAAAACATGTCATTTTTGGGTGTTTACTTAATTATATCTTTATTGATAATCTATTATATGGTTTTTGGTCAATTTTTAGTGAATATTCCAACATGAAATTGAATTTTTTTTATTTTTCTCATTTTAGAATTAGGAGTGTTTTGGGAGTAGCTTGAACTCTTTTGGGTGATATTGTGAATAAAGCATGTCACTTGTTTGGTTTTATTAAATAGTTTCATATTTAATTATATTTAATTTTATATTTTTTTATTTAGAAATAATAAATATTTTTCTCAAAATGAAATTAGATGTATGTTAGAGTCCTTCCAAGGGAAGTTGTTCGAGGTCTCGGTTATGCATTGATATCCTGTAAGTCTATTCACAATTATGCCTTTCCCTCTATAGTGTGATATTTTTTATAATAAATTAATTAATTATAATTTAGTAATAATTAAGTATATAAAATTTTTCGGCCGGAGATAGAAACTTGTGGTGTTCATTTGACGAAAAATGGTGTTGGATCTACAAAGACACATTGTTGGGATATTTATGGTTTGTTGTTATCTCTATATGAGGTACATGGTATCAAGTACTCTACCTTTTGGAATTATGTAGGTATTTTAATGTGAGATATGTGGCTCAAAACATTGGCATAATTAAAACTAAATTCACATTTTTTATGAATAAATATTAATTCTAATTTAATGAAACATCCTAAATTCTAAATTATTTAACGAATCATGTCTAATATACATAGTAAATGTGTTATTGGACATGACAGATCCTTGTGAACCATATTGATTTAAATCATCGATGGTTGATGTTGGACTACTGATGAGTGCCTAAAACATCCTGGATACCTTGATTTGTATATGTGTTCTTTTTAGGAGAACATGTATGATTATTTTTTCCATGAGAATATTAGATATAAATTTTCAACGTGTTTAATCTTGATAACATGTATCGTTTCTATGAATCATCATGACAAGAAATGCTCTATTTATATGTTTACTCTCATATTCCTTTTAATGATGCCTATGTAGACATAGCTTATTAACCAGTTTTAAGGTTATCAGTGTGGGTGTATATGTCTCCCATGACACCCCTTTATGATTATTTTTTCAATGAGTTATATGGTAGATTGTTTATTTATTTTTCGAAGATGATCGCATGTATTTTTATGCTTCTATATAATGTTCATGATGATGTGTGATATTTTTCTTTTTATTTTATTCCCTATTATGTTTGTTTCCATTCCTTTGCAGGTTTTCCTACTACTCATGATAGTTGATCATCCTGGTATGATTACCACTTATAGGGGGAGTGTGTATGCCACGTGACTATAATGATCACAAACTCATACACAGGGTATAATCGTGGTAGTCTTTTAGTCTAGTATGAAAATCTATGGCTTGCGAATAATGATTATAAATTACTAATCTCACTTCCTTTTGGATATTTAGTTAACATTTAGGAACTCAACTCCTTGTGGATAATGATTACATGATCACTATTTAGACTTGTAGCCTTAATCGATATATGATTCCTCAAGTATGTTGAATATCATATCGATAAACATGTGTGTTGTTTTGGGTGACACTTGAAATCAATAATCATTATTTTGACATAGAGATAAAGTATGTATGACCAGGGTTCATGGAGTCTTGGTATGAACATAACCACTTAACACATTTATGGTATTTCATATTTTTGATTTGTGATTTTATGTCATGCATGTGCTTTTATGTGTATCTAGTTTCCCTCTATTGATATTATCAAATTAATGTACACTACATTTACCAGTTCTATACTAGACCGAGTTGGTGGTGTTCTACAAAAGTGTATCCAAATCCTTCCCCTGAATCCATTAATCTTGGGTACCTTAGCATCCATCACTTGTTTCAGGTATATGTAGTGCTATGTAAGGGTTTATCATTGGGATAGATAACTCACTACGAGTTTTGAGATCAGGATGATGTATGGCTTGTAGTTGCAGAGCCTCTTATACTTTCATTCATTTCAATCATGTACGTGATTCTCCTTATAATGTCTCAGTTCTAGTTTCTTCCCAAAGGTGTCCCATACTCATTTGGTCACATGACATTAAGCACATTTCCACAAATGAAAAAGGATGCCAACTAGTTTTAGAGACCCAAAGATTGACGTACATAGACATTACTTTTGCATAATACTTAATACATAACAAAAACAGACACACAAGGACCGTAATAGTTTAGTGTCTTTGGAAACTCAGAATATAATCTTCTAATCATGGTGAATGATCTTCAACATCTCCCATAAAGATCTTCCCCTTTTGTTTTCTTACCTAAAACCTTTCATTATATCCTAGTGAAACGAAAAAATAAAATGGGTGAGCTCAAATGCTTAGTAAGGGTAATCATGGAGAAAATAAAACAGACTATATACATTTGAACTTAAAAACATGAACATAATGTTTAAACGTCAAAATCTCTAGAAATGACATAAAAAATGGTAGTACATAAGGCATAGATAATAATGGAACATCAATAATGATAAAATAGAATGGGAATAAAACATGTAATTGTGGTAACCATTAAGCACATGATATGATTTACATAGTAGCCAAGGAATTGCTGCCAAGACCATCTTAGTGGACAAAGTCCCTTACTGATCGAGTTCACTCCCCGTTCCAGTCCTATATCACTGAACCAGATTAACTTGTCATTCCAGCCATGTCTATCTCATGAGATATAAATCTTTACCCAATGAATTTGAGTGAGATATAGGTCCCACCCATATCATAATTAAATCATTCTATCTTGTGCCATAATATAAACATAAATCATTCATCATAACCCAAAGAATAAAATGGATTTCATAAACACCATCCCATCATAATGTAATCCATATAAAACAAATGGATATCATTTAATCATAAAAATAATAAAACAATTTAAATAATATGGACATTATACTTGAATCATAATCATACTAAATAATTTCATCTTAGATGGAAAATTGTTTTGACAAAACCCTTGAAATGAATTTTTGAGGAAAATATACTTTCTTCGTTAAAATAATTTTCTTATCACAAAATTCCATTAAATTTTAAAAGGAAAGGATTTTTTAAAAATAATCCTGAATTCATGTAGAGGATTATTTGTGAAAATAAGGCATTATGAAACCGTAAAAATTTGTTCACGCTATATAAGTTAAAAAAAATTCTCCTCGTACTTTTAACGGAAAAGTCAAAATGTACCACGTATGGTAAATAAATGAAAGATTCCTTCCATAACACAAATTAAATGTCAAAAAGGGGTAAAAATGACTTTAAACATACATGGAAGAATATTAAACTCTTTATGAAATACATTTTTATGGATATGGATGAAAAAAATATAACCCCAGTAAATACTTACTTATAAGCAATCTCATATAAAAATGAGTTTGCGAAATTATCCCAAAACTTATTTCCAATATGATTCATATGTATCATAACCTCATGTATAATGATTTAAATAATGTCATTGACTTATTAAAGAATCATATTCATTTTTATCATATCATATATGGTTCACTTATGACTTTATATTACCCGTTCTTTTCTAAATTCAATGTTAAAGCAGCGTTTTGTGTAAAATCATTTCATTTATAGTACGTGTTTCGATTTCTTGTTCTTGATATTATTAAATATATCTTTATTTACTTTATTCAAGAATGTAAAACATAATTTATATATAATATATATTCATAATATAAATATATGTGATAGTTCGATAAATGGAATGAAATACACCGATCATAGAGATGGTAGGCCGTACGTATGCATGAACACTATTTTTGTTTCCTTATTGAATTGAATGGAATTAAGTAAATGAAACATATATGTAAATAAATCAAGTATCATAATTATGTAATATCCTTTATGATTATTTATTATATATACATTATAATCATACTTGAATGGTTAATCATGGAAAATGAATCTCATTGCGTTCGTGGAGACGATAGTTCGTACGTACGCACGAGCGATGATATCATTCCCATAATTATTAAAATAGAATTGGAGTGGATTATATAATATATCAGAACAATTATTATGTTATAATAACCGTATATAGTTATTCTTTACACCATTATACCCATCCAAGTAAGGTGGTGGTGGAAAAACTAATTACACCACGACAGGGAGACGGTATTCCGTACGTATGCACGCACGATGATTCATTTTACATAGGATGGATAGAAGGTGAAGTTAGGTTGTTTCATATTTATAATATCATATCAGTATATTAGTGATACTGATTTTATTCATTTACAATGAAACAACTAAAGAAGAGGATGTTGAAGAAGAAATAAACTTGAAAGAATCGGTAGAAGAGATTACCTCTTCTTCGACGCACCTCCTTTAAGCTTGCTCTTAAGGGACTAAAGTTTGTCTTTTGAGAATATGAGAACATCCAGAATTTTTCTAGGGAAGTGGAGAAGAGAAATGGTCAGGGGTTGGCCGAGCTTGAAGGCTCAAGGTGTTGTGAAGAGGATATAGAGGAGGTTCCCTTTTATAAGGGAGGAGAGGACACCTTTGAAAACCTCAAAAATATTAATTTTTAATAAATCAAACCCCACTTAAAATTGTCCAAAAATGACTCATATTCAAATATTATATGATATATGGTTGTAAACTCATCACACAATAAAATTTATACATTTTGAAAATTTATTTTAAACCTTATCAACTTGATTTATCCTTATTTACTTTATTTAATCTTATTTGTGGTAATAAGATTATAAATTTTAAATTGTTATAAATAATTACATATGTGTCATGAATTTCCCATAATTGGATAATTTATGACATTTTCGACCGTATAAATTTTAATTTATAATTTTTAATTTTTTTTGTTTTTTAAACTATTTTATATTATGTTATTTTTATAAAATAACAATAGTGTCAATTTTGGCTCTATTCATTTATTTGAATTTAAATAAAATCCACACAGAAGATATGTTCAAAATAAAATATTTAATAGATTCATAACATGTATTATTTTCTATAAAATTCATGGATCATATTACATAGTTCATACAATATTTATTTTAATATTTTTAAAACCATTTATTTGGTATTTCAATCAATAAAATAATTTCAACATCACTATTGTTTCAACTTTAATTATAATGTTTTAATCCCTAAAAATTATTAATAATTTTACATGATGTAGATAATATTTATTTATTTCTAGATACTACTCATGTTATAAGTTTCATGAAGTTTATCACTAAATTAAAATTATTATACTTATAATATTTAAGAGAGTGACATTTTGTCACTTTCTTTTGTTTTAATAATAAATAAATTATTTTCATGGTCAAAAGTCCGTAAAATGAATCTATTCCAACTTTTAGGTGATATGGGTCGACTTTTAGTCATCCAATAGAATTTTTTCAGGTGTTAGGTTAATTTTATAATCTTATATTACCCTTAATTACCTGATTTACCTTTAACTACAATAAATAAAAATTACCGTAGTTACAATTCAAAATATCAAAAAAATAAAATTAACCTATTAACATAATTTAAACCCACTTAATTCAAATATGGAATCCATTTTTCAAAATTGAAAACACACAAGTTGCATTAATTAGTTTAAAATTAATCCCGATGTTGAGAAAATGGATTTTAAATGTTAAAACGTTGCAAAAGATTGAAATGTTTTTACTTATGAATTCAATGTAAAAATAATGATAATGACTTAAATTATATTAATTGGTAAAAATATATTTTATTTATACTTTAAAAAAATTAAATAATTTAATTTAACCATATAAATTATCTCGATTAAAAAAGTTGTTTTTAATTAAAATATAGCGTGTTTTTACTATTCATTAAAATATGAAAGTTATCAGAATAATATGAAAAAATTATCAAAAGTAAATTTTTATATCCTTATTCCAAAAATGAATTTTATTTTGTTAAATTAAACTTATAAACATTTCAAAAACTAGATTTAATGTGGGTGCGCCATTAAAAGGTGGGAAAACTGATTTTTTTTAAAAAAACTTATTTTACCCAAAAAAAATTATTTTGTTCTCATACCATGTTCTAGAAAATGTGTAAGATGAATTATAAATTCATAAAATTCAAAATGTAGTCACTACTATTCATAATGGCTAGTTCGTAAATATATTATAACAATATATCGTTGTTTTTTGTGAAACTCACTATTGTATACAACACACGCTATTGAGGAAGGTTGCTCTTGCATGCAACACAAGCCAAGAATAGTGTTTGTGTATAATATAAGATAATACGGTGTTTTGTACAGCACAAGATAATTTTGGTGTAGCGTACAACACAGGAAATCAATGAAATTAAATGAATAATTTTCATAAAATCACGGGGTGTTACATTCTACCCCCCTTAAAATGAATTTCGCCCCCAAAATTAGTTGGGGTTATAAATGGTTTACTACTTGAAAGTTTATTTAATAGAGACCCACATCGTAAAAAGGAATACCAAAAATTAACTTTGAAAACTAAATTATGAAACGTAACGGTTACCCAAATTTACTAATCACTAGGTTTCCACATAAGAGAACATAGGTGAAAATATGGATATGGAAGATAAATCTAACCATCAAGTTCTAATGGAGAGTGGTATGGAACATGACTATGAAAAAACCATAAATCCCAAAGCCATAAATTTGTGATGATCTAAGGTACCTTCGGATTCATTGGATATGAAGACACTAGGACAACATTTTTGGTTTTCAAGATCATTCCCTAAAGTTGAAGAATTTGAATTAGAAGAAATACTTACTTTATTTCAGTACAATCTCACCGTTGTTCATGCCTTGAACAATTTCCACATTATCTATCAATGAAATTAAGTTGAATTTGTCATTCTTGAAGTGTTAGCAGATCATGTGATGGAATGATGGGTCATTCCATCTGTCTCAAACATATGTTAGCAAAAGTTATATACATAAGTCCATCTATGGTGAGATTAGTCAGATGCGGTTCCAAAATGGACTTATACTTCATCTAGCATCCTACTTAATAAAATTAAACTAGTTTCTACTAACCAAGGACTTCCTGTAGGACAACGGTAGGCGATAAAGGCCTGTCGCACTTCGGTTGTGGGTTTGATTCCCACATCCTTGTCCGACACGATGGGTTGTCGCCAATCCTGCAGGTTGTTCTTTTTCTAAAACTACATTATTATAACATCCCATCAATAATATTGAAAAAAGTTATATCCTTAAACAATTGTAACTTATGTTCAACATAATACATTCCAATCTTTAGGATTATTTAAAATACTTCTGTCCAAGGTCATAGTATAAGGAAAACAATTACTAGAAATGTCATCTACCGAGAATGTGAATACCATCATTTATCCCCCATATATCATACAATATATATTTTTGGTCACATTACAAACATGTGAATACCTTAATTATGTATTCTCTTAAAGCATGAATTACTATAGAACCTTACTGAAAACATGAATGCTGTCAAAATTTAAGTCTTTCCACATTCCAAAATCCCAAAATTTCGATATAATCAAACCATGATATCACTTTGTCCTTATATCAGTCATGAGCTCATGAATACTCTCTTATATATTATTTTATCTTTATCCCTAATTATGCACAAATCATCTTCTCTCCAAAAACATTTCAATCACTTTTCATTGTTACCGGTACCATATAATTATTAAAAACCAATGTATAGATATTCTAAAATTCCACGATACCATAAATGATATTCCATGATACTATTTTGAAATCCCATTACATAAACACTTAATCCTTCCACAACATCATTTTCATACTCGACACCACAAATAGTGATCGCATGTAAATTCACTTTGTCCTTTTCTTTAAGAGGTTTCTCATGTTGATCATCACTAACCATTGGATTAGGGCATTCATTATCATAATTCCCCATTTCCTTGCACTTGATGCATTGAAGTGTTGGTGGAGTGTTCTTTATAGTCTTTTCTCTATTCACATCATTAGCTACCTTTTTCCCATTACTTCGACACTCAACTGCTCGATGACCTTCTTTTCTATACTTAAAACATTTTCTAGTACCTTTTAGACAATCTCCACCATGCTTCTTTCCACACTTTGAGCATAAAGAAACATTCATCTTCTTTTCACCATTGTTCTGAGATTTTTCCTTGAACTCCATCTTTTGTTTCTTGTCAAAACAATGAGATGGATATGTAACACAAACTTCCATTTCAACCTTGATAGCACAACGCACAATTTCATCGTACCTACTGAAGTCTCTTATATCTAATTCCCTTCAAAGACTTCGTTTTAAGACATTGAAGAATCGATCAACTTTACTTTCAGGTTGGATGATAAAGCCAGATGCATACCTTGAAAGCCTTGTAAAATTCGCTTCGTATATACCAATAGATTCAATATCCTTTTGATTAGGCTCAAGGAACTCCTTTTCCATCTTTGTTTGATGAATACTAGGGAAGTACTTATTGAAAAACAAGTTATTGAACTCGTCTCATTCCATTTATTCAATTTCATCTTGGGGCCTTGTATTCTTAATTATAGTCCACCACTTGTCTGCTTCACCTTTTAAATAGTAAACAGCCAGAATGACTTTTTCATGTTTTAAATTGCAAAGTATGGAAAATATCTTTTCAATGGTACTAATCCATTGTTCAGTAATAAGTGGATTATAAGACCCACTGAAAGAAGGTGGACGCTGCCTCCTGAAGGACTCCATAGAATATTGTTCCCTTCTCTGCTCATTTGGAAGTCCAGAATGATTCATATCTTGTGTGAATATAGCAATAATAATTTTCACTCCATCTCTCATAACATTGGTTTTTTCAGAAGGAAAATCATTTCATTGTCCATTACATTGATCAACACGGTACCTTTGGGTTCCATCCATCGTCTAAAACCCAAAAAGAGTAGTGTGAGAGGAAAAAATCATGCTAAGTAAAACAACATAATAAAGGGGGAGTACCTTAAATATCTAACATCTTAGGTTTAATTCTAATATCATTAACATAATTCTAGGACTATAACTTATAATTACACTTAACCATAGGGACATCCCTAGACATAGGTTAGAAATATCTCTAGGGATCTGACTAAAGTTTTCTCATCCTAGTTTCCAAAGGTTAACTAAACCTTTCCTATGATACCAAATGTAGAGATCCAAAGCTTAACGTACATGGAAATTACATTTCATTTTTTGGAATACTTAATACATAACAAAAACAGACACATAAGGACCGTAATAGTTTAGTGTCTTTGGAAACTCGGAATACAATCTTCTAATCATGGTGAAATATCTTCAACATCTCCCATAAAGATCTTCCCCATTTCTTTTCTTACCTAAAACCTTTCTTTATATCATGGGGAAAAGAAAACAAAAAAAGGATGAGCTCAAATGCTCAGTAGGGGTAAGCATGGAGAAAATAAAATAGACCATATACATTTGAACTTAAAAACAAGAACATAATGTTTAAACATCAAAATCTCTAGAAATGACATAAAACATTGGAGTACGTAAGGCATAGATCATAATGGAACATAAATCATGATAAAATAGAATGGGAATAAAAAATATAATTGTGGAAACCATTAATCACATGATATTATTTCCATAGTATCCAAGGCATTGCTTCCAAGACCATCTTAGTTGACAGAGTCCCTTACTGAATCGAGTTCACTCCTCGTTCCAGACCTGTATCACTAAACCGGATTAACTTGTCGTTCCAACCATGTCTTTCTCATGAGATATAAATCTTTACCCAATGCATTGGAGGGAGATATAGGTCCCACCAATCATATAATGAAATCATTCTTACTTGTGCCACAAAATAAATATAAATCATTCATCATAACCCAAAGAATAGAATGGGTTTCATAAACATCATCCCATCATAACGTAATCCATATAAAAAAATGGGTATCATTTCATAATAAAAATAATCAAACCATGTAAATAATATAGACATTATACTTGAAACATAATCATACTAAATAATGTCATCTTAGATGGAAAATATTTTTGATAAAACACTTGAAATGATTTTTTTAGGAAAAAATACTTTCTTCTTTAAAATCATTTTCTTATAACAAAATGCCATTCAATTTTAAAAGAAAAGGATTTTATTGAAAATATTCTTGAAATCTTTTAGAAGAATATTAATGAAAATAAGGCGTTATGAAACCATAAAAATCCGTTTGCACCATATAAGTTAAAAAAACATTCTCCCCATACTTTTAAAGGAGAAGTCAAAATGTACCACATATGGTAAAAAAATGAAAGATTCCTTCTATAAGAAAAAGTAAAAGTCAAAAAAGAGTAAAAATGATTTCAAACATATATGGAAGAATATTAAACACTTTATGAAAAACATTTTTATGGACATGGATGAAAAAAATATAACCCCAGTAAATACTTACGTATAAGTAATCTCAGATAAAAATGAGATTGCAAAATTATCCTTTACCTTATGTCCAATATGATTCTTATGTATCAGAGCCTCATGTATAATGATTTAAATAATGTCATTTAAGTATTAATGAATCATATTTATTTTTATGATATCATATATGGTTCACTTATGACTTTATATTACCCGTTCTTTTGTAAATTCCATGTTAAACTAGTGTTTTGGGTAAAATCGTTTCATTTATCGTACGTATTTCGATTTGTTGTTCTTGATATTATTACATATATCCTGATTTACTTAATTCCAGAATGTAAAACATGATTTATATATAATATATATTCAGAATATAAATATATATGATAGATCTATAAAAGGAATTAAATACATCGTTCATGGAGATGGTAGGTCGTACGTACGCATGAACGCTGTTTTCATTTCATTATTGAATTGAATGGAATTAAGTAAATGAAAAATATGTTTACATAAATATAGTATCATTATTATGTAATATCATTCATTATTATTTATTATATATACTTTATAATCATAATTTAATGGTTAATCATGGAAAATGAATCTCATCGCGTTCGTGGAGACGGTAGTCCGTATGTACTATGAGCGATGATATCATTCCCATAATTATTGAATAGAATTGGAGTGTATGATATAATATCTCAGAAACAGTATGATTTTATAATAACAATATATGGTTATTCTTTACACCATTATACCCATCCAATTAAGCTGGTGGTGGGAAAACTAATTACACCACGGTGTGGAGACGGTATTCCGTACGTATGCACACATGGTGATTTCATTTTTCGTAGGATGGATAGAAAGGAGAAATTGGGTTGTTTTATATTTATAATATCATATAAGTAAATTACTGATACTGATTGGATTAGTTTAAAATGAAACAACTAAATAAGAGAAAGTTGAAGAAAAAAGAAACATGAAAGAATCGGTAGAAGAGATTACCTCTTTTTCGACGCACCTCCTTTAGGATTCCTCTCAAAGGACTACAGTTGGTTATTTGAGAAAAAAAGAACCTCAAATATGTATCTAGGGAAGTGGAGAAAATAACTGGGTTGGTTTTTTCTGAACTTGAAGGCTCAAGGTGTTGTTAAGAGGAGAGGGAGGACGTGCCCTTTTATAAGGAAGGAGAGGGGAACCTTTGGAAACCTCAAAAATATTAATTTATAATAAATCAAACACCACTTAAAAACCTCAAAAATTGACTCATATTAAAATATTATATGAAATAGGGTTGTAATATCATCAAAAAATAAAATTTATACATGTTGGAAATTTATTTTAAACCTCATCAACTTGATTTATCCTTATTTAATTTATTTAATCTTATTTGTGGTAATAAGATTCTAAAATTTAAATTGTTATAAATAAATACTTATCTATTTTTAATTGTCCATAATTAAATAATTTATGACATTTTCGACCATATAAATTTTATTTTATAATTTTTAAATACTTTTGTAATTTTTAAACAATTTTATATTATGTTATTTTTATAAAATAACAATAGTGTCAATTTTGACATTATTCATTTATTTGAATTTAAATAAAATCCACACAGAAGCTATGTTTGAACTAAGAAATTTAATAGATTCATAACATGTCTTCTTTTCTATAAAATATTTGGAGCATATTAAATATTTCATACATTTTTTATTTTAATATTTTTAAAACCATTTATTTCATATTTCAATCAATAAAATAATTTCAACATCACTATTTTGTCACTTTTAATAATAATTATTTAATACCTATAAATTATAAATAAATTCACATGATGTAGATAATTTTTCTAGATTTCATAAGACTATTCATTTTCGACGTTTCATGAAGTTTATCACTAAATTATAATTATTATACTTATAAGATTTAAGAGAGTGACATCTTGTCACTTTCTTTGGTTTTAATAATAATTAAATTATTTTCATGGTAAAAAGTCCATAAAATGAATCTATTCTGACCCTTAGGTGATATGGGACGCCTTTTAGTCATCCAATAGAATTTTGGAAGGTGTTTGGGTAATTTTATAATCTTATTTTTACCCTTAATTACCCGATTCACCTTTAACTGCAGTAAATAAAAATTATCGTAGTTATTATTCATAATATCAAAAAAATAAAAGTAACCTATTATCATAATTTGGAACCACTGAATTCAAATATGGAATCCATTTTTCAAAATTCAAAACACATAAGTTGCAGTAATTAATTTAAAATTAATCCCGCTGTTTAGAAAATGGGTTTTAAAAGTTTAAAGGTTGCAAAAGATTGAAATGTTTTTACTTATGAATTCAGTGTAAAAATATTCCTAATGACTTAAATTATATTAAATGGTAAAAATATATTCTATTTATACTTTAAAACCATTAAATATTATAAGTTAACCATATAAATTATATCGATTAAAAAAGTTGTTTTTATTACAATATAGCGTGTTTTTACTATTCACTAAAATATGAAAGTTATCAGAATAATATGAAAAATTTATCCAAAGTAAAATTTTATATCTTGATTCCAAATAATAATTTTATTTTGTCAAATTGAACTTATAAACATTTCAAAAACTAGATTTAAAGAGTGTGTGCCATCAAAAGGCGGAAAAACGGTATTTTTAGAAAAAAAAACATATTTTACCAAAAAAAATTATTTTGTTCTCATACCATGTTCTAGAAAATGTGTAAGATGAATTATCATGTCATAAAATTCAAAATGTAGTTACTACTATTCATAACGTCTAGTTTATAATAATGTTATAACAATGTATCGTTGTTTAGTGAAACTCAGTATTGCATACAACCGATGCTATTGAGGAAGGTTGCTTTTGCGTGCAACAGAAGCCAAGAATAGTGTTTGCGTATAATATAAGATAATATGGTGTTGCATATAGCACAAGCTAATTTTGGTGTAGTGTACAACACAAGACATCAATGAAATTAAGAGAATGATTTTCATAATATCTTGGGGTGTTACACTAGTAGTGAGGGCCACAGTCTCATAATGGGGAATCTACGCCCTCATTGGTAGAGTACACATAGTGGAATAAGAAATTGTAAAAAAAAATCAAAAGTAGTAATACCAACAACAAAATAAATAAATAGAGTACTAATAGTAACATAACAGTTGTATCATATATAAAAAATCCATGTCACATGTGACTAGGAATGAAAAAAAACAAGTCCCAATTCTAGAAATACAATACTAAAACCAATGTACAAAAAATCAATAAACTCCAACATCATTCCAAGCCTCATCGTGATCTCATTCTCTCCAGCTCTGACAACAATCTAGTACCTGATGAAGAAGATTGATTTCCCTTATCTATACTTGCATATATATAAACAGTTTGGATCAAAGGCATGAACCAAATAGGGTGTGAGATGAATCCTAGTTGGAAACCACCAAAAGATCTTTGCCTAACTATCAGTGAATATATATAGTATGTAATTTGTATAAATGTATTAATAAACTAAGAGATACTCAAAAGTAAAAAATCCTAGGATTTTCAATTACATTCATTTAAATTTATTATTCATCATTTGAATGAAGTAAAACATGGAATCTAGCCTAAGCTCTATATCCCTTGAGTAATGGTAGCAAAAGACGTCTTATAAGACAATCTAAACTACCACTTAAGTCTGAGTTCAAGGTTGTTCTTTGGCATGGCAGACTTGTCACAATAATTATATCATTCAAAAGAAATCCTCACGTAATGTTCTCACACTCTAACCCCTATGGTTTAACATATCATCAATTCAATAAATAATTACCCTTTAGGAAGCCTCACATAGTCCAATCCCTTTGGTCCAATATAGAACCAATCATTTATATAAGACCACCTGGGAAGCTATCATGGTCAATACCCCCTTGGTCTGTATAGCAACAATAAATTATAATATCAACATGTCAGTACTCATAGTCAATTCCCTAAGGTCCAACATTCATTTAATAATGACCCTATGGGTAGCTGTCATGGTCTAACCCCTCTAGTCCATGACCACTAGCAGATCTCACAGTCATTAACTATGGGTCAACAGAACAAAAATGCATATATTAATGACCCTACCCCAGGAACCTCTCATAGTCATTTCCCCATAGTCAAGCATCCTCAATTAATAACACAATCATTTCATATAAGTATCAACTCCATCCTATAAAACCAGGCATAGGAACAAGGAAAGCCTATAGGCTTCCTATACCAAATATCCACAAAAAACCAATCAAGGTAACATAGCCATGGAGTTTCCCATAATAAGTTATTTAACCTTACACAAAATAAATAACTCTTCCTCAATTAAAAAACCATATAAGGTATAAAATAGGGTGAAATTACAAAACACGCAATACCCCAAACATGGGTATTCAACACTTTAAGCATATATAATCAAAATATAATCAATGAAAGGAATACACCACCTACCTTGGGGTTGTATAATCAATACTATTGAACGTAAACCCTTGAATCATCCAAGAACGATGTAGATATTAAAAAAGTGCAATATTAGTCATCCTTGAAATACTCATGAGAGAGGAGGAATCAAGAATTATGTTTCTATAGAAAGAGAGAACTCGCTAGTGGGAATCCAATAAACCCAACTATGTATCAATTAGAGGTACAACTGAAAATCGAGAGGGATTTGGATTTATTATGTGTGTTTTGCTCTCTTGTACGAAAAACATGGAGAATAAGGGTGTTCTAGATGTGATACAAAAACCCACACAAATTGATCAAATAAATAAAAAATTACACAACATGTTAATTTAATGTACACTCCATGTACTAGTGTCAACTGGACCCTTCTTTAGGCAGTCTTTCAGGTCACACACATGGCCATGTACTCAACCATTACACGACTATCAAATAGCTATACATGGAAACTGGGTACACAATGTGTACTCCAACGTACATGGAGTGCACTTAGAAAATTTATGTTTCTTCGTTTTCCCTCAAAAACACCCAAAATCAAGATATATACATGAAATGATGATTTGGGTTCATACAAACATCTCCCTTAATGTAATTCATCCCCACATTCATCTTCCAAGGGTGGTGAAGAGGAAGCTTCAAACAACATTATCCACTCTGATCTTACATCAGCCTCACTCCCCCATGTCTCATCTTATACTCATCATACTGCCATAAGACTTGTACTAGAGAAACAAACCAGCTACGGATAACCTTCATGTTGCGATCCACAATCTAAATAGGGTACTTCTTGAAGGATGCATCCACCTCAAATTCAACCTCCTTAGTTTGGAAAACTTGATATGGGTATGAAAAGTATCAACATAGATGAAAAACATGATATACATCATTCATATCACAATACTTCTGAGGTAACTACAACCGATATGTTACCACCCGACTCTCTCCAAAACCTCAAACGGTCCGATGTATCTCGGTGAATGCTTCCCTTGTCTCCTAATCCCCCGATTTCCAAATCTCAGTGTGACACATATTAAAATGTGATCTTTGAACTTGAACCATAGAGGTCGCCTCCATTGATAAGCATTAGTTTTATTCCAAGACTATGCAGTAGACATCCTCTTCCGAATTAACTCATCCAGCTCAGCAGTCTACTGTACAAGACAGGGTCCCAACATAGCTGATTCTCCTACCTCCATCCAATATAGGCATGATTGTCATGGTCTACCATACAAATTCTCATAAGATTCCATTTAAATCATTTCCTGAAAACTGTTATTATAGGGAAATCATCTAGGGGTATGTGTCTCTCCCAGGATCCCTCGAAATCCAGGACACATGCTCAAAGCATTTCCTCCAAAACATGAATTGTGTGCTTGGACTAGAAATATATTTGGGGATGTTAAATTGGACTCAGAAGTAATTATGTACTCAAATCCCTCTATAGATCCTCCCAGTCATGAGAAGTAAAACATGCATCACTATCTCAAATGATTTAGTACAGAACCCCATGAAAACAATCAATCTCTCAGATGCACAACCTTCCATACTCATCTACATTGAAGGTTTCCTTGATCTATTGGAAATGTAAAACCATCATGAGTCTATCAACAACAACCCAAACCACATAATTCCCTCAAGGAGACCTTGGTAAACCTGTCACAAAATCCATCGTGACATAATTCCACTCCCACTTGGGAATGGGTAATTGTTTTAAAATCCATGTCGATTGCTTATGTTCCCCCTTCACCTGCTGAGAAGTGGAACATCTCGTAAAAAAATCAAAAACATCCCTCTTCTTACCTAGTGACGAATAGTAACTGTGTAAATATCTTCACATATTTGTGACAAAAAGATGAACTGCACAAACTGAGGAATGAAAATCTTGCATCAACACCTCACATATGTCTGCTGAACCCATATGTGTCCATGAAAATGCAAAACCTCATGCACACCTATGGTCCACCTAGTTGTAGGGTCCTCTCCCAAGACACTCTCCCTTAGGAATAGGCTTCAGAATCTAATAGCTGACTCATTCTTACTCGATCCAGAATATTGGAGGTAACCTCTATAGCAGAAAAAAACAACTTCCTCTGTATTTCATTCACCTCCAAATGCATCTCAAAGAATAGAGCCATAAGCTGCCACTCCCTGCTGATCAGCTGAACTTCCAGCATCTGAGTGCTCCTGCTCAATACATTAACAACTGCATTGCCTTTCCCAGACATGAAAGAATGCTCAAAGTCAAAATACTAAAGGTACTCAACCCACCTTCATTGTCCCAAATTCAGATCATGCTGAGAAAAGATATACATGAGGATTTTTTTAGTTAGTGTATAACGCAAAATTATTTCCCAAAAGATAATTTCTCCAACAGTGTAGATCATGCACAACTGTAGATAACTAAAGATCATGCATTAGGTAATTCCTCTCATGTGGCCTCAAATACTAAGACCTATATGCATCAACTCCTACCCCCTACTTAAGCACCGCTCCCAGACCAATACCTAATGAATCACAGTAAACAGTCTAACTCTTTCCTAGGTCTGGAAACATCAGTATCGGTGCGGAAGCCAACCTCCCCTTCAGATCTTAAAAGTCCTAATAGAATGAGTCTTTCCACAAGTACTTTTCACCCTTCTTAGTCAGGAATATCAGTGGCACAGATAAGCATGAAATGTCTTGAATAAAGCATTTGATGTAACCATCCATCCCTAATAGGGGTGTCAATGGGTCGGGTTGGGTCAGGTTGGAGGCTTTTTTGGACCCGACCCAGTTAAAAAATATTGGGTCGGGTCGAGTCGGGTCTGAGCTGATTTCTCATTCAGACCCAACCCGACCCAACCCGTGTTAGATTGGGTTGGGTCAGGTCAGGTCCATTGGGACACCAGGGAATTTTTTTTGAACAATCAGAACCCTCCACGGGTTCATCGGACACCTAAAAAGCGGGTTCGTGGTCACGGGGGAGATAGAGGGGGTGGGGGGATTTGGGGGTGTAGGAGAAGGGTGGTTCGAGTGATTTCTCGACAGAAAGGAGGTATGCGGCTCACGCGGTGGTCTGACTGTCTGACGTTCATCAACAGAGGCAGCTGCTATGAATGAAGGAGGGCGGCGACGTTCGGACGGTGTGAGGAGGTGAGGGTTGATCCGCAACAGCGCTTCAATGGTGGGTAAGGACAATGACTCTAATTCAGGCGGCTTGGGTTCTCGAGGAGCAGAGTCAATGAGGTATGAATCCGATTCATCTGAGGTGTTCATCAGTGCTCGGATTCAGATGATGGTCATCAATAGAAGATCTGATTCGGTCATGGTGTGGTTTCTAATATTTGAATTTGGGTATTTTGAGTTCTTCAGATCTGGTCTGTGAAACTGTTAATAGGTTTTCAATTGGATTTTTTGTTCTGCCTGTGACTTATTCTTGCATAGATTCTGATTTTTCATCCACCGGTGATTTTTGTTTCCTACACTACCTCTGTTTTGAAGGTGGTAGCCAAGGGTGGAGTAGCAGCGGTCACCAAATCCACCTTGGGTGTGCAGCTGGATCTTGCCACGATGGTGGAGGTGATGGGCATGCAGTGCGTAGTGGGGAAGACAACGCCGGTGCGAGGGAGGGGAAGAGGTAGTGGGTTGAGAGAATTCATGAACTGAAGCATGACGATAGCAAAAAAAATGAAGTTCGGGTCGATGGGTCGGGTTGGGTCTTTATACTTCCAACCCATGACCTGACCCAACCCGATCTCAACCCGACCCAAACAGACCTGACCCATCAATATACCTGTGTAACCCGACACAACCCGACCCAACCCGGTCGGCTTGGGTCGGGTCATTCAGGTTGGGTCAGGTTTGGACACCCCTAATCCCTAAGAAAACTCCATACCTCAAATAAATTCTTGGATACTCCCAGGAAACTACTTCTATCACTTTCTATGGGTCTACTGATACTCTTTTCTCTGAGGTTACATGACCCTAGAAGTGAATATGTTCTATCCAAAAGTTTCATTTCGGGATCTTTGCATATAACTGATGTTATCTCTGTTTACTCAATACAATCTTAATATGGATAGAATGGTCATGTCGAGTGAGATTGTATAATAATATATCATCCATGAAGACTACCACAAAATAATCCAAGTAATTGTGGAACACTCAGTTTATTAGTGACATGAAAACTGCCAGTGCATTGTGAGACCGAATGACATAACCAAATACCTGTATATACCATACCTACTTCAAAAGACTGTAAGAGGTATATCTGACGGTCTAAAGAAAAACAAATGACAACTAGATCTCCAGTCAATCATATAGGAAAATCATGTTCCTCAAATATTATGAATGAGATCATCTATCTTAGGTAAGGGATATCGGTTCTTGAATGTGAACTAGTTCAGCTTCTGATAATCCATTCAATGTTTGAGGGTACTGTCTGAATTCTTCACAAAAAGGATAGGAAAACCCCAAGGAGAAGTACTGGGTTCGATGAAAACCTTTTCTTATAATTCCACTAACTACTTCTTTTGCTGATGTATCTTTGGTGAAGCTATCCTATAAGGAGGAATAGACATTGGTTCTACTCCTGGAAAAAGCTCAATAGGGAAATATACCTCTTTCTCGAGAGGTAAACCTATAAATTCATCTATAAATACTTATCTAAAAAGATATATCACTAGAGAAAATCCAATATAAGGCATTCCCTATTCATCTAGGTACAAACTAGAAATCTAGGATATAATTAATCCCAACCCATGATACTCGGGTCCTTCTCTTCTCTCTTGGAAATCCCATTTTCCCTTTTGTAGGAAATACCCACCCTATACTGATGTGAAACTCTCCTTGCAGCGATAGCCATCAACAAATGCCTAAAAAGAGACTAATCAATCCATTCTATAAATAATGTCAAAGCCTATCATATCTAATACATAGAGGTTCTACAAGAAGTGACACCCCCATCCTCAACAGGGAACTCATTGTAATGATGTAAACTAGTCGTCATAATCCCCAAGGGAGTGTTTAGTGTAATAAAATCATCATAATTAATGATGAAGAGACCAAGGATATTCACAAAAACAACAAATATAAAACTATGGGAATCCCCTGTATCAAAAATATTAGAAGCTAAAATGGAGCTAACAAGAATTGTACGTTTAATGGAAGAGGGTTCGAAATCATTCTCTTGCTGGGTCTACTCCACTAGAAAAGCTTGACTTATACCACCGAACTAAGACCCTATCTGACTACCCTGAGATGATCCACCCTACTATCTCTGAAAATATTTAGCCTGAATACCATGGCCACGACCATATCCTCGACTAGAATGGCCTAAAAAACTTCAGTTCCCTAACTGATGATAAACTGGTGGTCCTTCTCCTAAACGTGGAGTCATAACAGAACCCCTATCACTCACTTCGGGTGACAAAACACCACAAAAACAATAAATATGACCCATCATTCCACAATATTGGCACTCAAATGGGTCTCTTGGGAAATTTGGTCTTCTATTCCCACTCTTCCTACACTGGTATCATACCCCCTGGCTACCTAAGGAAACATCATGTGAAATCTCCTTACAGTACTTCCTGCTATCTATCGAAGGAGTAACCGTTATGGATACTAATCCTCCCTAGATCACAGCTCCCAAATCCCTCAGATTTCACTCAGTAATCAACAACTAGTTTATTATAGTCATCACCAAAATAATCTGGAAAACATTATCCTACAATAAGATGTAACACCTTAGACCATCCTCAAATCGCCAAGCCAAAAATAACATGTCACCTCCCAGAACAGTTGCAAAGAACTAAAGCTCTGTAAAAGGATATGTGTAATCCATCACTGAAAGAGAGCCTCACTCCAAGTGTATGAACGCTTGGTCTTGATCACCACTCAACGTCTTGGGGTATATGTAATCATAGATGTTTCTCAAGAACCCTTCCCAAGAAATATCACAATGATGTACCTCGTATGATATAACAGCCCACCATCTCTTGGTGGAATCACATAGAATGTACATTGTGAGCATCACCATCCTTTCCAGAGGCATCTCAAAATTATTAAAGATATCTAACTTGGACTCCAACTCGGACTCCGAAGCCTGTGGTCCTCTATCCCTTGAATAATGTGGGAGGATGTTACTGCTGGAACACCCCTATCAACTCTTCCATAGTCGGGCATGATGTGGTGCTCCCTGAAATGTCTATAACATCCTCTAAAACCTTCATGGAACTATGCATCAACACCCATGTCTGGTATAATAGTTGGTACCAAGATGGGAAATAAAAGAGTATCTGTTGGTAGTCCCTGGTCTACCCTTTCTAGTGCCTGATAATCACCCTGTACCTGGTGAAAAATCGGATGACGTTTGGGAGGCAAGACTTTGTAAGGTCATGCACAAACCACAATTCAATATTATCAAGGAATGAAATTTATATGTGCATGAATGGAACATGTGAATGATAGAATTCAAGTTTTACAAACTAGGGTTACACGACATGTATAAACTATACACGACATATTCCATTAAGCTTTTAACATGGAATGTACCTCTAGCAATCCTGGTCATGTAACACCCCTTACACACAATGTGTTCATCCTGAGACATGGCGTGTACTTGAATATTCCCTTACTTACTAGGTTCTCCTACATAGCTATAACTACATAGTTCTCTATCAGTGTAATACTACACGGTGTGATCCCTCTAAACATGATGTGTAATACTTACATACAATCCACCCCTGTCATTGGTCACACTTCTAGATACACGGTTGATAACTACAGGATGCGTACAAGCTAGACATGGAATATAAAACCTAAGTTTCATCAACCCATTTTGTTGGTCACACGGCCGGATAGACAGTTCTTTACAACACAACATGTACAAAATAGACATGGCATGTTCTACCAAAATTTTTCCAACCCCGTGTCTCTGATCACATAGTCAGTTACACGGTCAAATACTAGACGTCGTGTGAATATGGAACACAGTGCGTACATAAGAAAAGTTGTTTCCTTTAGAACCAAAGAAGTTATGGCATGTGGTCATAACATAACACGTCGTTTTGTTTGGGTTTCAAGATATTTGGCCTTTGAAACTTCTCTAAAACCCTTAAAAAAATAAACTTATGTCCAAGGAATTACAACTTATGACCCGTGAGAGCCCATACTCCCCATGGATCAATGTTTGGCATCCTCTTTCACATAATAACTTGAAAAAACTTGATTTAAGTTTAATCATGATCCAAAAAATTCTGATCCTAGTGGGTCCATAACCCACAGGTTAGAGGATCAATGCTTCCCTTTGGTACCACTTTGTAACATACTGGTTCTGAATGCCACCCAAAGGCATGTCATATCTGGTTGGTCACAATACCTCAATTGTATTTCCCCAAATACCAAAGGATACCAACTAGCAGCGAGGGTGAAGGTCTTATAATGGGGAAACTGTTCCCTCAATGGTAGAGTATACATAGCGGAATAAAAAATATTAAACAAAGCAGAAGAAGTAATACCATACAACCAAAGAAAACAATGGAAAACTGATTGAAATATAACAACTAGATCATATTTAAATAATGAATGTCTCATGTGTCTAGGAAAGCATCCAAAAAATTCATATTGCTGGAAATACAAAACTAAAACCAAAGTTCAGAAAATCAGAAAACTCCAACTGCATCGTAGGCCTCATCTTGGTCAGATACTCTACAACTCCAATAGAAATCAAGTACCTGATGAAGAAGGGTGCTTTCTGTTATCTATACCTCAACCATATTATCTATTTGGGTCCAAAATCATAACCAAAATATGGTGTGAGACAAATCCTAGTCGGCAACCGCCAAAAGATATGTGCCTAACTGTTAATGAATGTGTATAGTAGGTAACATGTAGAAATGAAGTAATAAACTAGGAGATACTATAAAGTTAACAAAACTATAGATTTCAATTAAATACATTTACATTTATTTTTCAGTAGTTGAATCATGTAATCCTTGAGATCTAGCCTATGATATTTATTCCAAAATTAATAGTAACAATAGAAATCTCTGATGTGCTTCTAAACTACCAAGTAAGTCTGAGACCAAGAATGTTCTTTGTCTTGGAAAACTCATCACAATCATTTATTCATTCAAAAGAAACCCTCTGGGATAGTTCCCACAGTGTATCCCCTCTGGTTTAACATATCATCAATTCAATAAATAATGACCATCTAGAAAGGCTCACACAATCTAACTCCTTCAGTCCCACAAAGTAGTAATCATTCACAGACGACCACCTGGGCAGCTCTCACATTCAATACCCCCTTGGTCTTCTTAGAAAAAACAAATTATAATGATTACCTAGCAGCTCCAATAGTCAATACCCTGTAGTCTAACATTCATTTAATAATGAACCTATGGGTAGCTCTCACGGTTTAACCCCTTTGTCCCATGAACACCCGACAACTCTCAATGTCAATACCTCTGGGTCAACATAACAACAATTCATACAGAAATGACCCTACCTCAGGAATCTCTCACAGTCAATACCCTTTGGTCAAGATTCCACAATGTATAACACATTCATTTCACATAAACAACAACTCCATCCTATCAAACGAATAATGAAAACAAGGAAATCCTATAGGCATTCTAGACAAAACAAACATAAACAAACAATCAAGTGAATTAACCCATGGGGTGTCTTGTAATAAGGTATTTAACCTTACGTATAAGAAATAAACCGTTGATAATCAAACAAACCATTGCAAGTATTTAGCAGAGTTAAAATTCCAAAACACGTAATACCCCAAACATGGATATTCAACACTATAAGAATATATAATATGAATACAATCAAAGAACATCTCAAAACACATACCTTGATGTTGTATGATCAATACTCTTGAACTTAGGCCATTGAATCATCCTAGAACAATGTAGATATAAAAAAAGGGTAAAAACGATCATCCATGAAATACACACATGATAGGACGAATCAGGAGGAAAGGCTCTAGGGAAATAGAGAACTCACTGGCAGGAATCCAATGCCCCTGGTGGTATCTCAATTGATGGTCGAGAAAAGAATTTGGTAGGTTTTAGAGTTCTTTGGGAATCTTTCTCTCTCTTATATGCAACACAAGGAGAAGAAGGGTGTTCTGGACTTCAGACGTGACCCCACACCAAATTATCAAATAAAAAGAAATGTACCCAAAATTTTAATTTAATGTATACACTGTGTACTAGCCTTAACTGACCTAGACTTTAGGAAGTTTGTTAGGTCACCTACATGACCATGTACTCGGCTGTTACACAGCCAGTACATGACTGTAGGTAGAAATTAGGTACACGATGTGTACTCAAAAGTACATGGCGTGTACTTTAGAATTTTAAATTTCTTCCTTTTTCCTCAAAAACACCTAAAATCATGATCCATGCCTGAAATGAAGATCAGAGTTCTTACACTCCTAGAGGGTGATCATTATTTTTCATTCTAGTTTTGGTCATTGAGTATTTTGTTTCTATATTAATTCATGTAGATGTTATGTTTTTTGAGTTTCACTTACTCTAATTTTATATTGTTTATATATATTGTTATTTTTTTGTGATGTATGATAGATGGTATAATGTCTATCTATTAACAAAATATACCATAACTACTAGTAAGATGAATCTTGAATATAGGGAGATGTGCCTGAGATCTTTTGTAATTCAGGTTTGGGCCCAGTGATTCGAGTCTAGATGTTACACCAATATTTTCGTATTTTAAAATAATTCATCATAATGTCCCTTAAAATTATCCACACATTAAATTTTTGTAGTTATAATTCATTTTACATCATTATTCATAAACATGAGAAATGAAAAATATAAAAATGGGGATCCTAAATACTCAAAAATATAAATATAAGAATTATTAATTGAATGTCATCAATGAGAATCTGCTGAGAATAAGGGTGTGCTGATGTAATAAAATTACGTGATAATAACATAAATGAATTTATAACCATAAAAAAATTGATCATAAATCATGATATATGGAATAAATATTTAATATAATACAAGATTCATATAATTCAACATTCATTAGCCATGTGAAAAAATACTTTCTGAAAAGGATCAATTAGAACTCATATGATTAATCAAAAAAATATGTAGGTAACTTGAAAAATCAACCATTCATCAGAGAATTACACAAAATGTCAATTATCATATTTCATAGGAGTGACCCATCACCTACAAACTCTATCATCTTTTAGGAATAACTTATAATCAATTAACTCTTTTGTCTCTTACAAGTACCTTCCATTCGGTTAAATCTTCCACATTATCCAATGTATTAGAGGGATATAAAAAACCCACCCATCACATATAAAAAAATTCCATTAAATATTTGGAATCACTCATCCATATCACATACAACAATAATTTCCAGGTATAATATCATGAATCAAAACACATCAATTCTGCAATTTCATCAAAATGGCCACAACTTGATTTACCCATGAAATAGAAATGAACATATTCAATGTAACATTAAAACAACATCATAAAGCATTTAAAAAATATAATTTAATGGTATTTTAAGATAATATCCTCAGTGATTAATAAAAATTATTAAAGTATTTTTACATTGATGAAAATTTATTTTAAAATTACATTCAATTTTTTTTTCTAAGAATAATAAAAAAATATCCTCTCCCATTGATAACATCTTAAAAAAATTAAATTAATATTTATATAATTATTCTATTTGAAAAAAATGGAAAATTTTAAAATAATATTTATTTTTTTGAACAAAATTATGGTAAGAAATTTTTTTCATTTTGTATACATTAAAAGAAATCATCATTTTTACACTTTTGTAAAAAGTATGAAATCACTCATTCAGAAGAAATTTATAAATATTACATTAAATGAATTATAAATAAATTAAACATTAGTTAAAAATAACTTTCAATAAAAATATGTATTGTTAAGAAAATTCATAAAACTATTTTGATGATTATGAACATGGATAAAAAAGTCCATCAACCAAAGATGAAATAAGGTTGTTTTTCATTAAAACGATTTTTTAGATCGTTTTAAAACCAATAGAGAGAAAAATAAATTGATATAATTTAAAACTAAAAAATAAATAATTTGGAAGAATGATTTTTTGGTTAATGAAATTGAGATCATATAAATTCTCCCTTAAAGTACACTTTAACATAAACTATAATAACAAAATGATATTGCAACATAAATACCTTTCCTCTTTGGTAACATTAAAATAAAATGTCATTAAAATAAAGAATATCATATGGATCTATAAATACTTCTAACTACATGAATAAATATTATATAATTCATTATTAGAAACGAAATTACACCATGAAAATGAATCATGGTGCAAGATGTGAAACATATTACAAGAAAATGGGATTAAGACAAAGAAAACCATTTTAATGATCATAAATGTTTAAGTGATAGTTAATACACTAAGTAATTATTTAAAAATAATTAAATCCACAATAATAATGATTTAATACATAATAATGAGAATTAGATATAAATTCACACAAATTACTTTCACAACATTGTTAATGAATTTTTTTCATAACCTAATAAAAGGAAGTTGAGTAGAAAACCCTCTTAAATCAATTCATAATTTACTATATATTTACTTTTGATGTTGTGTAATAAAGTTCATTAATAATTTAATTATTTAAGTGCATTTTATTGGTTTATTCAATTATCATTAAACAATAAATTTAATTTATTTTAATGATATATTTAATTACACAATGCATTAGTTTTAAATTGTGTGTTTTTTGTATATTTAGTTCATAATTGAAAAATTACATTGGTAGGTTGATCATGATCAAAAATGTTATTATTACATCATATCTCGAATAGTAATAATGAAATAATTATTATTTTTTGTACAAAAAATGCAATATTAGAGTCATCCATGAAAATAGGTTATCAAAAACAAAATACATTGGCTCTTTAGGTGATAGTATGAATTTACACATGAGCATCGTCTTTTAAATTTAGTAGTTTTAAAATAAATAAAAAAAGCATTATATTTCAATAATAATAATTATTTTATAGAAATAAAATAAATTTATTAATACCATTCTCATGAAATTTCATGGGATGTGTTTTTTGAAAAATCTATTACACTGCTACATGGAGAGAAAAGCCTGTATGTATTCTCATGCAATGGTTTTGTTTTTAATGAACAAAATAATATGAAAAATTATATATTAACCTTTAGGGTTTATAATTTTTTCATGAGTATAATATACATATATATACCCATTAAATCAATAATTGTAGATATCAATTAGAGGTGGTAATGGAAAACAAAACACGTCACTTTTTATAGGTGATAGTTCACACGAACGCATGAATGATGTTTTTATTCCCAATTTGATGGAAAATAAGATGAAAAAAATGTTATAATAGAGAAATAATGCAATTTGGGTACATTATATATGCTTATATTATAATATAATAATGGTAAAAAAATATTTTAATGAGGCATAATCATAATTAAAATGAAAAATCTCAGTTATGAGTTACACCACTTCTTCAAAAAAAAAGAAATTTGGCTAACACTTGAAGCCTTATTGGATTTTATTTTTGTGATAATAGAGACTATTAGACTTGGAAATTATTTTTTTAAAATTATTTGGATAATTATTTACCATGGTATTGTACTCAAAATGTTTTTAGTAATATAAGAGTGTATGTTACCATTTATAGGTTCGGTAAAAGACTCACTTTGATTTCATTAAAAGATTACAATATATATATATATATATAATAACCATGTAAAGTGGAATCAAGGAACCCCAAATTAAAATATACTATGTTATATGGTTAAAATAAAGTAAAAAATCACATTTAGATAATTTTTTGAGAAATTCAAATCCTTATCTCCCAATTAAATCACATTAAACTCATTTTAACCATAATAGTAATAACTTAAATTCTAACCGGGATAACCAAAATATATGAAAAAAATAACTGGGGACTTATAAAAAACTTATACATGATTATTTCAAATTTTTAATCCAATTTATAAGAATAAATCTATATAGTTTTTAAAAGTTACCTTTAATATAATAAGATCAAATGCATGAAAAAATGTTTTTATGGAAAATATTCACTTTGAGACTAAAAATAATTTTAGATTGAATGAAAGTAAAAAAATCATTTATGTTTTTTTTATATATTATAAAAAAGTATGGTTTTAGGATTTTTTATCATGAAAAACCGAATATCACCTTCCAACCATACCATTAAATGAAAAGTGGAAAACTATTTTCTAAATTTAATGAAAATATAACATATCTTTATGAGAGTAAACCATGGGGTACCAAATTCATTATCATGTTTTTAAATAAATTAGTATACTCCTATAATATTTTTTTAACACCACTCATACAATAGGATAAAATAAATTTCTAGATATATTTTGAAACCTTACCCCATAGTTTTGACCTTGATTTTCCCGTAATGAGTGGAAAAATATTCACTACAGGTATGATATATAACTACCATAAAGGGACATATTAACAGAAAATAACCTCTTGATTCTAAATATAGAAACTGATTGGTCAAATACAATTTCTATAAGTGGAAAAAATTACTTTTAAAATAATGCTGCAAAACATAATGAAAAAAATCTATATAAATTTATTTTATGTATAGAAAATTATTTTTATCAAAATTAAGATAAATTTTGATTTTAGTATCATTAATTAGACTATGGTTAATAAATATTATTGAAGAAATTTTAAATCCAATCCAAAGAAAAGTATTTGTAAATACATGAAAATAAAAGACAATTTTTTATATAATCAGAATTTTTGACTATTCACAAAAAAATAAATCTATTCAAAAAATTATAAAAAATAATCCTAATATAGTATTGATATGAAAAGTTTAAAAAATATAATTTTTTACTTATTAAAATTTCAAAAAGTTGAAAATTTTATTTAAAATATTTTCTCGCAAAAATCAATGAAATCCATTTTTGAAAGAACCATATTTTTGAATCATAAGTTCAATTTTCTAAATTTTTTTTCTTATATCCTAACCACTAATCAATGAATTATTATTGAGTGGTAGAAATATATATATATATATATATCAAAATATATTTAATCTTATAAAAAACAACCAATTCAATGGATAGGTTATAGTAATCAAATTTAAATAGTACAATTTCACAGTCATTAACGATCGAGGATCTGTGTCCTTTACATCACCAAACAAAGACTTATTTTAAAATATAAGGGTATTACATTTTTCATGTGAAAATAATAATTTTTCATAATTTAGTTTTTATAATCAATACACTCCAATCCAATGGCTAGACATTAATTTTCATGTATTTATATTATATCATAGTTTGTTTAGACTAGATTTTTCATTTAAAGAAAGATATCAAATATATCAAACCTATTTAAATATAAATATATCATTAAATATTGGGGAATTATAGAAATTATTTTTGGTATTACTATGTTCACTTTTATAAATATAATTATATTATTTATTAAAATATTTTTTTTGAAAACCCACCAATAATATGAATCACTTTCTATAAATAACAACATTATGTTTTAAAAAATCATAATGAATTGCATAAAGTGTTATTTATATATAATAAAAAACATTTTATAATTAAAAGTAAAATTCAATCAAAGTTATATCGATATATATATATTATATCCTTATTGATTGAAAATTAAATAGGGAAGAAGTCATGGTGTGTTGTAAAGGACCAAATGTTTAAGAAAAATAAAACAACACATTTCAAACAAAAATATGGTATCTTATGTTATAAATGTTTTATAAATATACTTTTTAATAAATGTGGTGTTATAAATATATATATATATATATGTTTTTTTGTATTATTTCATATATAAACATCATATACACAACTTACACACACACACACACATATATAAATGATTTTCATAAAGTTTATATAAAAAAGTTATGTAGATCATGATAATTAGTTAAAAAATATATTATTACATGTTGTGTATAGTGACCCTGCAATTTATTTAATTATTATTCCATAATTTAAAAGACAAATAATATAATAGTATTACAGCATGAGGATCTAGAGGTTTACTATATTGGAAAAACTAAGACCATACATAACATTTACAACATAAAACATAAACATTTATTTAATTCATTCTTATCAAGCTTCTTATTGTCCCTTGAAAACTCCTTAGTACACATAATCACCTGAGGATATACATAAAAAAGGGGTGATATAAAATCCCAGTAATAGGATATATTTGAATAATATAAAAATTGGTGAGCGCAATCATAATATAATAAAAGGATCATAAACATGAGAGGAATTATTACTAAAAGACTTGAAATGTAGCAATGCAAAAAAAAACAGCATGTCTTAGTGGTCAACTACCACACATAGTTTTAAAAAATGATTGAATCATGTTCACAAAAATAATTTACTTTAACTCATGAGATTTGTAACACTACCAAATGAATTGGAGCATTGTATTATTTAAGGTGTACTCATCACATCATAACATTCATATTGCGTTATATATTTCTAGGTGCACCCATCACATCATAACATTTACATTACCGTGCATGCCACATAGAACATATGTAAAACATAAACATAAAATTAATAATTTAAGGGAATTGGATTAATATAATAAATAATATACTCATAAAAATGTTTCTCAAAAAATAAATGGTAAATAACATTCTTGACCTAGAATAATCAACAATGAGAGGAGTAGAAACAATCTTTGAGAAGTAAAAAAGAGGGTGTTTATTTGTAAGAAGAGTTAATTTGGAAGAACATTGGTTTCTTCATGAATTAAATTATAAAACATTTATATCCCAGAATAGGTAATATGAGATTAAGAAATTATTTTTAATTCATATTATTACTAAAAATGGGTTGAAAGAGGGAAAACCCAAAGTATAATAGTTGTGTTCGAGAATTTCCCTTACCTTGTATTAAAGTGATTTCTTCACGTTAATATCATGTATAACCTCATTATATTCCTAAAATAACAATGATATAAACTTTTTTAAATTAATATTATTCATTAAGGTTTTATTAAGTTTATTTATTGGCTTCTAGTTCAGTTATAGATTTTAAATTAATTGTTCGGGAACTTTTGTTTTTATATTTTTCTTGAACGATTCACTTGAATTCACGAATGGATCTTTATTTAAAATGTGCATAAACATACAGAATTGTAATTATATGTTATTTATTATGTTATTTAACATGAAATGATCTTATAAAATATTTTTTATATACCATGATAATGAATCATTAGAATATAATTTAATGATGATCGTTTGGGATAATTCGAGCGGTTTTTTGACCACAATGAACTTATTTTGTTTAATAATTTAGTAATATGTACATATGTTACTTACAGAACATTAAATTGGGTATAATAAATATAACATAATCTTCTTAAACATAATAATGGAATCATTACCATATCTGAAAGTGGTAAAGGAAAATGAAAACATGTCGTTCTTGGAGGCGGTTAATTAACAGCTCGCGAACAAAATTTTCCATTCTAAAATAAAAAGAATAGGAGAAGAAGGTTTGATGATATATAATCCCATTAGTATACTTAAATTACATTTTATGTAAGGTACTAGAGTTACATTACCTTGTGGATGAGGATATATGTGAGACGGGTTAAGAAAAAACATTAAATTGAAAGCAAATTAATGGAAAAGAGAGAGAGAGAAAGAGAGGAACTGGATCATGAATCCTCCTTAAGGCACAATGGATTGGCCTTTTGAGGAGAAAAAAATATCCTTGGATTTGGGATATAGGATAGTGAATAATTTTGGATAGATTTTAGACAATTCTTGATGCTAGAGTGGTGTGATGAAATGAGGGTGTGAAGGGTGGTATTTATATAGGAGAAGAGAGGGGAATTCTCAATATTATATTCATCAATTTATTATTATTCTTCAAGAAAATTAATATTTATTATTTCATGAACAATAATAGTAACATGTTCATGTGAGTTATAAAAAAGTGGGCTTCGATCAGCAGGACATCGTACACGACTCTATAATTAATGTATTTAGCATATTTTGTAAATTATTGTATTTCACTATTAATAAAAAATTCATGTATTTTAGAAAAATCCAAAAAAACTCACCCTATCCATTTTCACTATTTATATTAAAAAAACTCCATTTTTCAAGAATAATTTTCTAAATTTGATTAATTTAATTTTTAATTAAAATTATAATTTACCTAATAAATACAGATTTAAAAATTAAAACTGATTTTATAATGCTTTCAAAAATTACATATGTACTTATAAAATTATCTTAAAACCAGAATAAATAGAATTATTAATTTATGAAAACATTCTCGGAAAACTAATTTTATTTTAAATTCATTAATTAATTAATTATAATTATTTTTTATGACTTACAAAAAAACCAATCCTTTTACTATGGTCATATTATCACTTATAAAATTATAAAATTTTATTTAATCATTTATGTGTGAGGTTACTATTATTTTGGATGATTTAATATTTATAAGGGTCATAGTAATATTCATAAGGGTAGGATACTATTCACCAAAAATTATGTTTGATCTATTAAACTCCAAAAATCACCCTAAACACAATTGTGTCTATCATATTTTCAAATTTCAAAACATATAAGTGTAAATATTATGTTTAATGATCACATAGTATTTAGTATCATGATATTTCATTATGATTACTAATGCGATTATACTATAAGAAATTACTATAAGAAATTAATTCCATTGATAAAACTTTTGGTCGTTACATTCTTCCCCCTTATGAAATTTCACCCTCAAAGTTTTTCTTTAAACAAATAGGTGACAAATACTTCTCCTTCATCACCTATTCCAGTTCCCAAGTAACTTTTTCAAACTTACAGTTACTCTAAAAAACATTAACAAGATGGGTTATCTTGTTGCAAAGGACCTTATCTCTCTTGTTCAGAATCTATACTAGTTTCTCCTCATAAGAAAGATCATCTTCAAGCTATACCACCTCAGAGTTTAGTACATGTGATGGATCTGGTATGTGATTCTTCCGAAGTGATATGTGAAACACATCATGAACATGAGTCATATTTGGTGGATGTGCAAGCTGATATTCCACGGAAATTATATGGTCCAGGATCTAAAAAGGGTCCAATGTACCTTAGGCATAGCTTCACTTTCTTTTTTAACTCCATGACTCTCTTCCAGGGTGATATTTGAAGGAATACATTATATCCAACACTGAAATCCATGTCTCTTCGATGGTAGCCAACATATCTCTTTTTCCAACTTTGAGAAGATTTGATATGTTTCTGGATAACTTGAACCATCTTTATCATCTGTTGCACAAAATTGAGTCCAAGTATCCTTATTTCCCCAACTTCATCCCAACAGGTTAGAGTTAAACATCCCTATCCAGAAAAATCTTCATATAGAGCCATCAGAATACTCGAGTGGAAGCTATAATTGTATGAGAACTCAACCAATGGGATATGTTGATCCCATCCACCTTTGAATTCTAAATACAAGTCACTTGTCAAATATTCAAGTGTTTGAATAGTCCTTCCAGATTGGCCATCAGTTTGGGGGTGATAGGACATTCTAAAATTTAATTCCGATATCAAAGAATGTTTAAGGCTCCTCTAGAATTTAGATGTGAACCTTGGATCATGGTCAGAGAAAATTGAGAAAGGAACACCATGTTGTCTCACCAATTCCTTTATATATATATTTGAAATTTGTTCAAGTAAGATAAATTCTTGAATAATGATAAAATGGGCGGTCTTGGTGAGTTAGTCAACCACAACACATATCACATTATTTCCCTTGGACATCTTACAGAGACCTGTGACAATGTCTGAAGTGACATTCTCCCATTTCCACATGGGTATAGGCCATGGTTGCATCATCCCTTTAGACCTTTTTCACTCTTCTTTAACTTGATGACATACTAAGAACCATGAGATATATTCCTCAATATCCTTCTTCATGTTATCCCACCAAAAGTGTTCTTAGAGATCTCAGTATATCTTGGTGTTACCGGGATGGATAGAGAATGATGAGCTATGTGCATTGTCCAGTATCTCCTTCTTTATCTCGGGTGATGAAGGCACACAAAGTCATTTTCCAAACCAAATCACACCATCATCATTGATATGGAACTCTTGTAGATTCCCATCCTTTATTACATTCAGATTATTTTGTTACTCCAAATCATCCCTTTATGCCTCATTAATTTTATATTGGATAGATGGTTTAGAAATAATTTGGGAATGGTAGGATGTATATTCTGCCCTTATGATTTCCAAGTCCATCCTTTGAATATCCAAGAATATATAGTCTTTATCAATCCATAACATTGATAGATTAACTAGGTCTTTTCTTCTTAGCGCATTAGAAACCAAATTCTCCTTTCTAGGATAGTAGTCAACAGAGAAATCATAGTATGGGATTATTTCTAACCATCTCCTATAATGCATGTTGAGATCCTTTTGTGTGAATATATACTTTAGGATCTTGTGGTCAGTGTATATGTTACACTTCTCAGCATATAAGTAGTGACACTAGATTTTCAAGGAAAAAATCACAGTATATAGCTCTAGATAATGCATTCTTTAGTTCTTCCAATGCATATTCAACTGTCGTGAGGCATATGCTATCACATTATCATTTTTCATGAGTATGAAACCAAAGCCTTTTTTTAAGACCACTATTCCTCAAAAAAAATTCTCCACTTTTTGGTAGTGTGAGTACAGTTGTAGTGATCAGCCTTATCCTTATCTCCAGGAGGCTTCCCTCACATTATTCCTTCCACACATACATTACCCATTTCCTTGTTAACTTAGTTAGTGGCATTGACAGTCATGAGAAATTTCTCACAAAATAGCACTAGTACCTAGATAATCCAAGAAAACTACGGATTTATATGACACTTGAGGTTTAGGGTGATTCCTAAATCGTTGTGGTTTTGGAATGGTCCCCAGAAATTCCCTCACTTGTCTTCAGATATTCCAAGATTGTGGCTTGCTTCATACTAAAGTCACACTTTCTAAACATGGAATACGACTTCTCCTTTCTCAATGTCTCCAACATAAGTCTTATATGTTCTTCATTTTCATCATTTATCTTGGATAATATGATAATATCATTGATAAACACTGCCAAATTTTTTTCAAAGTAATGTCTAAGGACACTATTCATAAAATACATGAATATTTCAAGGGAATTAGTAAGTCCAAACGACATTACTAGATATTCATAGTGCTCATAACATGTACGGAAGCCAATATTCTGAATATCTTCCTTAATCACATTCAAAAGATGATATCCCAAAAAAAGATCCACCTTTTATAAGTATTGAGATCCCTTTAGCTGATCAGACAAATTATCTCTCCATAGAAGAGGATATATTTTGTTTATAGTGATCTTGTTGAGTTCCTGATTATTGATACGAAACCTCATTGATCTATCCTTTTTCATCCCAAAGAGTACTCGCACACCCCAAAGTTATTCACTAGGTCATATGAACCCTTTTTCCAAATTCTCTTGCAGATATTTCTTTAAATCCTCCAGTTTTATAGGATCCATACTATAGTGACACTTTGATATAACAATAGCTCTGGGTAGGATTTATATTAAGAAATCTACCTCACGACCTAGGGGGAGCTTGGGTAACTCTTTAGAAAATAAATTATTGTACTCCCTCATGATGGGAATTTCTGAAAGGTTGTCACATTCTGTTGACTCAACTATTTAGGTCCAGAATGATTATTAATAGGTTTTCAACACCCACACCATTGAAGGATTTTTCATAGGATATTCACAATCTTCTTTTAATTTTTGGAGGAGTATGGGATGGTTTGGAATAAGAAATGATATTTCATTTTCCTGATAGTTGACATGTTCTCTATATAATAAGAGCCTATTCATTCCCATTATAGCGTCGAATTCCACCAAGGAATGTATTATGAGATTCCCTGGAAGAATATTCCCACATACACCAATAGGAGAGGTGTAAAAGACATGGGTTTCAATGATTGAACCACTTTTAGTTTTAATATATATCTCTACATCAAGGATTTGGGGCATTGTCTCTATAGTTCTTGCAAACATTCGTGACATAAAGGAATGCATATAATAAGAATAAAATACTACTTTTTCCGTTATTTAGTGAATAGGAAGTGTACCTTGTACAACTTCATTATCTTTCTCTACTTCCATGGTATTGATAGCATAATCCTTCCATTTTTCTATTGGATTTAGTGGCTACTGATGTGGATTTCCATCGAGGACTCTAGGATTAGTGCACTGGATATCATATTTCCCTTTCTCCCAATAGTTATAGCATTGAACCATGGGTGGGGTCCCCTTTATTCCACTAACTTATCCTTACTTCTCTTGTTTTTTTCACTCTTGAGCATAGTGGCCTTATTTCACACACATGAAGAATTTTCCTGCCCCATTGAGGTAATTCCCATGATGCAACTTCCCAAATTGTTTTCACTTTGGTCATTGTGTTTTCTTCCCACCTTTATCATTAGATCATCAGGAATGAAACTTCATATTTCATTTCATATCACCATATCCATAGGGAATATTATCCAAACTACATATCCACTTTGAGGGCACACCACACAACTTCTTTGTAACTCCCAACGTCTACAATTTCAATAGCCTTTTAAAGTTTTGGTTTTAATCCAATAAGAAATATATAAATTTTACTATCATTATTGATAAAAAAACCTGAAGAATACCATAAAAAACATGTGAAATTTTCTTCATTATTCATGAAAAAATCCCATTCATTTTTCTTGAGCTCTATGAATTTTATCTCCATCTTCCTATAAATATTTCATGGGAAATACTTGTTATGAAACGTGATATTAAAGTCTTCTCATTTCATATATTCATTTTTTTTCAATTATCTTGGTGTTCTTAATCAAATTCCACCATTTATTGGTGTATTCATCTAGATGATAAATGGATAGTTTCACATTCTCTATATCAAAATAGTTAATCACATAAAATATCTTCTTCATGGAGTTAATGCACTGTTCTATAACTAGTGGATTGGAAGACCCACTAAACGTTAGTGGTCATTTATGTATAAATAAAATTGACAATTAGTTGATCCCACTTATGTGAAGGAGGAAGTTACCCATTATTCTGGTTATTGTTCATAACCTGAGATAGTTAGGTAAGAATCACCATGAAGTTATAAACTCTACCTCCCAAATAATTGGGGATGTCATTTAGGCAATCATTACATTGTCCCTTTCACGGGTTGTTGGCTTGGTTTCTCCTAGATCCCACTATTTTCTAAAATAGAAATGGTTAGAACAAAACATAAGTCAACAATTCATGAATAAATAACTTATTAATTCGTAAAACATTCACTAAAATCATAACTTATGTGATCCCTATGTGAATCTTCTTGTCTTTATATTTTTTACTTATTTACATACAAAATTTTTTCACTGGGGTTCACTAATCCTAATTCTCAAATTAAGTAAACCATTCCCCTGATACCAACTATAGTGAACCAACATTTTATTTCATTATTGTTACATCATTAAGAAAAAAACAAAATAATAGTATTACACCAAGAGGATCCAGAGGTTTAGTGTATTGGGAAGGCTAGGACCATACATAACATTTAAAACATCAAACATAAACATTTATTTAATTCATTATTCTCCGAATTCTTTTAGTCCCTTGAAAACACCTTAGTACACATATTCACCTGAAGATATACATAAAAAATGGGTGGGCTAAAAACCAATTAATAGGATAGATATGGAAAATATAATAGTGGGTGATCAAAATTATAACATAGGCAGAGTATCATGAACACGATAGGAATCATTAATAAAATACTTGAAATTTGGAAATACATAAAAAATGAAACAACATGTCCTAGTGGTCAACTACCACATATAGTTGTAAACAATTCTAGCAACATGTTCACACACAATTTCCCTTTAACTCATGAGATTCATTAATTTACCCAATTAATTTCAGCGATGTATAATTTCAGGTGCACCTATCACATCATAACATTCATATTGTGCTATATAATTTCGGGTGCACCTGTCACTTCATAACATTTACATTATCATGCATGCAACATAGAACATATGTTAAACTTATACATAAAATTAACCATGGAATGTAATGACTTTAACATCATAAATAATAAATTAATAGAAAATTTACACCCAAAATAATGAGGGAGTAAAATTCTTGAGATAGAACAGTCAACGACGAGTGAAGTAGAAACAATCTTTGAAAAGTAAAAAGAGGGTGTTTATTTGTAAGAAGAGTTCATTTTTAAGAACACTGGATTTTGTCATAAATTCAATTAGAAAAAATCTATATCCATTAATAGGTATGATTAGGATTCAGAAATTATTATTAGTATATATCCATACTGAAAATGGGTTAAAAGAGGGAAAAGCACAGTATAAGATTTGGGTTCAATAATTTCCCTTTACCTTGATCTAGACTCTTTCTTCACTTTAATATCCTATATAACCACATTATATTCACTAATTAACAATTCCAAAAAAATTTATAAAATAATATGATTCATTGAGGTTTTATGATGTTTATTTATGGGCTTTTGGATGATTTATAGAGTTTAAATTCATTGTTTGAGAACATTCGTTTTTTTAATTTTCTTCAACGGTTGACTTGTATTCATTAATGGGTGTTAATTTAAAAAAAGGATAAATATACAGAATCATAATTATATTTTATTGATATTTTTACATAAATTAAATTATCTTATAAATATTTTTTTTATATACTATTAGAATGAAACATTAGAAAAGAATTTAATGATGATCGTTTGGGTTAATTTAGGTGGTTTTTTAACCTCAAAGAACTAGTTTTCTTTAATAATTTAGTAATTATTACATTAGTTAGTTCCAGAACATTAAATAGGGTATAATACATATCACATAATCTTATTTGAACATAATAAAGGTTTCATGATCAGATCTGAATGTGGTAATGGAAAATGAAAACATGTCGTTCTTGAAGGTGATAAATTATCCCCTCATGAATAACATTTTCATTTCTAAAATAAAAATATGTGGATAAGGAGGTTAGATGATATATTATTCAATTAGTATCATAAAATTACATTATATTTATGATATTGGAGTTACAATACCGTTTGTACTAGGATAGGTGGGGAGAGATTAAGAAAAGAACATGAAATTGAAAGGAAATTAAAGGAAAAGATAGGGGTTACCTCTTGAATACTCATTAAGGAACCTTAGATTGGTAATTTTAGAATATTAGAAGATATTTGGACATGGAGGAGGAGATATGTATGCTTTATGGACTGATTTTATAAAATTTTTGATGCTTGAGAGGTGTGAGTAAATGAGGGTGTGGAGGGTGGTATTTATAGAGGAGGGGAGAGGGGTTTTCTCAATATTATATTTATTAATTTATTATTTCTCCACAAGAAAAGTAATAATGATGATTCTTTGACCATTATTACTAATAATTTCATGTGAGTTCAAAACAATTTGTATTACCTCAATAGAACATCACACATGACTCTATAATTAATGTATTTAGCTTATTTTGTAAAGTATATCATTTCACTATTCATAAAAAATTCATGTATTTAAGAAAAATACCAAAAAAAATAACCCTAACCATTTATCGATGTATAGAATCAAAAATTGAACTCAATTTTTAAAAATAATTTTCTAAATATGATTAATTTAATTTTCATTTAAAATAAAAATTTACCTGAAAAAAAAATATTTTAAAATTAAAACTGATTTCATAATGCTTTCAAAAATTATAGTAAAACAATAAGACATCAAATTGTTAATTTATGAAAACATTTTTGTAAAATAAATTTTATTTTAATTAATTAATTAATAATAATAAATTATTTATGAATTATAAAAATACCAATACTTTTACTATGGTCATATTATCACATTTAAGATGCCTAATTTTTATTTAATCATTCATGGGTGAGGTTACTATTATTTTAAATTATTTACTATTCATAAGGGTAATATTACAATTTATAAGGGTATGTTACTATTCATAAGGGTCGGATACTATTCACCAAAAATTATATTTGTTCAATTACACTCCAAAAATCACCCTAAAGGCAACCGTGTATGTCAGATTTTCGAAATTCAAAACATTGAAGTGGAAAAACTATGTTTATTGATCACATAGTAACTAGTATCAGGATATGTCATTGTGCTTCCTAAGAAGATTATACTATAAAGAATAATTATAAGAGGGGAATTCCATTGATTAATCTTTGGGTTGTTACATTGTAAATTATAGATATATAATGTTCATTGTTGAATATTAATTTTAATATGGAACTCCTATAGTGGGGAGTTTTGGTTCCATGATTCTAAGTGCTTCTCAAGGATGATAAGAATTATGGTGGGTGTTTGTGTACGTATGTATAAATTTATGGTTTCTGATAAATAATTTATTGTGTGTTTGGTTAATAATTTTTTATTATTATTTTAGTTTTAATTTAATGAAACTAGTTAACTTGTTTTTATCAGGACATATTTTATCATGTTTAGTATGTTAAAACATTAAATGAAATGTTATAATAAACATTCTATTATATTTTATGAAACAATGAGGGTGTGTAATTAAAAATTGTTTCATTTTGAGTGTATTTTTAAATTTATACAATAAATGTTGGATGGGAATTTAAAAACAAATATTTTTTGTTGTGCGTGTTATAATTATATGTTTTTTCAAGAAATCATACTTTTCAATGGGAAATTTTTTTGTTTATAAAAAAACATGTATAATATATATACATACTTTTGTGTGGGGAGGAAGATAAAAATGTTATTAAATTCTTTCTCAAAAGGTGGGTTAATTTTAATATATACAAATGTATGTATGTATGTATTTATTTATAAATGTACATGTGTGCGTGTGTGTGTGTGTTTGTGTGTGTGTATACATTTATGTATGTATGTATGTATATGGGTTAATTGCTTTATATATATTTGTGTGTGTGTGTGCGTGTGTGTGTGTTTAAATCTTAAATATGAAATTATAATGATAGTAATTGATTCAAAAAAAATATTAATAATGAATGATGAATTCCATAAGCGACGAATAAATAAAATTACAATTGGAGGGGGGTTTGCATGAGGACGAGGGAGAAAGGGGTGAATGTGGGGTATGTAGTTTATATGGGTTGTGAAAAGGAAAAAAGAAAATATAATTATAAATATAAAGAAATAATGATATTAAATAAATTAATAAAATAAATAAATTGAAATGAATTAAGTGTAAATGAGTGGATGAGTCAAGTTATAAATTTAAGGCGCGTACGAATAGTGTCAAATCCCCTTTTTGTATCTCCCTCTGTCCTATATTCCTTCTCTCTAATGTTATCTCCCTCTTTCTATAAAAATTATTGTAAATTCTATCATAAATATAACTTCTGATATTGATCTAAATGACACATCATAAATGAAGTTAGATTCATATCTATGCTGGGAACGTAAGAATTAAACTGGTTTCTATAAACATTGAACCATTATATCTTGATTGAATAAATCTAAATTTCATGTGTCAAATTCTGAAGATGGAGTTTTTTCTTCTTCATTCACATTTCATATTGGATTTATGTGTTGTAAGTTGTGTTCAACTCCTCTTAGTTTATTTTTGTGGATCTACTAACTCATGATTTATTTAATTTTAATTTCATGGAAATTTAGACTTTTTTAACTTATTTTAGGTGTTCTCAGGATATCCCTTTTATTCATGATGCTTTACCTTATGTAATTTATGTGTGGTAACAACAACATAATTTTATCTTAGGATTCTCTAATTAATAATTGAATTTAAGCCGTAAATTTTATCGGTTAAATCTTTCCTCCATAAATTAGATATGTCAGATTTTTCTATTGGCCATGAGTGGTTTGTTGTCATGTTATGACTGGGTATTAAGCCACCACATATGGTGTTCCAATAAGAAATAATTAAAAGAAAATTATAGTTACAACTCAAGGAGTTTCCTAGACTCAAAAAATAATTATTGGGTTTCCAAGGAAGCCAAGGATGTATCCTAGAATCAAGGTAATTGAATTATTAGATTTATTTATGATATCTTATTAAATGTTTAATTCATAATTTCATATGCAATGGATTATTTTGGATAAAAAATAGATGATGTGATGAACTCATGTATATGAAATTTTTCACATGGTTATTATTATTATATACAGGTTGAAGACCTTGGAAAAATTACCTTGGATGTGGTGTTACCAATTTTTATATACATTTTAGGAACCATGAACATATTTCTTAGATCTTGTTAACCCCTTAATATTATTATATATAGTTTGGGGACCATGGAAAATTTTCCTTAGATATGGTGTTTCCCATTATTTTTTATGAATTTCGGGAACCATGTACATGAAACCATGGATCTGTTGTTTTCCATTATTATTAATATAAAGATGGGGGAACATGGATGTTTTACATTGTATTTGGTGTTTTCAATAATAATAATACAAATAATAATACTTATTATTATTATTATACATGGTATGGGGATCTAAGACATAGTTTCCTTAGATCTGGTGTTCCATTATGTATATGTATATACAGCTGGGGGACCTTTGAAAAATTATTTATATATGGTGTTCCCATATATTTATATACATGATTTTGGTATGATATAAATAAACATATGTAACTTGCCAAAGCAAGTTTAGCTTGCTCGAGATCCACTCTACGCCCGGGGATTTAGGGTTAACATATTTTTTTATTTTTATTTCTCACTATATTTCATTAAATAGACATCATTATATACTTTTACTCAAACTGTCTGTGCATTATATATTATTTGTGGTGACCTACTATGTTATACCCACATCATACTCGGGGTATCGTTGGTACCTTAGAAGACTACATGGTAATAGTAAAAGATATGGAAAATGGAATAGTTATAGTTGTTGATCTAATAATTTTAAAAGTGGAGTATGGATGGTGGGATCAAGAATAGCCTCAAAAATAGTATGGGATTATTGTTCAAGTTTGGGATTAATTTGGTTTATATATATATATAGTATGAAATTATTTTCTTTCATCTTGATAATACATTTATGATTATTTGGAAATTATTATGATTTCTATTTGTGTTGTTATGTAATTTATAGAATTTTTATAAATTTAATTGTTATTTTTACTCTGACCAGAGGTTATAGTCTCTCTATAATATCCTCTTGGACACTCACAACTATTTTATAGATTATGGAATATGGGTAGGTGCACCTAAGTTCATGTAGTGACTTGTTTATGTAACATACAAGTCAACTCAATTGGGGATGTTACAGGTGACTCTGTGACTTTATCACCCCACATTCGATAAAGACTCTAAAATTTAATGATTACTCTAAAATGGAGAGAACTAGTGTTATAAGATCCTCAATGATTTGTTTTGATGTGAAAAATTAAAATTATCCTCCATCTGTTATTGATATCCCATCCTAATCCCTTAATTAAGAATGTTTTGAAGAAGTTAACAAAAACAATAATAACAATATTATTATTAAGGAGGGTTGATATGAAGAAATTTACTCCTAGGATTCTGAAAAACATCTACTAGATTTAAAAAAATATCAATAGGAGGAGATAATTGTGGTTGGATATATTGATATTAGATTTTTAATGTTCTCTATAATTAAATTTGAATTTGATAATAATCCCAAATTTTGATAATAAAAAACATCCTTGGAATTAATTTTTTTAGACAAAGACAATTTTCTCTGATATGGGAGATAATTATTCCTTATTTTTTTATATATATTCTTTTATGATCTGATTAATAAGACAAATATCATGATTTCTGTTTAAATAATGTTTACTGAATCCCTTATTTGAGGAACTATATTTTCCTTGGTTAAAGTCACTACGTCTGAGGAAGTCAATATCACTTTTGAAATGACTGTTATTTCTCTTTAATATAGTTGATTGAAGTTGATTAAATTGGTTTTAATTTTAAAAAACTATATACTAAACACATCATGTCAAATCTCACGAGGGTGAAAAATGTTAAATAGTATCTCTTGATGTCCATCACTTATAAATAAATTTGTTGTTTTTGTGTTGGTTTAAACATGATGGGGCCAAAAATAATTATTTTTTATAGGATTTTTTATAGTGGAGTTGCACCGATGGTATGAAATTACCTAGGATAAAAAATTATCAATGTAGGAAATGTGGATTGAAGTTAATTGTCTCAATACTCTAGATGTTTGAATGGGTGTTTTCTTACATTTTTGTATCTTGGTTTTCTTTAGGCTTCATACTCTCATTGGTTTGGTATTGATCACTTTGAGGATTTATTTGTGTCAAATATTTTCCTTTTTAATTATTTTATATCTTATAAAAATGTATAGACCTATTTATATGATATTTTGGTTCTTTTTTATAAACAAGGATGGATTATCAGATAGTGCTGACATTTTATCATGGTATGAAATTCCTATAAATACATAGTAATTTTCAAACTCACTTTTTTAATGATTCTTCTTACTCAAAGTTTCATGGATACTTTTTCTGGATGAGGTAGTATAAAGATTATTTGTAGGTGGTTTTTTTATAATTTAGTCTCTAACCACAGCTGATGGATTCATTTCTAGTTATAAAGTCCTTAAATGAATTATAAAAAATTATGGTGGACAATTTAAATTATTATGGTTTTCACTACAAGAATATAATTTTAAATCATTTCTTAATAAGTTATTAATTAATAATTAACCTACCAATATATTGGTTTTACGGTATGTTATACAAAAATGACTCTTTTTCCCCCTAATGTCTATATGATGTGATTTAAGTTTGTAATATCTCTCAATTTATAGAGAATATATGATCATTACAGCTTGTGGTTTCATTTCAGCCAAAAAATATTTGATAAATTTTCGAATCTTATGGGTTGGGTGATCCAATAATGTATCATATCATTTCGAATTATTATTATACACCCACCCCCACCATAGTTGATTTAGAATGGGTAGGTGTTGGGAACCAAAAATATGGGGTTAAACCACATAATAATAAATACTTCGATGTTACTATTTCAGCCCTCTATTTTCACAATAGCATTACTTTAGCAATTATAGTAGAATCCCAAAAACAATTCATAAAAGCCCAATTTTCCCGTATTTGTATGACAATAAGGCCCTGTTTATAAGGCTATTGGTCTTTGGTGTATTGGAATTTAGATCTAGTATAATAAAATGATATGATTATAGTTGGGTTAACCATTTAGTAGGGTTAATGAACCCATAAAACTGACACATTTGTGGGCGTGTGGCTTTTGTTTCCTATCCTTATTCAAAAATAGAATAATATAATTTTTTATTATTACTTTAATTTTTATTGTTGTTAAAATAATTTTAATAGATGCACATATAAATTAATATTTTTATAAATTAAAAAAAATATTTCCATATAAATTAAATTTACCTTTATGTATTTAAAATCCATAAAATCAACTCCACATATAATTATATAGCATTGTAAAAATATTAATTCAACCAATATAATGAGTTCATAAAAAATATTATCAAATTTTTATTAAATAGATACATTAATTTATTTAAATTTATAATAATATAATATTTATTTACCTTAATCTATCATATTTTGAAATCCACCACCATTAATCATTATATCCCTTAATGTAACATTATCACATACTCGTCAAATTTTCAAACTATTCTCTACCCCTCTTTAATTATACATTTTCCTGATGAATTTCTAAAATTATATGGTTATATCAGATGTCATTTTCTATTGTAACCTATGATACAATAATAAACCCCATTTGGGGTGAATGATAGAGTTATTAAATTTCTTCATATCTTAAGTTTCGTTGGATATTTTTCTCATTTTTTTCCAAATACCCATTTAATCTATACTAGAAATCTTATACAAGAATAACCAAATGTATAAAAAAAGAATAAGAAATCCAAAATTATTTCTTGGTTCACCCTCACTGGGATATATCGATGCATAAAAATCAAATGATGTGTTAATAAATAAAAAATCAATAATATACTAGTCTCATAATACAATTTTTAATATAAGCTCACAAATCATTGGAGTTATACACCCTCTTCCTTTATATATCTTATTACTTTTCAAAAGGGTTGTATAAAAAGATAATTTTGACATAATTTTAAAGATAAAAATGATTGAAATGAAATGTAAGACACCAAAAATTAATGGATTTTATATATGGTTTTATGATATCCACTTACCATCCATTATTGATATTCCCCAAAAAATATTCACATTTAAACCCAATCATCAATGAAAATAAATCTAGCCACAACTTTTCACAATCACACCTGATCATTGTTCTTCCAATAATTGTGAGATGTTTTTATTTTCAAAAACATTGAGATCATGCTACCAAACATATAAAATACAATATATAATTAATTATTGATGGGATATATCATATAATCCAGAAAATATATTCTACACAATGTTGATTCCACTCCTTTTTTCCACATTCATTCCAAATTTCATGCCAACCATTGATGGAGTTGAAACTAGTTTTAAATATGTGATTCTAAACATCATTAACAACTATGGTTCATATTTCACCAATGATATGATTGTTATTTTCATTTTCTTTATATAATTTTAGTCAATTAATGTTATTCCACTCTCCAATCATTGGCATATCAGATTAAGAATTAATAAATTGTGTAAACATATCTATGGAGGTCAAATTGTTACCACCATTGATGATATCATCCATATATACCATCACTATGAACAGTTATAATCCTGATAAATTCACATAGAGGTTTTTATCAAACCCTTCTCTATTGAACTACCAAATTATAAAACATATTTCCATCCAAGCATACTAAGAAAAAGGTTTTTATTTCATCCATACAATAGATTTTCAGTCATTAAACATTTAAACCATTAAATCAAGTAACAAATAAAAAATGTTATATGATGTATACTTCTTTCCAAAAAACAAAAGTCATAAATTTTTTATTCACATACACATGATAACCATTTAACTGCCTTTGGAAAGCTATATCTAGGTCGGAATGGCCCGAAGACCTTCATTTTTTTTATTTGATAATCCACCTTTCAAGAGGTGAGGTGGAACCCTTACTAGGCTCGATGGCTTAGAGACAATTAAATGACCCATAGGTCTTAGAGGGAATCACCCAGACAAGGAAACTTGTATTTTATCCTCCCTACCATATGTCATGATATATACACTCCACCTACATAGGGCTGGTCGGCTAGATGTCCTATGAAAAGCTGCACAGACCTAGTACTGATGGAAAAGCCATACCCTCCCATTCTTCTAATTCTGGTTAGCTCTACTCTAGTGAATTCACATACCCTTAATCCTTCTCTAAAGCCTTGTCACATGTATTCTGACTGGTACATCTACAATTCATGTGTCTTGAAGGACTTGTGGTGGCTTTAAGGCCATAAAGTGGTCTAAAGGCCTTGAGAATCAATTGGCCTGAAGGCCTTGGGTGACCGAAAAGCCATACAGAACCCTAGGTTCAAACCGGTGGCCCAAAGGCCCATATGGATGAATAGTTCTGACAGCTATAGTACCAAACAATACCTTCTACCGTTCTACAACAGTACCCAAGAAATACTCCTCCACTTGGATTTGATATCGGGTCTTTTAGATGCACCTATTGTGTCCTCACCAACTAGGCCGAGGCTCATGGGGAAAAGCTATATCTAGGAAATGTATACCTTATTTACATATTATCAATATTGTAATGTTTAATCAATTTTTTCCCATTGAATTTTAGCATTCCCCTTTTATACATGTCTCTCATTATTTTGGACCACTCTTACATCTTCATATTTTTATTTTAGAAAACTAAATTTATATTAATCACATTTTGATGTATATTTCTATATACAAGATTCTATGTTAGATTCCATTCATTTTTTTTCAATTTATTCATTCATCAATTTCACCTAGGATTTATCATTTGTTTCTTTTTCAAATGAAGTTGGTTCCAGCTCAAATAACTGAGTAGTATGATCCCTTCAACTCATTCTTTTGGTCATAATTAGAGAATATTTTCTCAAATAATGTTTCTGGGATAAACTTCCACTCTCCTTATACTTGTTTCAGTAACAAGTTGACTTCCATAAACATCATGATCATCCCTATTTTAAACTTAATTATCACCAATAATTAGATTGTTTTTTTAATGGTTGGGGCCGAAGGCTAATTTTATTATTTAATGCAACTTTAGACTAGGTAGAGGGAGAACCATTACATAGGCCGAAGGCCCAAGGCCAATTAGTCTGAATACTAGTCTTGAAAAGACCATATTCTCCCAAATGGACCCTCAATGAATAGTTCCTCTATAGTACCCAGGCTGTTATAGTACCGCCACCGCAACAGTCCATTAGAATGTTTTATTATTCTCATGAATCCATATTTATCTCTTATTATACTTCAATTACTTATTAAATGTTATAATTTAAATAATATTAATTTTATTTATATTCAAAAACATTCACGTAAATAAATTTTACTATTATTAAATTATCCAACTAAAAAATTTATAATATTTACTATTTTTTGAGAAGCCTGGAAATATTCCATCACCTGATACATCACTATTCATTCCCTAATTTTTATCATTATTATAAATAATACATTTAATTATATATACTCTAAAATGTTTCAATGAGGGTATCGTACCATTAGAAATTCAATATGATGTATTATCTTCTTTTGGAGTGAGAAATAATCGATTCTATGTGTAGAAAACCACCTGTATAGATTCTTTTCAAGAATAGTGATACATTTCTCTTTCAATCAATAATTATTTTTCTAGATTATTCACTATAGAATTCATCCGTTCTAAACACAATTCTATTGAAGAGCCTTTAATTTTGAGACTTTATTTTTTATTCAATGTTTCTCTAGATAATTTTTATCATTAATGGATGTACATTTCATTCTATAATATAAACATAGAATATATATTTTTCTTCCAATATAATTCTACACCATTCATTGAAATATTTTAATGTTTTCTGAAATTAATCTCTTGGATGGAATAAAAATATCACCTCACATTCCACTATATTAAATGATAAATGAAAAGAATATTTTCTCACCATTAGTTATCTCATGATATAATAGTGCACATATATTAGTGTAAACCAGATTTGGTTGTTTGGATGCTCACTTATTCCTTATATGGAATGTGTTTCTCTCCATATATTCTAAAAAATCATGAATCATATATCATTTCTTTATTCCACTTTAGAAAAAGAATATCAGTTGAATCCATCAACTTTGAAAAATTCTTTATAATTTTAAAATGAATATGACCAAGTCATTGATACCAGAATTTTTTATCCTCTTATATTGTATAGAAGAGAAGTATTATTATTTTTACACCTTATATAAGATTTCATTCATTTTCCATCCTTTCATATGACTATTTTTAAAAATTCCTTTAGTATTTTAGCCATTCTATTTGATTTTTTTTCCAATATGAAGTCTCAAATATAAATTAAATTAAACAAATTGTGCCAGAGAGGATCATAATTGAGAAATTAAATTATATAACATCCATCTAAAAAATAATTGGTTTTAACACGTCCTTTTATTTTTTTGGGACCATGATGATTAAAAAGGTGATGAAGGTTTCAAGAGTTTTATTTTATTTTCAAAGTTTAATTTGAATAAATGAAATCACTTCACTTGGTTTTGGAAACAACGTTTTTGGGTTTTTGTTTTGAAAAGAATCGTACTTTTGTTTTCTGAAAGTTTTTCCTTAGGATGAGAAGGAAAGAAAGGGACTAGAATAAATGGAATGTTATGATACTTTCCAATGTTAATTGTGAATAATATTTGTTTTTTTGGAATTCTCACAAATCATAGGAATGTGGTAAAACTTATGATGCAAGCTTGATAAAATAAAGAGGAAATTAAAAGTGGTGGTAACTATTGGAAAGTTTTGAATGATGGTGATTATTGAAAATTTGTGAATAGTGGTGACTATTCAAAAGCTGAGAATGGTGGTGACAATTGAATGGTTGTGAATGGTGGTGACTATTGAGAAGATGTGAATGGTGAATGATGTGAATGGAGGTTAATACTGAAAATCTAGGAATATTGATGACTATTGAAAAGTTGTGAATAGTCGTGCTGATATAATAGTCATGCTGATGAAAAATGTCATGCTGATGAAAGAAGAAAAGATCAGTCAAGATGACAAAATATTCACTTTGTTTGCATCACACTCATATTCATTCCAATGGAATAGTCATGCTGATGGAAAATTTATGCCAATGAAAGAAGAAAAGATCAGTCTAGATGTCGTAATATTGACTTTGTATTTCATCAGAATCAAATTCATGATGATCGAATAGTCATGCCGATGAAAAATTCATCATGATGAAAAAAGAAAAGATCAGTTAAGCCGATAAAGTATTCACTTTGTTTTAAATCGGAATCAGAGTTGTGATGATGGAATAGATATGCCCATATAATAGTTGTGATAATGAAAAAGTCATATCGATGGAAGAAAAAAAGATCATTCAAGATGACACATTATTCATGTTGTTTATCATCAAACTTAGAGTTGTGCTGATGGAATAGTCGTGCCGATGGAATAGTTGTTCTGATGTAATAGTCATGTCGATGGAAGTGGAATGATTCGTGCCGATGGAAAAGAGGAAAGATGCATGAATATTTAAAGATAATGTGATGAGATAATTCCTATCTTGCCGATAGGGTAATGATTTTTTTTATTAGACTCAAAGTTATGCCAATATAATAGTTATGCCAATGGAATAGTCATGCCGATGGAAAATTCATGGCAATGAAAGAATAAAAGACCAGTCAAGCTGACATAGTATTCACTTTGTTTGGCATCAAACTCAGAGTCATGCTGATGGAATAGTCATGCCTATGGAATAGTCATTCTGATGGAATATTCATGTCAATGGAATAGTTGTGTTGATAGAATAATGGTGCCGATGGAATAGTTGTGCTGATGTAATAATCATGCTGATGGAGTAGTCGGGCTGATAGAAAAGGCGCCCTGATGGAATATTTATGCTGATAGAATAGTTGTACCGATAGAAGAGGAAAGAGTAGTGCTGATGGAAATGGAGAAAGATTCATGCCTATGGAAAGAGAAATTTATGAGATGATGCATATCATGATGACAGGGTAATGACTCTATTTTTCATTGGACTCAAAATTAAAAGTAAAAGAAGAAAGATGGTGCCAATTAATGGCCATCATACCCAGAAACAATCGTACTCAAAAATCCTACCCATAATTTTGGTTTTCTAAAAGATAAATTATTTTTGATTTATGGAATTTGAAATGGGTTTGAAAATAAAAATAAAAGTTCCAAATATTTAGATGATGTTAGTAGAATATTCGAGAATCTTTGAAAAACCTTTATGAAGTCAAAATGTATCCCATAATTTTAGGGGGAAATTCAAATTTTGGAAAGTTTGTGTGAGTAATTCCCACCAATTTTCACCTATAAAAGTATGAGGTAAATTGTACATTTTTAAAATGAGTACTATTCACATCAGAGGAGAAAGATTCTCTAGGTTTTAGAGAGATAATAAGTGGTTTTGATGTGGTGCCGATTCTATTTTTCACGATTATTTCATACATGTTTTGAAGTCGTTCTGATTCTACTTTTCTTGACTGTTACCTACATGTTTTGAAGTGGTGTCGATTCTATTTGCCTTGAATATTGTATTGAATTATTAGAGTTATCCTGATTCTATTCTATTGTATTAAATTTAAATTTTGAGCCAAGAAGAATTAGACTGTAAGCATCATATATAGGGTAATCAGATAGATTGTTTTACCTAGTCCAAGAGGTTCATACCTTCTTCTCGGTAAGGAAAAGAAGAATTGTTTTTCAATTGAATACATTTTTAAATTGAAAATAAGAACAGATAATATGATATGTTACAAAACAAATGTATTTGTGATAATAGGGTGCACATGCACTAGTTGTAATTCTCATTATTCTATATGAGTGAAAGGTTATATCCTACTTGTTGTTATCCAAGTATTTATTTCTAGTTGATTGTATATTATTGGATCATTTCCAAACCATACCAAGGAAGTAGCTATTCTTATTGAATAGTGATCCTTCTAAATAATTTTGATTCTTTGGATATATGTTGATTTGTTTCTCAGTGGGGAATTAAAATCCTTAACAGGAGGCGATGGATGTTTCAATTGAAAAGAAAAATAAAAGAAAAATTGTATCACTGATTCGCCCCCTCCCCCTCTTAGTGATACAATACTTTGATTGGGCACATTCAATTGGTATAATAGGAGGATCCATTCGATATTGTTTCGAGATGGAGAATGTGAATTGTGTTAATAGTAAAGGTATTATGGTATTTTATGGAATGAACTATCATATCTGGAAAGATAGAATGCTTTAAAATCCTCTGTTTGTTAGTTATGATGTTATTGAAGATGGAATAGTTGGGTTTCCTCCCTTTGATGATAGTTCTCCACTTACACCTATTGATAATAAGTTTCCTGAGAATGATTGAATGACCAAGAATTCTATATTATCATCACTTTCTGAAAGTGAATTGTTGAGAGTGGAATTTTTTGCAATAGCTAAAGGTATATGGGATAAATTGAAAAACATATACAAAGGAAATAAAAAAGTGAAGAAGGAAAAGATACAAATATGGAGATTGAAGTATGATAATTTGAATAATGGGTGAGAATGAATCTATTTGGGAATTATTTACCAGTGTTAATGAAAACGTGAGTACTATTGTATGTATTGGTGAAAATATGAAAAAATATATAGTTGTTGAAAAGATAATGAGAATCCTACCTAGACAATTTGATGAAAATGTTTCTTCATTGGATGATAGAGATCCTGAATCATTATCTCTTGATGATATATATATCACACATATCACTTATGAAATGAGAAGAGAAAAATCTATGAAGAGAAAAACAACTTTTGATAGAGAAATTTATTTCAAGACTAAGAAGAAAGATAAGTCAAAGATGATTGTTATTGAAGATGAAGCTGGTGATTCTGACTCTAAAAATGAGGTATGAAAAAATATCAATTAAATTCAGTCCTTGTTTTCTAACAATGTGAAGATAGGTATAGGGAAATAAAAAGGGAAACTTCCCTTAAAATGTTTTGAATGAGGAGGTTTTGGTCACTTTGCATCTTATTTTCCTCAATGAAAGAAAGAAGAGGATAGTGATATTTAAGAAAGAAACACAAGAAGATCATGGATGAAAATGGAATAAAAAGTAAAAGAAAAGAAATTGTTCAAATAAAAAGGAAGAAGTTTCTTATCCAAAGACGATAAAGAAGTATCTTAGTGGTAATAACCCCATAATCCTATATGAAAATGGGGGTTCAAAACCCATTAGGCATAGGAATTTAGTAGTACTATGCTGTACTATAGCAGCGACGATACTGTAGCGGCCGCAGGGTACTATAGCAGCAGTGGATAATGTGAAGTACTGTAGCATGCAAAGTATTGTAGTTGTACTATTAATAGAATGGGTCTTGAGACAAAATTTTGGGCCTACGGGCCATGTAATGGGCTAATTTCCCACTGGTCCATTGGGCTATATAATGGGTCTCCCTCTACCCAGTTAAAAGAGGTCATTGATTTGATTTAAATAATAAATGAGGCTTCAACCCCAACCTTTAAAAAAAGAAGAGAGTGATGTTGAATCCAAAAAATCCACTGAGTATGGAACTTTATATAATTTTATTTCTATAGTTAATGATGAATAATTTGAAAGTTTTAGTTATAATGAAGAAGAAACACATCTTGAAATTAATTTAAAAGAAGGGTTGAAAGAATATCTGAGAAAGATCCGAAGACATGAAAGGAAAACCAAAAAGTTGGAAGATGAATGCTGAAAAAACCAAGAATGTTTGTCTATAATTAATGAAAAGTTGTTTAAATAGATTCATGATTTGAAGAAGTATTTTAAAGATTAAAATAATTGAAATTTTCATTTAGAAGTTAATCTAAAGACAAAATAAGATGAGTTGGAACATGTCCAATAAAAACTCTCTGAATCTGATAAGATAAGTCTGAGTTTTCAAAACAATATAAATGAAGTTGGTAAATGTTCTCTTAATGAGATAATTGAGAAGGTTAAACAAGAGATACCTCCAAAAGGTTGGAAGAAGAATGAATTTGTTTCTGTAAAGAAGAATTTTGGATGTTCTGAAGTCTTAGGGAAACCTAAATCCAATTCTTTTTTGAAAATATAAATCCAAGAATGATTCAAATAATTACGAATCCAATAAAAAAGAAATGAACAATAATTAACTTGTTGATTATAGAAATGTTTGTGGCTCTAGAAAGAATATGGTTGAGAAATTTTTTCAAAATTCTAATCAGTAATGAGGTTTTAGAATCAAATACTCTATCTATGGGTATTGCTAGAATTGTGGGGGATTCAGGAAGACAAAAAGTATGTGTTGGTTCAATCAAAAAAATTAAAATTATCCAATAGGATAAGAAAGATATTGAATGGGATTCAATCTACTCAAAGAATGAAAAATTAAAATGTTTCTAGGAAGAAATATGAAAAGAATGAAGTGAAGATTGAAAATAGGTTCCAACCCTTGAAAACTACTTGTGAAAGATGTGAACAACCTTGACACCTAGTAAAAGGATGTATTATTTTGTTACTATCTCAGCTAAAGAATATACATTCTCAAAATCCTAATGTGATTAATGAAAATAATGGAGAAAATATTCTGGTTTCTGAAACTACATTAAATTCCTTGAAAGGAGAATGACCTTGTATACATGATAGTGGGTGTTCTTCTCACATGACAGGAGACATGAAATTGATGAATGATGTGAAATATTATAAAAAAGGCACAATGAAATTTGTTAATGATGAATTATTGAAAATCAAAGGTATTGGGTCTGCCTTTATTGCAAAAGAAAAGATGAAATCTAAAAAACATTGTATATTGATGGGAAGAAAGACAGCCTAATAAGTGTCTCACAATTTTTTGATGTGGGTAGGAATGTTATATTCCAGAATGATGGATATTTTGTAAAGAGTACATAATATGGAAATATTGTTACCAGAGGCAAAAATATAAAAGGAAATTTGTTTCAGGTTGGTGATTCGAAAAACTCTTGTTACGTGAGTATAGTAGAAGAAAATTAGTTATGGAATAGAAGGATTGAACATATGTGTTAGAGAAACATGAGAAGATTATCTAAAAGAGATAGTGTTCGAAACATTCCTAATTTTCCAAGAAGAAGATATTGGTGTCACACTATCTTCTAGAAAGTAAGAATTACAAATATTATGCATAAGAAAGTTGAAATATGATCAAAACAACCTTGGGAGGTGATCCATTTTGATATATGTTAGCCAATGAAAAAACAATCAACACATGGAGATAAGTACATCATTACATTCATTGATGATTATACTCGAATTACTTGTGCTATGTACATGAAACACAAATCATATGCTTTGAAAATGTTTAAATGTTTCAGAAGAAAATATTATAATTAATGTGAGTATTATTTGAAGAAGTTGTAAACTGATAATGGTGGTGAATATAGAAATTACGAGTTTGAAGACTCTCTTGAGAAGCATGTAATTCAAAATGAGTATATATCTCCATACATTCCACAACAAATTGGGTTTTCTAAAAGAAAGAATATAAGTCTGGTGGAAATGGGAATAACTATATTACTTGAGCATGGCCTTTCTCATTACATTTGGAGGCAAGCCCTGAGTACTGATTTTTATATTCAAAACTGAATTTTCTACAGGCCAAAATCATGTATGACTCACTATGAATTGTTTTATGAAAAAAAAATCCATCTTTGAAGAAAATTTTTTTGATTTCCTTTTATTATAAATAATAAAGGTGGAAACTATGTTAAGTTTGAGCAGAAAGGTAAGGATAAAATATTTCTTATAAATTCTCTAGAAGGAAGAGGGTAAAAATGCTTCAAAAAAGAAACAAAATGAATTGTTGATTCAGTTGATGTAAAAGTGATTGATGTTTCTGAGGAAGAGAAACATGTTCAGGCATACAATGAAGTTAATAAATTTGAAGGAGATAATTCCAATAAAGATACAAACAATTTTCATCCTAAAAAGGTGAATAATCAGAATCATCTATTTCTAGTGATAAGGAAGACAACCAATAATATTATCCAAGACTGAAGAAACATGTGGAAGAACAAAATATAATTGGTGATCAACATCAGAAGGTTTAAACAATAAGAACAAAAAATTCCATTACACAACCTTCATTGTATTCAAAAGTGGAACTGAATTATGTGAAATAAGCTTTTGAGCATCTGGAATGGGTTCAAGCCACAAATGAAGAATTGGACCATATTGAAATGAAAAAAACATTAAAACTCATAACCAATCCTAAAAACAAAAACATCATTGGAACAAAATGGGTTTTCGAGAACAAGATAACTGAAAAATGTGAAGTTATAAGAAACAAAGCCATATTTGTTGGAAAAGGGAACTCATAGATTGAGGGTATTGATTGTGATTAAACCTATTCTCCAATATAAATAGATGAAGAAATCAGAATCTTCTTTTATATTGCTACAAAATGAGGATACAAGATCTCTCAAATGGATGTTAAATCCATAATCCTAAATGGTTATCTTGAAGAAGAGGTTTATATTGAACCAAATTGTGGATTTTCTGTCGAAAAAGATGAAGGATATATGTGAAAATTGGAAATGGAATTTTATGTCCTAAAACAATCTTTCAGGGCATAGTATTCCAAATTTGATATTTTATTATAAAAGATAAATTTTAACAAAGTAAAAGTAGATAAAAATCTTTACATCAGAGAAAGTCAAGAGTATTCCCTCATTGTAATTATTTATGATGATGAAATTATCAATGCTGGTAATGATGAAAGAAAGTTGTGAATGATTTTATAAAGAAATTAACAAAGTATTTAAAATTTTCATGATGGTAGAAATGAAATACTTTCTTTGGTTACAAATCCAACAAAATATTGAATACATTTTTATCTCTTGAGAAAAGTATGAAAATTAACTTCTCAAGAGGTTTGGCATGGAAAATTAAAAACATGTCTCCACACCCATTTCAGTGGGAACAAAGCTAACTAATGATGAAAATGGAAAAAAATTTGATCAAAAAGAGTATAGGAAGATGATTGGAAGTATATTGTATTTGACTACCTCAAGACCCTACATTGTATATGTTTTTACATTATTTGAATGATTTCAATGTTCTCCAAAAGAATCACATTTACTTTCTTGAAAAATAATTCTTAGATGCGTAAAAGGCATAAGAAACTATGGAATAAAATATTATAGATAAAATTATACTGAATTGTTTGGGTATTCAGATTCATATTGGGTAGGAAATTTTGATGATTGAAGATCCACATCTAGTGGGGTGTTCTTTCTGGGAAAGAATTGTGTTAGTTGAAATTCAATGAATAAAAATTTAGTTACTCTCATTAAAGATAAATATGAGTATTTTTCTACTACTGAATCCTCTACTCAACTTATGAGGATGAAAACATAATTAAAAGATTTACTTGTAGAAGTGAAGTCACCCTTGCTCTTGGGTTGTGACAATAAATGTACAATCAATCTCACCAAGAATCCTATGAAACCATCTTGTTTGGAACATATTGCTATAAAATATCATTTAATAAAAGAGCATGTGGAGAAGAATGAATTGAATCTAGATTATGTTACAACATATGAAAAAGTTTCTGATATTTTCACAAAACCTTTATTGAAGGAATCATTTTCAAAAATTAGGTTGAACATGGGTGTCCAACCACTTTTCTTCAAGGATTAGGTATGTGTTTTTGTCCCCTCTTTCATCGTACCTTTGGATTGTTTTGTCAATGGGGGGGGGGGATTTTTTTGTTTCATAAATCTATTACATAAAAGAAAGAGTTGTGGGTAAGCAGTCAATTCAGCATTATTTTGTGATTGACATATTCTAACTGTTTGTTTGAGTAGTTGCAGGAAAAGAGATTTATTTGGTTTCCAAGAAGAATGAAAAAAATAAAGAGGTTTTAATGATTTTTTTTGATATATTTATTTTTATATAAATGATTCTTCTTTTTTACAATGAGATAGCTCACGTAGTCTTATAATTTTTGACATGTAATCCATTTATGGAGGTTTCAAAGTTTAGTGATTTATGAAACATGGTTGAAAGAAGATAAAAAGGGGGTGATTTTTGGGACCAAGATAATGTTAATGGTGATGAAGGTTTCAAGAGAAGTATTTTTTTTCAACGTTGGTTTTGAAGAAAATAAATCACTTCACTTTATTTTAGAAACAATTTTTCTCGGCTATTGTTTTGAAAATAATTGGACCCTTGTTTTTAGAAAGTTTGTTCTCGGGTTGATAAGGAAAGAATGAAAATAGAATGAATTGAAAGATATGATACTTTCCAATTTTAATTGTGACGATTATTTTCTATTTTGGATTTATCACAAATCATAATTATGTGGTAAAACTTATGAATCATTATTTATAAAATAAAGAGGAAAATAAAATTGTAGGGACTATTGAAAATATTTGAATTGTGGTGACTATTGAAAAGCTGTGAAAGGTGGTGACTATTGAAAACATGTGAATGGTGGTGATAATAGAAATGCTGTGAATGGTGGTGACTGTTGAAAATATGTGAATGGTGGTGACTATTGAAAATCCAGTAATGGTGATGACTATTTAAAAGCTATGAATAGTCATGCCGAAGGAAAAATTTATTCCCCTAAAAGATGAAAAGATCAGTCAAGCCGACACAGTATTCACTTAGTTTTTCATCAGACTCAGAGTCCTACTGATGGAATAGAAGTGCCGATGGAAAAGTCATGCCAATGAAATAAGAAAAGATCAGTCATGCCGACACAATATTGACTTTTTTTTGCATCAGACTCAAAGTCGTGATGATGGAATAGTCATGATGATGAAAGTAAAAAAGATCATTCAAGTTGACCCAATATTCACTTTTTTTTACATCGGAATTGAAGTCATGCCGATGTAATATTCATGATGATGGAATAGTCATGCTGATGGAAAATTCATGACAATGAAAGAAGAAATGATCTGGCATGCTGAAATAGTATTCACTTTGTTTTGTATTGGCCTCAGAGTCGTGTCAATAGAATAATCGTGTCGATGGAAGTGGGAAGACTCATTCTGATGGAAAAGAGGAAAGAGTCGAGCTGATGGAAAGATAAAGTGAAGAGATGATTCCTATCATACCAAAATTGTAATGAATTTTTTTCATCAGATTCTGAGTCATGCCGATGGAATAGTCATGCCGATAGAATAGTCATTCCGATGGAAAAGTCATGCTGCTGAAATAAGAAAATCTCACTCATGATGACACAGTATTCACTTTGTTTTGGCATTAGACACAGAGTCATGTAGATGTAATAGTCTTGTAGATGGAATATTCATGCCGAATGAATAGTCGTGCTCATATAATAGCCATGCTGATGGAATAGTCATGCTGATGGAATAGTTGTACTAAAGGAATAGTCGTACAGATGGAATAGTTGTGACGATGGAAAAGGGAAAAGACCTGTGTTATTGGAAAGAAAAAGAGAAGATATAATTCCTTTTAGGCCGACAAGGTAGTGATTTATTTTTCATCAGACTCATAGGTGAATGTAAAATAAATATATGGTGCTGATTAAATACCATCGTACCCAAAAACAATTGTACTCAATATTCATACCCACATTTCTAGTTTTTGAAAAGATTTTTTTTGGATTTCTAGAATATTAAATGGGTATGGTGATACAAATGAAAGATCTGATGATTGAGATGATGTTTGGAGAAGATTCAAGAAGCTTCGAGAAACTTTGACGAAGTCAAAATGTATCCCATAATTTCAGAGGGAAATTCAAATTCAGGATAATTTGAATGAGTGGGAAAAATAGTTTGATTCCCACCAATTTTCACCTATAAAAGGAGGAGGTACATTGTACTTTCTGACAACAAGCATTGTTCACAGCTGAAGAGAGTGAAGCTCCAAATTTTAGGGAGATAAGAAGAGGTTTTGAAATGGTGTTGATTCTATTTGTCATGAATATTTATTACATGTATTGAAGTGGTGCTGATTCTATTTGTCTTGACTATTACATAATTTTTTTTATGTGGTGCCCATTATATTTGTCTTGAATATAGTATGAAATTATTAGAGTGGTGCTGATTTTATTCTATTGTATAAAATTGAAAGATCATACTAAGAAGAATTAGACTAGGATCATTGTACTTAGGGTAATCAGACAGATTTTTTATACATAGTCCAAGAGCTTCTTACCTATCCTTTGTGTAAGGAAAAGAATAATTGTTTTACAATTTAATACATTTGGTTAATTGAAAAGAAGCACGGGTAACATGAGATGTTATAAAACAAATTTATTAGCCTATTGTTCTAAGAGGGTGGACATTCACTAGTTTAATTGTTTTATAGTGCCACATGGGTGAAAGGGTATATCCTACTCATTATAATCCAAAGATTTATTTCTTGTGTATTGTATGGTATTGGATAATTTTTAAACCATACCAAGTACGTATCTATTTTTATTGAATAGTGATCCTTGTAAATATTTGTATTCCATTGGATGTGTGTTGATTTGTTTCTCAACAAGAAATTAAAATCATTAACCAGAGGCAAAGGTTGTATCAATTTAAAAGAAACATAAAAGAAAAAGAGTATCCCTAATTCACCCTCCCCCTCTTAGTGAAACAATACTCCAACTGGGAACTTTCTGATTTTATAGTTCCATAATTTCCAAAGAAAATAGCTCCATCAGCACTTCCTTTCACATTTTTAGAAGATTCATGTTACCAACCATGTCAAATGATCACCCTCTATAAATAATTCACATTATATTATTTTTCATTGGATTCCAATCTATCTTAAGGTGAATATATTTTCCCTTCATATTTATCTTCTATTCATTAAAGAAAATCCTATAATGTGTTGGATCATAGGATTGTCCCTCGCATTCTTCAACACATATAATCTAGTCGTATTTTCCATCCTCCAATGAGAAAATTATGTTTCTCAAATGAATTGTTCCAGATTGATTTTTTTATATTATTCATTATCTTCTATATAAAAATCATCCCCTTTTCCCCTATAATCGATATATTTACAACCAAAGTTATATCAATTGAATGAATAATTGTAAAAGGGATTTCTAATTCTATTTAAAGGATAAGTGTTTATTATAACTATTATTTGCTGACATATAATAGATTTTCATTTCTAATAACTTTATTATTCATCACAATAAGACATTTGTAGAAAATTAGACACAAAATAATCTCTTCATTAGAAGAAATATCATGTTTCTAGCCTCTCTCAACATATCCCTTGATTTTAAATAACTATTAGATTAATGATATTTTATTATCTATTGAAGACATTATCTTTTCATATTATTACTTTTTCTATTCACATTTATTATTTTTTATGTTTCATCATCATATCCAATACCATTTTTATGCATACAATTAGTTTTTTTACACAAAATACTTCCTAAAACGTTATATTGCCTCATTCAGTTGTATATTTTAATAATTCATCCAATAAAATTTCAAAATATAGCTTCAAACCTGAGATATATACGATTATTTTGGTCCTAAAATCATTTTTAGAAGAAACCAATTCCTTATTTATTTTATGAATATTATTAGTTTTTCCCTTGATGGATATATTAAGATCATTGATAATCATATCTCGTTCCATAATCTTTTACCCTTATTCCACTCTTTTTTCATGTTTCACATGATTATTTTCGTTTTCTTCCATAAAAATTTATATGATATAAATTTACACATCATGTTCATTAATATAAATTAAATATTCTTTCAACAATCCTCTAATATTAAATATTATATTCTTTTGTAGGTAAAGATCCCTAATAGCCCCTCCAAATTCAACATTTAGATCAGAAAACCCCTCTATTTTATCATCCTCTTCTAATTATAATTTTTATTGTTCCCGTATAACCAACATACAATATTTTATTCATGTGATAAAATCAATTTCAATAACTTTTAATTGATCTTTTTCAAAATCATATTCCACTTTTATTATCAGAACCATTTAAAAAATTCTTTCTAGTTTCATTTTTTGGATTTATGTTACTTATATAGAAGAGTTTATTCCTTATGAATTGATTTAATTCAATCTCACCATCCCCTTCATCAATATTTTTTGGACAAAAAGTAGTGATGTGGCCATTAATTTTATAATGAAAAAAATAAAATGGTATCTTTCTCTAAAATAGTTATTTTCATCTATAAAAATTCATTTCACATGAGATAATAAATCATAAATAAAATTATATTCAATTATATTTCATTAAAACCCATACTTATCTAATTATTGTAATTCCATTTATTTTCATAAATGCTCTAAAACGATTTTTTGATTCACTAGAATCCCATATGTGTCATTATTGTTGTATAGCACATTTTGAGATAATTCCTCAAGATATAATTCTTAACATGATGATAAATTTGGATTTAAAATTAGTAGTGTTTGTCATATGATCTTATTTACAATATCATAAACATTTTACTTTATACCAATATCACTAATATCTCAAACAACATTGATATAATGGTTCAAGAAACAAACAACATTTTCACTTGTGACCATATTCAAATCATCAATTCTGCTATACTGGACTAGTAAATATTCCTCTTTCACTTTGTTTTCACCTCAGTAAATAATTGTATGATTTTATTAAATTTTTATTAACATATTACAACTCTACAATCTTTTAGATAACTAGTTATACAATGCTCTGATTATGGAATTATGACCCCTTTTATCATCATTCAAATATTTCAGATCCACTTATCTTATTAAAATCTTTATAGTGTCACTAACTTGTATTCCATGATCTAATAAAAATGAAACATCAATCATAGTATATAATAAATGTGATCTCATTTTTTTCTTCCCCATATGATAATTGTATCAATAAAACTATTTCAATATATTTTCATTTACATCAATCTCTATTATGACAACTTTCTATAATAGATTGACCAAGAAATAAATTAGGGATATGATTGAACTTGTGGTAAACCAAGTTATGGAAATACATTATAATGGGAGTGAATTATGGTGTCATAAAATTTCATTTTATCTAATTTTTAATTTAACATTTTTGAAACATTTATAATGAATTCAGGAATCCATCACAAAAATCACTCAAAAGAACAAACAAATTCCTAAATATAATAATCCTAAATGATGATATTTTTACTTTCTTAACCCACCCTAGGATACATATATGGGTAAAATTCCAATGATGTGTTAATATGATAAAATATAATGACATTAATAGCAGGTTATTAAAATAATTAATAGAATATCTCGTCTTATCAATGTTCCATTACCTCTTCTTCTATTCTACTCATTGCATTCCAAGAGGGTTACACGTATGGAAAAGATGAATATGCGGATCCAATATACATCTATAAAAATAAAAAGAATATCATTCAACATAAAATGGTGTTATCCATGATACCTTGACCTCGATATCTAGATCTTCACTGCAATGTGTAGAAACTCTTCATATGCAAACCTACTCTTCAATAGGATTTAATTAATCCACAACTCAATTATCAATTCCGAATATTCAATAAATTCTATATACTATTATTTTTTATTTTTTATTCCAAATATCTTTTCTAAATTATAGATATTTTCTAACTTAATAATTCATATTTAATTCAAGACCAGGAAATTATAATTTTAAATTCAAACTGAAATTTATCAACAACCAAGAAATAGATTTTCCTCAAATAACTCAATCAAATTGTTTCCAGGTAAATATCCAAAATAGAAATTCATATAGGTAGTTAATAGTTGTCTCAAATACATCCAATCCTATTTGATAGTGAAAAGTCATCAATTTTTCAATAATTTTATATATTTTATCAATCACAACATGGTAACTTCTATTATGGTGAGATATGTTAGTTTTTATATATTGTTTCTCTATCTTCTTGATTAATTGTAGTGTGATAATGTATTTCATGAAATTTTTATTTTAAAAAAACCCAAAGCATAACTTTCATGGCCCAACATCATTCTTTATGGTGCAATCCTTATGGTTTAGTCTCTTTAGTCATGACATAATATTTATAATTTATTGCATTAAAATTTCATATAAGACATATGTTGTAGCATCACAAGTGTTTTTATTACTAAATCATTAAATACTATTTTTATTAATCTCACATAGATCAATAATTTTAATATCAATAATTTCAACTATAGTGTGGTCAATTTATTTCATTATGAATAACATAAAACGTTATAGATTAATATAACATGCATGTTATGTGAATCTAATATATGTTTTCTATGATGTGTAAAACACATTATAGTGTTACTGTATCTCATGAAAATTGAACTACTGAGTATTCTAACACAAACCCAAGAACTCCACTTTATTATGATGTTTCCAATGTAATCATGGTGTGGAAAATGTGCTTACATTTTTATTGATTCTTGTAACTTCACTTCCATATCTAGAATTTTTAGGATTTCACGCCATTTAACTTATAACAACACACACATTCAAATGATTTTAAATTGATTAAAAATCAAATATGATAACCCATGGATGAAAAAATTTCATTACTAAATAAGGAAACGCATCAAACAAAATAGTAATCATGAACATATTTCTTAATAAAGTACCTTTTCAATTTATTATTTATTAATATATAAGGTCATACTATCTCAAAAACATCACTAGATTAATTTCATGTCTCATAAGGATGTTTAATATTTTGACATATATTTAATTAACTAATCATATCACATTTTAGTTGAACCAATATACATAATATTATAATATAATTTCTATCCCTCGTCCAAAGAGAAATATTTTATAGGTCCCTTTGCATAAACATACAAATATCCCTTGACAAGATATATGATAATACATGTTGCACTATATCTTCTTGGGGAAATAGATTTCATTGTATTTCCTTGGAACATAAATCACATACCTACTAATATTAATGGCCTTATTAAAAAATATTACCAAAATAATATCAACTATTACATTCTATTTTCTCAATAATTTATTTAAATTATGAAAAAACTGATGGTCAAAGAAACCCATTTAATAATGACACTCACTCATAACCAACCATATTTATTATGAGTTTTCTATAAAATAATTGAATATATTCAAATAAATTGGAACCTTGCTACTACTAAAGAACCACTATAATAAAGTTTCCATATTTATACTAATATTGATAAAATAAAATGCTATAACAATTTACCTATATAAATTTTGTTTCATGTGATCCAACACTTTCATATTTTTTATACCATTAATTTTTTTTTATAAGTTATAAAATTATCTTTAAAATCCTTTATTGTTTTTATATTTGATGGAATTAACCTTTTATTCCTTTTATGAGTTGGTTTTATAACATAAAATTCTCAACCCATAACTTTTAAACCCCACTCTCAATAATAAACCTTAAATTATTTTTCACTTATCATAATAAATCATAATACTCAACCAATAATATATACACCAACATCATTGGTGATGGGGAGGAAGGTGATCATGTAGTGAGGGGTATGTTATATGGTTAAGTTTGTGAGCATGCATATTTATAATAATTTTCATCATTATGTTGTGTTTTTCAGTGGGGGGTGTGATTGAAATATTTTATATCAATGTAATTTTAATTAAATAATTTTACAGTTATCTTGTTACTAGATTTATTAAATAGTCACATTAAATATATAATATCTTATTTAATTTCCTTTCTTTAAAACAAACATCTACCAAATAATTATTATTCATCCCAATTTAAATAAAATATGGTCTAGGATAAGCCACGAGTCCTTTTATACCTAATTGGACAAACATAACTCATAAAATAAATCTAATTACTTTTTTAAATAAATATTATAAATATAATTAATATTGCCTTCCCTTCAATTCAACTCATGATAACTACCCAAATACATTTTCCAACATAGCATTCTATCATTTACAAAATAATATCATTGAATTACACTTCATTTTTTTAAATTTTGTTACCTCATTTGAATAAATTTAATTTTGTACACAAACATCCATTTCAATATATTTTTACATAAATCCAATTTTTTTATAAATATTAAAAATGCCTATATTTTTTTGACCAATTTATCAAAAATTCATAATACATGCTCATATATTAGAATTTCATTCAATGATATATATTTATGTTATCCTTATGGTACACCAAATTATATAAATTAAATTTTTTCTACTATAAAAAACATAACAAGGGTATAAAAGAAACATACAATTTATATCAATAAGAATATATCACATTACTAATTGTTTCCTACATTAGAATAACACTTTTAAATCATTCCATTAGATTAAAGTATTTTTAAAATTATCATGAAATTTATTATTAATGTAATTCATGTTTTTTACATATTCTGTAACAAATTAAGTATAAATGATCATAAAGTGATGAGAATTTTTAGATAATTTATTAAATGTAAGAATCCTTTACTCTTTTAATAGATTAATTATAAAAATATTGTATGTAAAATTAAAATAGTTAAATTATATTATGATTATATATGATTCTATAAATAGAAATGGAATTGATCTAATTAAAACACCCTTCATAAACTCATAATAAATGTTTAGTTATCCATTCAGATAGTGGTTTAATTGAACATGTGTTGTTGAATAACTATACATTCTTCCATTATTTAAATGTTATTTTATATGACGGGTAGTACCCTAAAAAATATATTTTTTACTTAAAATAATTAAAAGGAAATTATTATATATATAATTGGTTCTTAGAAAATGGTATGGTTTGAATTTTGTTTCACAACATAAATGAAATTTTTAAGAAAGGGAATGATTAAAAAATGGTTATGATATGTTTTCATGTGTTATTTATGAATAATAGAGCATATAAATGATTTTTTAAATAATTAAATATGTTTTTATTTATATTTAATTATAAAAAATACTTAAAAATAATTGGAAAAAGATTTTTTTAAAGAGGGTTTTAACAAAAATTCTCTAATTCATCTCACTTAAATTATTTGTACCTAATAAATTAACATGGACTCTATAGTAGAGTTAAAACCCTTTGAGGGTACAGATCAAGATATCTTAGTTCTAGAAGGTTTTATGGTTTCCCCCACCCATTTTTGTAAGAGCTTCCAAGGGATTATCATCCTCTTCCAACCCTCTATTAGTTCTTTCATACTCCCCCAATATGGATCTCTTCTAAAGAATCTAAGTCCTTTATAGGGTAGTTAGTATACTCTTTTTGGACATTTAAATTATTAAACCCTACATTCTTCCACTCTCAAACGCTCATCCCCTAGTTTTTGGGCAATAAGAAGCTAGTGGATATCTTCTGTATGGGTGTTTTTCCTATGGCTTGAAATCATCAATGAAAATTTGGATTTTAATCCAAATTATTATTAAAATCTGGGTTTTTAGATGATAATTTTTCTCATTCATAGTAATATAATTGAAGGAAGGGTGATAGTAAATGATTTTCCCCTATTATTAGAAAATTTAAATTAGTGGGCATTATTATTATAACAATTCTACCTTGTGGATTTAGTTTTTTATATTTCCCCTCTCTTTTTAGAAAATATCCATCCAAAATGGTATAAGTTTTGAACATGTTAGTTTATTACAAGATGTTGAGAAATAATTCAAATAAATTAACACTATTATATATATATATTTTAGATAGACCATTCATTTAATCTCTTATTATATCCTTGGATGATGGTGGGTTATCAGGTTGGATTCAAGTAAAAATTTCATTACAATGTTTCTTTAATAATTTTTTATGCCCCCCATTTCTAAGGTCAATGGCCTAATTATTTATAAAATTGAGAAAAATATGATCACCATTAAATTTATTTTATCAAAATATCTCTGATTTATTAAAAAGATATTTCATACTTGTTGGTCGGAGTGGATACTCAAGAGGGGGGTGAATTGGGTTCCAATAAAAATCTCTGTTAAAAATATTTCTCTTAAAATCCCCCAATTTAAAAACAAAGTTAAAATGTAGTGAATTTATACAGATTATAAATATTCAGTTAGTTTCTCAAAGATTGATTAGGTCTCAGTTAATTTAATCTGAAGATTAAATTGACTTTTGAAACTAACTTACTGGTTTTGAATAAGTATAAAAACTTTCTAATTTAATTATCAAAGTAACTTTAAAACAAAGTATATTTCAAAGTAGTTAGTAGAGGAATATGAAATATATAGTATACATATGACTTAATCTAAAATTCACAGAAGATGTAACCAAGAGGTTAAGTCTCAAGATGAGACTTAGTCCTCTCAAACAATTTATATAAATTGATCCACACCCTGGATCGGGGTAAACAATAGTGTAAAGACTCTCCAGGTTCAAAGACCTCTACCATAGTTCTACGTGGGAAAACAAAAAACAGCACATAGCTGTCCATGTCTTACTCAACCTCTACCACTATCCATAGTGGGATACAAGGGAGTTATAGAGTTTAAATGAGGATTTAAGAATCCTCCAGCTTAGCTCAAGAGATAGTGTGTGTATAAAATAAATAGGGTACGCACACTGCTAGAAAAGTAAATAAAATAATGACTAGAGTAAGTATGAAAGACTTTAGAAAATCTTTAGTGATTGGAAGTGCAGCTTTAGACTCATTTGATTGGTCAGAAAATATTTTGAGTCCTTCTATGGTTTTTTTTTCTGAAAACAGAGTATCGTTTCCTTCCTTGGTTCCAGGTTCAGCTTAGTAGCCTGAGTGCATGAAGTGTTTGATGTAGTTCGTCACTCAAGATGTAGCTTGTGTTCTCCTGAAGAAATGAATTTCTTCATGTATGTTCAGTTCTCTCTATGTATGGATGTATCCTTTTCATTTTTTTGAATGCACCATGTTTCAATGCTGTTAATCCCTTGTCTTTTTCACCCTTCGTGTTCCTTCTTAGTTCCTTTATTTTCTTCCATTTTCTAGGCCTTTATCTTCCCTTTTATACCTTTCAGATCTAGAAAAAAAGGAATGATTACCTTTTTCATGGGTACTAGGTATAGTTCCCTGACATGCCAACAGATATCATTAAATAATATTAAAAACATAAAAAACATCAAATGTAACCATTAACTTAATAAATAAATAAATAATATTGATGGTATAGATTTTGACTGGTTGGTCAATCATTAGTATCCTTCTGTTGGTAGATGTGTACGGTGGACTTTGTGTAGCAGTGACCTTCTATCAGTAGCTCTTTGAACTTGTATCGGTAGCTCCTGATATCGTTAGCTCTTACTCTGTATCGGTAACTTTTGGTATCGGTAGCATTATATACTGGTGACTTCATTATATCGGTAGCTCTTGATCTATCGGTAGCTCTGCTTTGTATCAGTAGCTTCATTCTGTATCGGTGACTCTGTATATCGGTAGCTCTTGGTCTATCGGTAGCTCTGGTCTATCGGTAGCTCTATGTATCAGTGACTGTCTGTTTCGGTAGCTTGCTTAGTTCCAGTGATTATGTGTATCGACATACTTTTGGATATTGGTAGCTTCATTCTGTATCGGTGACTCTATCTATAGGTGACCTTAGCTTATCATTGACTCTGACTATCGGTAGACTAAGTACCGGTAGCTCTGTATCAGTAGCTATACGCAGATCAATGACTTAACACTTATCTGTTATATGCAAAACATATTCGATTGGGTTAGAATTACTTTACAACTCATATAAATATGTATAAACATTTATTAACATATTTCAAGGACTACTTTAATATTATTATTATCTTGAAAAAGAATATCATAGATTTAAAGAATTAATATATAGATAAACATTAATTCGTATTATCAAAGTATGTGAAAGCATAATTTGGATTATCAAAACATGTGAGTTCAACAATCCCCCCCTTTTTGATAATCACAACTTAGGATATTATAGTTTTAAAAAAATTAATTTTATCAGAGGATATATCATTAAATTCAATTATCTCAGAGAAAATAGTATATTATAGAACATAATGTATCAGAGGTAGAATTAAATGAAATGATATCAGAGGGGCAATGCATGATAGCTCTTCCTTAGATAATATTTCTCCCCCTCTGATACTTGGATAATATTTCTTCCCCTTTGCGATAATCAAAAAGTGGTAAACAACAATGAGAATAGGAATAAAATCAGAAAGAAAAGAAATCCAATTATATTATATGTTGCAAAAAGGTACATAGAAAGAAAAAAAATACAAGGGATTCCTATCAAAAATATTAGACACCTATTAAATCCAATCCTCAATGTTTGATTTGCCCTTTGGATCAGAATGGGATTCAGATTGTGTGGATGCTGGTGAAGGCTTAGGAATTTTGAAAATGATCATAGGGGCATGAGCCACAGAAACTATGTCTAGCCTATACTGAGGAGTTCTTTATGTGATCATAGGTGTAAGGCGTTGAATGGCTTGGGCTGGAGTCATCTGAACAGAAGAATCAGTAGAGGCAGAGGTAGGTAAGGCTGGAGGTTCAATTACTAGCCTAGCATCGACATGCTAGAAAGGCAACAAAAGATTTCTAAAATATATAATTATTCCTCCTTCTCTCTCCATAGCAGATATGAAATCATCCTTGTTCTCCATGAATTTATCCAAGGCTGGAGTCAATTACCTTAGTTTACTGACTTTCTCTCTGATGGCTTGAATGACAGGAGGTAACTTCAGGTTTTCTAATAGAATTTTGATGGGATTATTGAGTTGATGCTTGGTGTAAACCTTTTGGAAATAGGATTATACCTTGTATTTCACTTCTTTCTGAGAGGCAGAAGCATCTCTCATATAGTCTTGGACTATCTTCATTATTTCTCTAGCTGAATCTCTAGTAGAAATAACAACTTTTCTTAGGTCATATGAGTCCACAGATCCACTGGGTGAAGCTAAACCATGATTCTCCTTCATCACAGCTTGAATCTGATCCAAATCCACTGAAGGTCTAGAAGCAATAGAACTAATAAGGAAGGTTACTGTTTCCTTGATGTTTTTGGTCGACCCACTAATATGATTTTGGACTTGGGAATCCTGGGTTTTAACATGATCTTTCATGGATGCTTTAAAAATTTCGAACACTGAAACCATCTGGATCACAACACTTTTGATATAGGCTAATTCCTTGTCTTCTTGAGATTTTGAACTCATGTAAGATTCGAAAGAGATAAAATATTTCTTTAGAGCTTCAACATCCGCTTCCAGTATAGATACTTGAGTTTGGTAGGCTGTAACTGCTTCCACTATTTCTTCCACAAAGGATGAAATATTACAAACAAGAGAGAGTTCAAAAGATTTTTCCAAATTGCTCATCTCTTTAACAAAGAAGTATGTCAACTCAGCAACAGAAGCACTAAAGTACTCTTTCAGCTCATCCTTTAAGGATTCAAGGTCAAATCTGGTGATCATATCAGTCAGAGCAATTACAATAGGCACTCTTTCAGATGATATGATATCCACTGAGCCAATCATAATCGATCAGATTGATGACACCAGTGAAGATTCCATCTTCCTTGTCTCTTCGACAAAACTGTCCTTAAGATTTTTCTTCAAAATATCCAGGTCATGCATTATGACCACATCTTAAGGTAACAACTCAGTCTCGACATCATAAATGATCGTTGGTCTATTGAGGGATGCCTCATTATCAGAATCCGGATAGTCTAATCCATAAACCATAATATTTGGGTCTTCTGCCCAGTCCTCAATATCAACAACCACTGAAAAACTACCAAATCTAGATTGATGCTCCCCATCAATGGGTGCATTCTCTTGTACAGCAAGAGCATTTTAAGCAGGTATTTATTTCTCAGAATAATCTTCTACTATGAATTCCATCTCTACAACAGCGGGAGGTTCCTCTAGATTAGGTACAACTTCTTCCGTTTCTCCTACTAAATCCTTAGGTGGCACAAATGAGCTTCCAATTAATGGACTCAGACTCAAGAAGATAGAATCAGAGGCTTCCGATTCATTCTCCTTTTCTTCTTCATGCTCAGGTGTTGGTTGGTCTTCCTTATCAACAGGAGTCTCTTCTTCTACAAAGGCATCCTTTTCTGAAGATACAATTTCAGCAGCAGGACTTGGAGGTAAGTCTGGATCCCTTCCATCATCCATAGAAGTCTCCTCTTCATCAGTTTCATCACTTTACTTAGGTTCTTCTTCATCAGGTCCTAGACCTGGATCCCTCACATCCTTAGGTCTTTAAGGATGATCCACAGGATTGAATTTATCATATACCTTCTTTTCATCATTAAACCATTCTCCTCTCCATGGGTTCCAATTTATCTTTATGTATTTGCAAACTGTGGTTGTGATACAAAAATTATTCTTTACTACCACTGTCTCATCTTGAGACTCAGCTACCCCTTTCACTTTGATCATCATTGAGATCAACTCTGCAATGAATACGACATTAGTCTTTGATTTTGGCCTTGTCATGTCTTCCAATTGAATCACCAGCAATCTACACAGATTTACTTTTACACAATGTCTCAAGAGATTCACGAGATAGATATCCTGATATCTTAAATTTGCAAAGTCCCCTCTCCTTGGTATTAAGACATGCTGAACAAATTTGAATAGCAATCTGTTCTCTCCATCCATTTCAGCAGCCACCACTTGTCTTTGATTTCCATCACTGTTGAGCTTCCCCAAGACAGTCTCATAATCGAATATATCACTTTTAGGTGGAATATCTTTCGAGACATATCAAGATACACCTTTGTGTTGAACCTTTAGGCATTCATCCCACTCAACAGATGAAAAAGACATCTCCATTCCATTCACAAAAAAATCACTCAATTCCGATCTTCTGATTTATCAAAGCATACAAACTCATAAAATTGTTTTACTAGATTTGGATAGTAGGGGACATTGTTGTTATAAAAGCAATCTACCCAATTTGGATCTTCTAGAACATCGAGCACTAACAATTTTCTTGGAAACAACCATTCCACGCACAACTCTTTTTCAATCAAAATAACTCTATTCTGCAAATGAGGGTTCACTGGTTGCCTACCCGACCTAGTTCTACCAACACTACCACTTGATTCTGGATCGGACTTCTGCTTCATTGCATTCGGCTCATCAGTGTCATCTCTGATGGTATGGAGTTTGGTTTTTTCCATCTCTGGTTCGAGGGATTTAGGGTTTTCGAGAGATTCAGGAGCTAAGGTTGAGGGTAAAGGGTTTGAGGCTCAGTGGATTGAGAAGTAAATATGACTTTGTTTATATCATTTTGGAATCAAAAAATAAATAAACAAAAGGAAATAAAGTAAAAATGATTCCGATTCTGGTAGAGATAGAAGTTTAAAATAGTGCACTCATCGGTAGAGTTTATCGGTGAGAATTCCTATCAGTGACGTCCATTGGTGAGGTTACATTGGTGAGGTATCATCGGTGAGGTATTACATCGGTGAGGTTACATCAGTGAGGTATCATCAGTGAGGTATTACATCGTTGAGATTACATCAGTGAGGTTACATCGGTGAGGTTACATCGGTGAGGTTACATGGTGAGGTTACATCGGTGAGGTTACATCAGTGAGGTTGCATCGGTGAGGTTAATCATTCCTAACTCATGCCTAATGTAACTTAACCTATCCGAACTTAAAGGTTTGGTGAAAATGACAGCTAATTGATGTTCAGTACCTATAAATTCAAGAGTAATATCACCCTTTTGGTAATGATCTCTCAAGAAATGATGGCTTACATCAATGTGTTTGGTCCTAGAGTGAGATATAGGATTCTTTGAAATGTTTATTGCACAAGTGTTATCAAAGTTGATAGAAACATGCTGAAAATCATATCCATAGTCCAAAAGAGTGTGTTTCATCCACAAAATTTGTGCACAACAACTACCAGCAGCTATACACTCTGCTTCGGTAGTGGACAAAGATACAAAATTTTTCTTTTTACTAAACCAAGATACTAAGGATTTTCCCAATAAATGACATGTTCCAGATGTGCTTTTTCTATCCAGCTTGCAACCAGAAAAGTCAGCATCTGAATAACTCATTAACTCAAAGGATTGACCTTTTGGGTAAAACAAACCTAAGTTTACAATGTGTTTAAGATACTTAAAAATTATTTTAACAGCAAGTAAATTAAATTCTTTTGGATTAGCTTGAAATATTGCCCACATACACACACTAAACATAATATCTGGTCGACTAGCAGTAAGGTAAAGTAAGATTCCAATCATACCTCTGTAATTGGTTTGATCCACTGGTTTCCCAATTTCATTTGCATCCAATTTACAGATTGTACTCATAGAAGTATCACATTCCTTAATACTATCCAAACCAAAACGTTTTAAAAGATCCTTTGTATATTTACTTTGATTCAAGATAATACCATTTTCATTTTGAAAAACTTGAAATCCAAGAAAATATTTACGTTCTCCCATTAAACTCATTTCAAATTCATTTTTCATACTTTTTGTAAAATAAGAACATAAAGAATTTTTACAAGATACAAAAATAATACCATCAACATAGATTTTTACTATCAAAATATCTTTAGAAATTATTTTAATAAAATGAGTTGGATTAGAAATCCCTTTAGTAAAACCTTTTGAAATAAGAAAACTACTAAGTCTATCATTCCAAGCTCTTGGTGATTTTTTTAAACCATATAAAGCTTTAGAATGTTTAAAAACTCGATTTGGAAAATGAGGATTAGTAATTCATGGTGGTTGTGTAACAAAAACATATTCAATAATAAAACCATTTAGAAAAGAACTTTTGACATCCATTTGATATAACTTGAAATTCAGATGAGCAGCATAGGCAAGTAAGATCCGAATAGCTTCTAATCTAACTACAGGGGAAAAGTTTTCCTCATATTCTATACCTTCCTCTTGACTATATACTTTTGCAACTAACCTAGCTTTGTTCTAACTATATTTCTAGATTCATCAACTTTGATTCTAAAAACCCATTTAGTGCCTGTTGTCAAAGTGTACATGGGTCTGTCACATAATTCTCAGACTTTGTTTCTTTCAAATTAATTCAATTATTTTTGCATATCCATTACCCAAAATTCATCATTTATTGCATCATTGACATTTTTAGGCTCTAGTTGTGAAAGAAAGGCTTGATGTTCAACCTGGTTTCTTAGAGAAGCTCTAGTCTATGTCCCTCTATCAAGATTACCTACAACAGCATCCAAGGGATGATTCTTTATAATATTAGTTGATCTAGTAGAGGCAGGACTAGAAATTCCGGGTTCATCTCTAAGTTCGGGTTCAACAAAAGAAGATTCTGGAATATGTCCAGAACTGGATATTTTTACAGCAGGTTCTTTAGTTTTATCATTAAGGTTCAGAACAGTCAAATCTTCTTCAAGATTTTCAAGAGAGGTTTTAGGCTCATGTGGATTAGTTTCATCAAACGTTATGTGAACAGATTCTTCCACACATTTGGATCTTTTGTTAAAGTCTCTATAGTCTTTTCGAGTTATAGAATAACCAAGAAATATTCCTTTATCACTCTTTGAAGAAAACTTGTCCAGATTATCCTTTGTATTGAGTATAAAGACTTTGCATCCAAAGACTCTAAAGTAACTAACTTTGGGTTTTCTATTGTTCCATAGTTCATATGGGGTCTTCTTGAGAACAGGTCTAATCAAAAATCTATTAATGATATAACAAGCTGTATTCACAACTTCAGCCCAAAAATAAATAGGCAGATCATACTCATTAATCATAGTTCTTGAAGTTTATTGAAGGGTTCTATTTCATTTTTCTACTACACCATTCTGCTAAGGTGTCCTAGGGGAAGAAAAATTATGACTATAGCCATTGTGTGACCAATAAGATTCAAACTCTTAATTTTCAAACTCACGGCCATGATCAATTCTCAAGGTCTTAATCATAAGTCCACTAAGGTTTTTTCAGACTTGAAGTATTTAAAAAATTAAAAAAAGCTTTACTTTTGTGAGATAAGAAGTATACCCAAGTATGTCTAGAAAAGTCATCTACTAAGACATATACATAGAGCTTACCATTTAAACTAGAAACTCTAGAAGTTCCAAACAAGTCTATGTGAACCAACTTGAGAGTTTGAGAAGCTGAAACTTCTTTCTTTGATTTAAAAAAAACTTTATGTTGCTTTCCCTTTTGACATGGATTACAAACTTTGTCTCATGGGAATTCAAGTTTTTGTAGGTCTCTAACTACGTTATTCCTAGTCAATTTTCTAAGTGAATGGATGTTGCAGTGCCCTAAAATTCATTGCCAAAGCCAAGACTCTTTATAAAAATCATTTAAACAAGTAACATTTTTCTTAGCTAATGAATTCAGATCAACAGCATAATCATTTTCATTTCTCAAGGCAGAAAATACTAAAACATTCTTAGAATTAATAACATTACAAGAATAATTTTCAAACTTAACATTAAATCCATCATCACATAACTGAGAAATACTCAACATATTATATTTAAGTCCACCAACAAATAAAACATTAGAAATTAAAACTGAATTAATGTTACAAATCTAGCCTAGGCCGATGATTTTTCCTTTAGAATTATCACCAAAGGTGACATAGCCTCCATCAACCTTGATTATACTCTTGAAGCATGAGTAATCTCTATAAATAATTCTTGGACATCCACTATCCAAGTACCATACCTTCTTGTGAGAACTCTTCAAACATGTTTCCTACAAAACAGATTTTGATGGAAAATGATTTTGGTACCCAGATCTTCTTGGGTCCAGAAAGGTTAGAAAGCAAGGCATTAGGTACCCAAATTTGTATTATGGGTCACATATAATTTTCAGAATGAATAGATTTTGAAATATAAACTTTGTTTGATCTATAAAAATGTGAATAAATAGTTGAGACATATGAATATATAGAACTAGAACTAGCAGAATTTTGTCCAGATTTAGAGATAAATCTAGTTTTAGTAACCTGTCTCTTTCCAGGTTGGTATCCCAAACCAGTAGTATATTTTGGTGCAACATACTTTCCTAACATTTGAGTAAGTGTATGTTCTACCTTTGTGACCTTTTCTAAGTCCTTTCTAAGTTGCTCATTAGACATATTTCGTTCAGTATTTTCTTTCAATAGTTGAGCATTGTTTTCTTTTTCTATATCAAAGGCAGATTTAACATTGGCAGTGAGAGTATGATGTTTCTTCAATGACTTATATTTTTTCATTGCATGTTTCTTCCATTACGTTATAGTATTCAGATAACTCATCTTTATTCATGTCTTCATAATAAGAATCAGATTCAGCATCTACTCTAGAATAATGGGAAATTAAAACAGGAGTATCTAAGGTTACCTCGGATGTGTTGGTCATGAAACACATGTTGGCACGATTCTTTTCAGAATCAGAAACTTCTGATTCACTTGTGTTTTCTTCCGAAGCACTCCAGGTTTCTTTCATGGCTTTCTTATACTTTTTGTCCTTATAATCATATTTCTTTTGGAATTTTAATTTTGGACAGTCAGCCTTGATGTGTCCTTTCCTCTTGCATTCATAGCAGACTATATCATCTTCCTTATCAGATTTCTTCCAATCCTTCTTCTAATGACTATTATTGTCATACTTTACTTTGTAATTTTATTTTCTAAAGAATCTATTCTTTCTATAAAACTTCTTGAATCTCCTGTCTATTTGATCCATCTCTGCATCATTGTCAGAGTCTGAACCTTCACTTGTTGAACTTTCATTTGGTACATGCATTTTCTTTTTGTCTCTGCTCTTTGAAGCAGTAAACTTGAATGCCATAGATTTTCTATTGGGTTCATCATCTTCTTCTTTGTTCACCTTCATATCTTCCTCATACATCATTATCTTACCTATTAATTCCATAACATGCAGTTTTCTTATGTCGCACGATTCTCTAATGGAAACAGATGTGCCTCTCTATCTTTCTGGAAGACATCTTAATATCCTCATAATTTGTCCCTTTGCTGCAACAGCTTTTCCAAGAGACCTCATAGTATTTACAATCTCATTGAACCTGAGATACATGTTAGAAATAGTTTCATCAAATTTCATTTTAAAATCATCATATTTAATAGTATAGGTATTCAGCCTCATTTCTTTAACATTGGTTGTTCCCTCATGGGAAATAGCCAAAGTGTCCCAGATTTCATAAGAAGATTTACAAGAAGAAATTCTATTAAATTCCTCATCTCCGAAAGCACAGTATAGGGAATTCATAGCTTTACAATAATTATTATAAGAAGTCTTAGTGGGTTCATCCCAAGTAGTTGTATCAGTATATGGAATTTTATATTGAGTTTCTATAGTAGTCCAGTTATCAAATCCCATACTTTCTAAATGAATTTTCATTTTCAATTTCCACTGGGCATAATTTGTACCATTAAAGAAGGGTGGCCTATTAGTAGTAGCACCTTCTAGTCTATTGTCCATAACTTGATTTTAGAAAATAAATTTAAAGAGATGAAATTTAGAACTAACAAAAATTTACGATCTTTAAAGATGAAACTAAAATCACAGTTGTAAAACAGAATATTTTGAAAACTTTTATCAATAAAAACAACCTCTAATATCAAATGTTGGTTAGAGTGGATACTCAAGAGGGGGGTGAATTGAGTTCCAATAGAAATATCTGTTAAAAATATTTCTCTTAAAATCCCCCAATTTAAAAACAAAGTTAAAATGTAGTGAATTATACAGATTGTAAATTTTCAATTAGTTTCTCAAAGATTGATTAGGTTTCATTTAATTTAATCTGAAGATTAAATTATATTTTGAAACTAACTTACTGGTTTTCAATAAGTATAAACAATTGTTAATTTAACTATCAAATTAACTTTAAAACAAATTATATTTCAAAGTAGTTAGCAACGGAATATGAAATATATATTATACTTATTACTTAAACTAAAATGAACAGCAGATGTAACCAAGAGATTTAGTCTCAAGCCGAGACTTAGTCCTCTCAAACAATTTATATAAATTGATCCACACCCTGGATCGGGGTAAACAACAGTGCAAAGACTGTTCAGGTTCAACGACCTCTACCAAATTTCTACGTGGGAAAAAAACAACAACTCACACCTGTCCAGGTCTTACTTGACATGTACCACTATCCATAGTGGGATACAAGAGAGTTATAGAGTTTAAATGAGGATTTAAGAATCCTCCAACTTAGCTCAGGAGACAGTGTGTGTAAAATAAACATGGTACACACACTTCTCAAAATGTAAATAAAATAATCACTAGAGTAATTATGAATGAGTTTAGAAAATATTTAGTGATTGGCAGTGCAGCTCTGGACTCGTTTGATTGGTTAGAAAAGCTTCTGAGTCCTTCTCTAGTTTTTGTTCTGAAAACAGAGTATTGTTTCCTTCCTTGGTTCCAGGTTCATCTTAGCAGCCTGAGTGCATGAAGTGTTAGATGTAGTTTGTCACTCAAGATGTAGCTTGTGTTCTCCTCTAGAAACTAATTGCTTCATGTATGTCCAGTGCTCTCCAGGTATGGATGTAGACTTTTCGTTTTTGTGAATGCACCACGTTTCAATGATATTAAGCCCTTGTCTTTTTTACACTTCACGTGCCTTCTTAGTTCCTTGATTATCTCTCTTTTCCTAGGTCTTTATCTTCCCTTTCATACCTTTCAGCTCCGGAAAAAAGGAACGATTACCTTTTGCATGGGTAATAGGTACTATTCCCTAACATGCCAATAGATATCATTTAATAACATTAACTGCATTAAAAACATCAAATGTAACTGTTAGCTTAATAAATAAATAATATTGAGAGTATAGAGTTTGACTGGTTGGTAAATCATTAGTATCCTTCTGTTGGTAGATGTGTACGGTGGAATTTTTGTAGCAGTGACCTTCTATCGGTATCTCTTTGAACTTGTATCAGTAGCTCCTGATACCGATAGCTCTTACTATGTATCGTAACTTTTGGTACCGGTAACTTTATATACTGGTGACTTCATTATATCTGTAGCTCTTGATCTATTGGTAGCTCTGCTTTGTATCGGAAGCTTCATTCTGTATCGGTGACTCTGTATATCGGTAGCTCTTGGTCTATCATTAGCTCTAGTATATCGGTAGCTCTATGTATCAGTGACTGTCTGTATCAGTATCTCACTTAGTTCCAATGATTATGTGTATCAGTAGAATTATGCATATCAGTAGCTCCATTCTGTATCTGTGACTCTGTCTATCAGTGACCTTAGCTTATCGGTGACTCTGTCTATCGGTAGACTAAGTATCGGTAGCTCTGTATGAGTAGCTATATGCAGATCAGTGACTTAACACTTATCTGTTTAATGGAAAACATATCCAATTGGGTTATAATTACTTCAGAACTCATATAAATATTGATAAACATTGATTAACATATTTCATGGACTACTTTAATATTATTATCATCTTTATAATAGAATACCATAGATTGAAAGAATTAATATATAGATAAACATTAATTGGGATTATCAAAGTATGTGAAAGCATAATTGGGATTATCAAAACAGGTGAGGTCAATAATACTCTTGGACATATATCTAGTATGGGAAAGTTGATTGAACACCAAATTTCAATGTATACAAAGAGACTTGGAATAAATCATTTGTAGTGGACCTGATCAACAATAATTGATGAGGATATGTTTTTTTCAAAGTAACATAGAGTGTGTTTTCATTTATCATAACTGTTATATATTTTCCACCTTTTTTCCTTATGTTTAATTCTTGAAGATGAATTTAGGTAGATGTTTTCAGAGGCGAATGACGTTATGTTAACTGTGAAAAATGTTTTCTACCTATAGTTTTAGATACTATAGTGGGAGAGATTCTATAATTTCCATACCATAACTATTGAATGAATGCAAAGTTAAACTAATGGAATATAGTGTCATAAATTAAAAAAATGGTAAGAGATAATTTGATCTAGATAAAGAAATTTTTGGAATTAAGATTACTTCTGTAGGAGTAACACTAATGGATACATAACAATAACTCATTCTTCAATAATGTATACAAAAGAGTCTTTATAGGAACATTTATGGATAATGAGAGTTTATAAAATTGTTCACTAATGATTGGATGTTGAGGTGGTGCAATTTTTTGTGGTTTACCTAACTTTAGGGTTGTGTGTAGAAAATAAAAAGGTTGTATAATATACTAAACTATCTAGACATTGAAATAAATAATAATAGTATATATACTTTTTTAATGTTCTCGAAATATATTTATTCATCTTTCAGTTTTATTAAAAAAATATTTTGTGTTTTTTCCTTGCTGTAAGACTAAGTATAATGACTTTAAATTCCTTTTTTGTTCCATATTGGCGAGATTTATTTTTAATTTTGATTTTGTGTATTCCATACAATCTAATGATGAGATCGAGAAAATTTGGTTCGATACATATGAGTATGATTTCATATTTTAGATGTTGAGAGTAGGTTCTTCCTGTTTCAGAACATCTAAACCTTATTCTAAAAATGTGGTTCCATAAAGAGACATATTTAATATATGGAGATTTAAACAACAAGTGGTATCAATGATTTGATTATAATTATACATATATTTAGGTACTTATCATAGAACCTATCATTTCATGTGTTAGTTAATTATTTTATAAATTATGTAGTTTGAAGAGAGAATAACCTATATTTAAATGTTCAATAGGTAAAAACATTATATTATAGATAATACATATTGATTATTATCTATATCATAATGAGATTAAACTGCCTTTTAAAGGAATCAAAATAAAATTGTTGAAATAGAAATATATTAAAGACTTGGTAAAAAAGTATTTTACTATATTTGAGATGATATTTTACCAGAACATGACACTCAACATCCTATAATTTTAGAAAAATACAAGATTAATGACTATAAACTCCAACTTATATGAGAATACTAGTGTGATGAACAAACTGATTATAGCATGGTGATTATTTTTCATGAATGTTTCAAATTTAATGTTAGTGGAAGATCATGTAAATGTATTCAACATGAATCCTGGTCATCCCAAATCAGTAAGAGTGAATTTTGAGGATTTAGTGTGAGAATTAATACTTCTTTCATCACATATGGAATCTCTATATGTGATGGATACATTCATGAGTAATTCCAATCGAAAAAGTGTGACACCCCAACCCCAGTTACCCAGATTCGGTGCATTATTTTAATACATTGGCTTGATTATAATGAATCAAGTCTTGAATGAATGATCAATTTAGTAGTATTGGAAAATAGATTACAATTATAAATGTTATATTAAAATTTCAAAAATAAAAGACAAGAAAAATAATCGTAGGATAATGGCATTATTCCTCTAGATTAACCCTGAATATCAATCATTATACACTTCTTCATATCCTGGGAAAAATAAAACCTAGGAAATGGGTGATCTCAGATGCTCAGTAAGGATAAAATTATAGTGGAAACTATCATAAATAAGTATAAACATTTAAGGTAATGTATAAGACTAAAACACAATACTTTTAAACTTAAACATCAACATAATATGGAAAAGATAAATCAAATAATTATATTTACTTATTACCTTAGATATTCTACTAGTCGAATAATCACATGTAATATCAATAGAAAATTTCATAATGATGGAATGCATAATACCAGACATCTAAACCACATAGTCAAGGCCTCATGCCAGGACTACATATAAGATTATTTCAAAGAATTATGTTACGAAACTCATTTGTCTCATGAGACCTACTGATGCATCGAGGAGCGATAGAAGGCTCCACCCATCACATATTAAGTCCAATGAATTCTTCATATAAAAATTTTGAAACATAACAAAAACATTTGTATTAAAAAAAGCTTACTAAATGTTAATACATTAACCATAAACCATTAATGGTATAAAAATAGCACATCCATAGACAAACATATCATAACTCGTTCAATATAATATAGAATATTGTATTATAATAAATCAACCTCAATCAAGAATAATATCCAGTAAATGATGTTGACATAGTTAAAAATGACCAGTAAAACTCTTTGAGAGAAAAATCCCTTTTTTTAAATCATTTAAAAGTCACACCTTTATAAAGAAAGTCATTTAAGAGATATTTTTCTATGAAATTGTCCCATACCACTTGGAAACTTTTGAAAGGAACTACAATTTTAAAACAATCATGTCCATATAAATAAATCTATAAAATCATGTTTAAAACATGGACATTAATTAAAAGGATTAAGAAAAATAAATCATTAAAACATTTAAAACGCTGATCATGGTAAATATCCACTCTCAAAAAAACATAAAATATTCATTTTGAATTTTTTTTACAAAAAATGTACTTTGATGATAAAAATTTCCTAGTAAATACTAACACAGAAACAATCTCGGATAACAATGAAACTGATAAATTAACCCTTATCGTGTACTTTCCTTTAGTAGAGGGTACACTTAACCTCTTGTATAATGACCATATTATATTATTAAATTACCCTAGAACCATATTAATATTCATTATATCATATATTATTCATTTATTACTTTATAATATCCATTTAATAATAATTTCAATGTTAATGTTACATTTTATGTAATAATATTTTTAATTATTATACATGTTTTAGCTAGTTATTATTGATAGTATAACATAAATCATGATTTACATACTTAAAAAGTGTAAAAATGATTTATATATCATATATATTCAGAATATATTTACGTATAATAGATAGATATAAGAAAGTGAAACACTGTTGGTAGAGACGGTAGTCCGTATTTATACATGAACGTTCATTTCGTTTTATTTTTATATAGTATGGAAGTAATTAAAAAACATATATTTATCTTCATAAATATATAATATTCTAGTAGTTATATTATTTCATATGCCTCATAGTTAATAAATTTATTTATTTTTATAAAAATTCTTGAAGGGTGATCGTTGAAGATGAATCCCATCGCGTCATGGAGATGGTAAGCGTATATACACACGAGCGATAATATCATTATATTGATAGTGAAAGGGAGTTTAATTGGATATAATATTACATATAAAGAATAATTATCATGTTATATTCACTATTTAAAATAATTTTACTCATTATTAAACCCATCCAAATATTTTAGTGTTGAATAACAAAATGCACCATGACGTGGAGATGGTAAGCCGTACGTAAGCACGTCTGGCGACTTTGACATTAATAGGATGGATAGAATAATGAATATGGTTGTACAATATTTATAATTATATCACAGTATGTATAGTTTACTGGAGTTATTATTTTTGTAAGGAAAAAACAAAGAAAGAGGAAGTGGAGGAAGAAAAAGAACTTGAAAGAGGTGATGAAACAATTACCGCTTCTTCAGGTGTTTCCATTTGATTTGAACAAAAGGGCTCCTTAGGTTGTCATTATGATCCAAATAAGGCCTCTATATTGAATTGAGTAAAGTTGGGAGAATATATTAGTAGTTTTTGGATGTGGCAAATGGCATTGGAGGTGTGAAATTATAAAAAGGGGAAGTACCCATTTATAAAAGATGTGAGGGTATCTTTAGGAAAAGCTTGAAATATTATTTTATTATAAAATAATTTTCTATTTATAATTGCTCAAAATGGATTTATTTAGAGGCTATGGTGGGGATGGGTATAAATCCTTTCAAACAATAGATTTTAGACATGTTTAGGTCACCATACTAACCTTATATTTTAGATTTAACCATTAGTTAAATAGTTTAACTTTTACCATGTCTTCTTGTATTATTATAATACATAGTTAATAAACTTAATATAAAATGCAAAAAGAACATCAAGTGGTTCATTAATAACATATATATCATTATATAAATCCAAGGACCGAACCTTATATTTTTAGTAATATTATATTATTTACTAATATAGTATTTGTTTTAAAAATTCATTTCTTTCCATTTTGACAATATTTAGTAATAGTTTTTCTGTTAAAGTCATAAAAACTTCATGACTCAAAAAAAATACAATTAATCATCCCTAAAATATCATATTCACATATAAGATTATTTTATGGATTCAAATGTTTTAATTTACATTTATTATAATATTTATAATATCATTTATTTTAATATTTCACTAAGAAGGTAATTACTGCATCATCATTCTGTCATAAATAAATTTAATTGTTTTATTTCTAAAAATTATAAATAAAATAAAATTATGTAGGAAGTAAGTTTATATTTATAATTAATAATTTTATTATAATTTATCTTATGTTTAACTCAATATTAAAAATGGCCGAGTTTTTAAACATTGAATCTAACACTTTTAACACTTCTTTAAATAAAATATAATAAATTTCCTAATCTGACCCAAATGTTTTAAAAGGAACTTAGGTTGACCCAAAGGTTGATTTGGGTCAACTGACACATATCAAACAGAATTATGATATATGTTAAGGTAATTTAAATATTTTTTTTACCTTTAATTACCTTATTTACTTTTAATCGTAGTAAATAAAATTCAAAAGCTACTATTCACCAAAAAGTATTTTCATCCTATTAACCACATTTTATTTACTCATATCAACCGTATCTCTCAGATTTTTGAAATTCAATTAGCAGAGGTGCTAATTTTATGTTTATGCAAATTTACAGATGTTCCTAGAAGGTGGGTAAGAGATATTAAAAAAGTTCAATAAAATTTTACGTGTATAATATTATTATAAAATAACTCCAATGAATTAAATTGAACTAATATATGTATTATTTATCTACTTTTACTTTAAGATAAAATTGTAATTAAAAATAATTATTTAAATGAAAATGTCGATTTTTATCTATAACGTAGTGTTTTTCACTATTTATCTACAATTGAATGTTTTTAGAAAAACACCAAAAAACTCACCCAAAGATAATTTTGATATTCAAAATAAAAAAATGATGTCTATTTTAACAAATTAAAAACACAGAAGTTTAATTAAATAAATAAAAATTAATTACCGTTATCAAAACCAGAAAACAAGTTTTTAAAAAGTAAGAACTATCAAAAGATTGACATGTGTTTGTGTCTAATTTAAATGAGAAATTACTTACAATGACATAAATTATATTAAATGAAAAAAATATTATTTAATTATACATTTAAACCACAATAATAAATAATTTAACATTTTAATTCATTTCAATTAAAAAATTTGTTTTGAAGTAAAATTTATTATTTTTTATTATTAATCAAAATATGAAAGTTATCAGAAAAGTACCAAAAATTTATCCAAAGTAAACTTTTATGCCTTTATTCTAAAGAATAGTTGAATTTCATTAAATTGAATATATAAAAGTTTCAAATATTTGATTTAAAAAGGGATCGTCATTAAAAGGTGGTAAAACTTAATTTTTTAAAATATATTTCTTTTATCTAAAAAATTAAATTTGTTCTTATATTATGTCTAAGAAACACATAATATGGATGTTAAAATTATTTGGAGTATATAAAATTCAAAATTAATTTAATACTATTCATAACCACTTTATGAACGGCTAGTTTGGTATGTCATGGTGCGCTCGAACTCAGTGTTTCGTGTAGTGCAAGCTATGGAATTACTTTAAAGGAATAACGTACTATGAAATCCTCAGGTGTTATATTCTCCACTCATTAAATAAATTGCATCCTCACAATTTTAAATTGTTCTTTGGAAATAAATGGTTTAAAATAGAAAATACATTTTTGGAATACCCACGTCATAAATTGGGTTGATAAAACATATTCTTAATTAGAGCGAAAGAGAAATGAAAAATTTCTCACCAAATTAGGATTTCGAATAGGATAACTTTGGAGAAAATTATAATTGGAGGAAAAACGTAAATATTTATAGGGGGTTATTGTGGTCATTAATCACAAATAAGTAAACCAAAAGATGAGGGCCTTAAAGACATAAATATATGATGGTTTAAAATATAATCATTTCAACAAAACATATGTTATTAAGAAAAACAAATTTTGTATTAAGATCCTTTCCCTAATTTTTAAGAATTAATTTCATCATAGAATAAGAAAAAAAATACTTTAAAAATACAGTCTCATCCTTTAACTATTTTATACCACAAACTAATCTTTGAACTGAAAAATATTATATTTATTCTAATCATATAGGGTTCCAAAAAAATGAATTTATAATTAATATGTCAGAAAATTTAAAAAAACTACATTATACAAACCAAGACGTTACGTAGGCTAGTGGTAGGTGATGCACCCTTATTTCCCTTTGGTTGCGGGTTCAAGTATTGCAGCCTTAGTGGATGAAAAAGGTTGTCACCTGACCTCTGTTTTTTCCTTTTTATAACAATCCAAAAAATAATATTAAGAAATATTTTACCCTTATACAATAGTATCTAAAGTCCAACTTAATTCATTCTTACCTTTAGACTTATCCAAACTCATAGTAAATAATTTATAACCAAGGTAAACATAATGAATATCTCTTTTTTTCACATAATAAAATGTGAATATCATCATCATATATTCTATTAAAACATGGTAACACCCTGAATTCCCATAAAACCTTATTGAATACATTCATTCTCCCTTGTTCCTTAAATTATACTAGATATACTTCTTAAATCCATAAATTTTAAATACTCCAATAGTGATGGAATAAACAAACCATTAATCAATTCAAGGAGGTCAATAATACCCAATATACATTATCCAACTCAATTATCTCTTAATTCAAAATCACTACCTCAGTATCAGGACCATATTAAGTTTTATCTTTCTCTCACCATATATTTTCCAAAATGTTTAACTTGAAACTGTGTCACTTTACTCGGTAGCATAAAATCTCAAATCCTTAATGAAAACATACCGCAGTGCAATCCTTATATAATTTATAATTCTTATAACATGTACATCATTAATACAATACTCAAATGACACAATTCATTAATAAGAACTTAAAAACAATAATCATTCCTCTTCATCTACGGTATTATCATAACTTGATTATTATCCAATATCATAATTTTGGGTATACCCTGATGATTGGGACATTGATTCGCATAGTTTCTCAACTCCTTGTTGATGGAGCATTATAAATTTAAAACCTTTTTCTTACCCTTGAAATCACAAACTTGGTGTCCTTTTTATCCACACTTACAACAGACTCCCTTTCCATTCATGCACTTCCCAGGGTGATTCTTTCCACATTTATCACATATGGGAAAATCCTTCTTTCCCTTCATCCCTTTATCAATCATTCTCTATACAGTCCTCTTATTCTCTAGATTCCCTTCCAATCCATATGCCTCAAAAAATTAATTACTTTTCTTATTAAGACATGATACTATTTCTTCATATAATGATAATACTTGGGATACTATTTCCCTTGTAAATGTTGGCTTAATACCATGAAAGATATGATCCTTCTTACTCTTGGGATCATGAATATTGCTGGAGTTTTCATTCTTCTACTCTTTGCCATTTCTAAATGATAAAATAAAATAGGATAGATCATATTATAATGTATAGTCCAAAAACTAGAAAATCTATCAACATAAATTGAATATTTTCACACATCTAGTCACATAATCATAAGAATGGTTTCTTTGCTGACATATTTAGTCTGAAATCCATCATAAAGGTTTGTAAATAAAATAAAAATTATCCTAAGAATATCCCCCAGGAGTGTTGTAACCAAGAGTGCAACAAGGTCCATTGTTGTACACTATTTCTTCTTCGAGTCTAGCCCAAAGAGGTGTTTTCGAGTTTTACCCCTAGATACATTTCTGCCAGAGCTGCCTCTACTTGCTCGTATCCAGAGAGAGATGTATTGTTTTGAAAATTTACAAAATATGTACAATACCAAAATTCTAAGAAATTCTTCTATACTAATCCTTAAATTTTACATTAGCATGATGTTCTCTAATCAGAGTTTATCTAAATCAATTTCCAAGGTTTTTGCTGAACATCCTCTGATACCAATTGTAACACCCCATCCCTAGTTACATATAGTTGGTGCATTATTTTAATACATTGGAATGATTACAGGGAATTAAGTTCCAAAGGACAGATCAGTTTAGCAGTCTTTGAAAATAGATTACATATTTGAACATCACATTATAATTTAGAAAATAAAACACAATAAAAATAATCCTTTGAGAGCAACATTATTCCTCTATCTTAACCCTGTATATCAATAATAATACACTTCTTCACACCCTAGGAAAAATAAAAATAATAAAGGAGTGAACTTAGATGCATAATAATGATAACAATATAGTAGAAAATATCATAAATAATCACTAACATTTAAGGAAATTTATAAGCCTAAAATAAAATACTTTTAAATTTAAACTTCAAAATAATATGGCAATGATAAATCAAATAATTCCATTTACTTATTCACATGGATATTATACTAGTTGAATAATTACATGTAATATCAATAGCTAATTTTCTGATGATGGAATGAATAATGTCGTACAAATAACTACATAGTCAAGGCCTCGTTAAAACACTACATATAAGATTTTGTCAAGGCCTTGTGCTAAGCACTAATTTGTATCATGATACCTATCGATGCATCAAGGAGATATTGCAGGCTCCACCCATCACTTACTAAGTCCAATGCATTCCTGATATGAAAATGTTGAAACATAACATAAACATTTGTATTAAAACTAGCATACAAAATGTTAAAACTTTAACCATAAACCAGGAATGTTATGAAAATAGAACATCCACAGTCAAACATATCATAACTCATTCAATAAAATATGGAATATTGTATTATTATAAATCAACCTCAATCAAGAATAATATCCAGTAAATGTTGTTGAAATAGATAAAAATGATCTGTAAAAATCTTGGAGAGAAATATCCTTTTTTTGTAAAATCATTTAAAAGTCATGCATGTATAAAGTAATTCATTTAAACGATATTTTCAAATCAAATTTTCCCATACCACTTTGATTCTTTTGAAAGTAATTAAAAATGTAAAACAATCGGGTCATTATAATTAAATCCTTAAAATCATGTTTAAAACATGGACATTAATAAAAAATATTTAGAAAAATAAATGATTAAAACATTTAAAAGCTAATCTTGATAGAGAGACACTTCTAAAAACCCATAAAATATTCATTTTGAAATCATTTTTATGAAACATATACATGGATGATAAAAATTCCCCATTAAATACTTACACATAAACAATCTCAGATAAGAATGAGATTGGGGAATTAACCCTTGCCTTGTACATTCATTAAGTGGAGGGTACGGTTAAGCTCTAGTATAATGACCATAGTATGTTTTAAAATTACACCAGAACCATATTAATATTCATGATAACATATATAATTCATTTATTACTTTATACAACCCATTTAATAATAATTTCCATGTTAAAGTAACATTTCAGGTAATAGTAACTTTTGAATTTTATTCACTTTGATCATGATTTACGTACTTATAGAATATAAAACATGACTTTTATATCATATATATTCACAATATAATTATATATAATATATAGATATATGAAATGGAAACACTGTTTATGGAGATGGTAGTCTGTATGTACGCATGAACATTGTTTTCGTCTTCTTATTGTACAGTATGGAAGTAAGTAAAAAACATAAATTTATCTACAATAAATATATATTATTCTAGAAGTGATATTATATCATATTCCTAATAATTAATCAATGTATTTATTGTTATAAAAATTCTGGAAGGGTGATTATTGAAGATGAATTCCATCGCATCGTGGAGACGGTAAGCCATACATACGCATGAGGGATAATATCATTCTATTGATGGTGAAATGGTTTTTAATTGGATGGTATATTAAATATAGAGAATCATTTCCTTGTTATTTTCACTATTTAAATAAATTATTCTCAATATTTTACCCATCGAAATAATGTAGTATTTAATAACAAACTACCACATGCTGTGGAGATGGTAAGCTGTATGTACACACATATGTTGACTTTGTCATTAATATTATTGATAGAATAATGAATATGGTTATACAATATTTATAATAACATAAATGTATATATAGGGTACTGGAGTTATTATTTGGGTATGAAAACAACAAAGAAAGTGGAAGTGGAAGAAGAAAAGAACCTTGAAAAAGGTGATGAAATAATTACATATTCTTCAAGAGTTTCCTTTTGATTTGAAAAAAAGGGATCTATAGGTTGGATTTTTGATCAAAGTATAGCCTATAGGTTGAATTTATGATAGTTGGGAGAATATTTGAGTAGGTTTTGGATGATCCAAATGGATTTGGAGGTGTGAAATTAAGAGAAGGTTATGTGACCTTTTATAAGAGAGGTGGGGGTCACTTTAGGAGAAGCTTGAAATATTATTTTATTATAAAATAATTTTCAGTTTATAATGTATCCAAATGGATTTATTTCGAGTCAAAGGTGGGGATGGGTTGAAATTCTCTCAACCAATAGGTTTTAAGCGAGTTTAGGTCACCATATTAACCTTATCCTATAGATTTAACCATTAGTTAAATAGTTTAACTTTTACCATGTATTCATTTATTATTATATTACATGGTTAATAAATATACTATAAAATTACAATTTAACATCAAGTAGTACATTAATAACATATATAAAGTTATAAAATTCTTTTTGTAGATCCTTATATTTTTGGGGATAATAAATCATTTAATAACATAGTATTTGTTTTAAGAATTTGTTTATGTCAATTTTGACACTATTTAGTAATTGATTTTTGTTAAATTCATAACAACTTTATGACTTAGAAAAAATAAATTTCATCATCCCTAAAATTTCATATTAACCTTTAATATTAGCTTATGGATTCAGAATTTTCAATTTACATTTCTTTTAATATTAATAATATCAATTATTTTAATATTTCCTTAAGTAGGTAATAATTCCATTATCATTGTGTCATCAAAAATTTAATTATATGATGTATAAAAATTATAAATAAAATACCATGATATAGGAAATAATTTTATCTTTATAATGAATATTTATAATCTAATTTATCTTATGTGTATCCCTATATTAAAAATGGTTTATTTATTAAACATTTAATTTAACAGTTTTAACTCTTCTTTAAATAAAATATAATAAATTTCCTAATCTAACCCAAATGGATCAAAATGATCTAATTTTTATCCAAAGATTCATTTTGGTCGAAATAAAATTATCCAATAAAATTAGTACATGTGTTGGGGTAATTTTAATATTAATTTTACCTTTAATTACCTTATTTACTTTAAACCATGGTAAATAAAATTCAAAAGTTACTATTCACCAAAAATTATATTCATCCTATTGAACAAAATTTTACTTAATGATATCAACTATGTCTCTCTAATTTTTGTAATTCAATTCACATAAGTAGTAAAATTACGTTTCAGGCAAATTTGTAAATGTTCCTAAAAGGTGGGTAAAAGATATAAAACAATTTAAATAAACTTGTATATGTCTAATCTTATTATAAAATGAATCCAATGAATTACATTGGACTAATATATTTATTACGTATCTATTTTCACTTTAGGATAAAATTTTAATTACAAACAATTATTTAAATGAAAATGTCAGTTTTTATCTATAATGTAGTGTTTTTCACTATTCATAAAAAGAATGTTTTCAGAAAATTACCAAAAAAATCACCCAAAGATAATTTTGATATTCCAAATTCAAAAATGATTTCAATATTACCAAATTAAAAATATAGAAGTTTCATTAATTAATTTAAAATTAATTCCCGTTGTCAAAACCCGAAAACGGGTTTTTAAAAAGTAAAAACTATCAAAAGACTGACATGTGTTTATGACCAATTTAAATGTGAAATTAATTATAATGAAATACATTATTTTAAATGAAAAAATATACTCTAATTATACTTTAAAACCACTAAATGAAATAATTTATCACTTTAAATTATTTCGGTTAAAAAAGTTGTTTTCAATTAAAATTTAGTATTTTTTATTATTCATCAAAATATGAACGTTACCAAAACATTACCAAACAATTATCCAAACTAAATTTTTATGTCCCAATTCTAATGAAGAATTGAATTTCATTAAATTGAATATATTAAAGTTTCAAATAGTTGATTTTAAAAGGGTCCTCCAATAAATGGTGGTAAAATTGTATTTTTTAAAAAATACTTTTTTATCTAAAAAATAGAAATTGTTTTTATATTATTTCTAAGAAACACATTATATGGATGTTAAAATTATATGGAGTATATAAAATTCAAAATGAAGTTATTTCTATTCATAATAACTTTTTAAACGGCTAGTTTGGTAAGTCGTGGTGTGCTCGAACTTAGTGTTTCATGTAGTGAAAACTATAGAATTACTTTAAAGAGATAACATATTATGAAATATTGGGGTGTTACAAAACGTGATATAATGTTTGAGAAAATATGAGATGTACTTTAGAATGAGTAAATTTGGAAGAAGGATGTATATGGTGTTACCAGAATAGATTTTAGTGTAGAAGGTAATGGATGTTCTTCTAAAAGAAACAAATGCTAGAAGATGTCGAAGGATACTAGAGAGAATAAATGAGAAAATTATGTAAGACCCATATCCATTTTATGTAATTATAGGAAAATGGGGCATCTGGAGAAAAATTGTAGATAGAAATAAAAGAAATATATGAAGATTTTATTACTAAAATTCTTCGTTAAATAACATATTTGAGGTTGAAATGAATTTATTATTATGTTTATTTTTGTCTATTATTATCATGGATTATTGATTCTATGGATTTATTTCACACAATATTTAAGAGAGGGAGAATCTAGAATGTCTCTGTATGATTTTACAAGGTGTAACGACCCAATGTTTCAAAAATAGAAATTCATATCTTAAAAATATTTCACATAATCACTTGAAATAACAACATAATGAACTATTAAGTGCTACGTGACATTTAAACCTATGTTTATCACTTCTGTTATTTGAATTTATAAAATCTAACATACACCATTGCGATCAATAAGTTATTTATATTCTGATAGGAAAAATATAATTTTTGGTGAATAGTAACCTACCCTTATGAATAGTAACATAACCTTATGAATTTTGATATACCCAAATGAATTGTAACCTTACCTATGATATTATAAATAAAGTATTCAAGTGAAAGTATGATGTACCTATAATTTAGAATAAGTAAATGAATGTTATAAAACTGATTTTTAATACTAAATTATGAGTTTAATTTAATGTTATAATAATCATATTTACAAAATAATTTTTGAAAAACTGATTTCATTTTTGGACTATACATGTCGAAAAATGGTTAGGCTGAATTTTTAAAATTTTCTAAAATAATTGAATTCCTTATGAATAGTAAAATACTACAATTTACGATAAATGCGAATTAATGGATTTATTGAGTCATTGATGATGATATACTGATGTAAGAACAATAGGTTCTAAATCACATTCATTTCATACTATTCTTGTTCATAGAATAATTAATATTTCTTGTCTTGAGGTAAATTAATAAACTAATGATTAAAAAATTATGAAAACCCTTCTATCCTCCACTATAACAGCCCCCTCACTCTCTATTCTCTTCACTACTCTCAAGACTATTCCCTTGCCAATATTCTTCCCAAATCTCCCTCCAATATCCTCCCCCATGTCCAATAGCCCTTAGCCTCTTCAAAATACCAAAACATTTCTCTTTAAGAGGTTCTCTAAGGATATAAACTCAAGAGGTTAATTCCTCTTTCATATTTTTATTTTATTTTATGTTCTTTTCTTTTAATGATAATTTCCTCACCTCCCTTCACCAAAATTGTATGATAACTCCAGTAACGTACATATACATGAATATTTTTATAATAATGGTATATTTCATTATCATCTCTCCTTTCCCCATTTTTTATTTTAATGAAATGAAAACACCGTTTGAGATGTGTAGATTTAACACATTCAAGGGCAATGATTTATTAATTTCTTTTGTCATATATATTTCATGTCATGAAACCATTTTTGTTATGGTTGAAACAGATTTTTATATATTTAATATATCATTTTTATGTTTCTTTAATCCTTTTGTACTAATTGTATTATGTTATTAAGCCCAAAATTTTCATTGTAATCAACCCCATCGATTAAAAAAACGGTTATCACTAAGGTTTTATATAATAACTCATCCTCACTCACAATAACCAAATGGATTTTTATAACCATTTAATATCCTATATTTTTACTGATAACATGCAACTTTGATTTGGGACAACCAGTTTCATCTTACATGTTTATCCAAACATGAATATAAGGAAACTGGTCATTAAAACCAAGTAAGCAAACGAACCCCAACAATGAAATTAAACCTTAAAGACAATAAAAAGGTATTTAATGAACCAAAATGGTTATAATAATTAAATTAAATATATAATAGGTTCTGTATTTATTAATTAATAAACATAATTTTTTTATTCAGGTCATTAATAACATATGGAGAACACCACCAGATTTAAGGTAAGGGACCCTCTCCATTTCTCTCTTAATCAAAACTGTCCTCTATGCTTTGCCTTTTTATGTGTAATCTGAAATGATTTAGTATGTATTTGGACCTCCCTCATACTTCCCTAATGATGTATAAGTGATGAAAAACCCCTTTTCTCTCTCATCAATCACTCTTAGGTACAGCTGACACCATGCCAATAAACTATAACAAATTCTACCCAAACCTTCTTCGTTCATTTGGGTTTCCTTATCATTCATTATATCAAAATGGAATAATCTTATCTATTTATTTACATATTATAAATTATGTTTAGTTTTTAAAAAATAATTAATTAATACCCCTTCATCACTCTCTTTCAGGGATATACCTGTTTTTATGATATTCCCTACTTAGAACATTAAGATAAGAAAACCTGTATTATGGGAACTTCTCAAATTTTTACCCAATTTCATGTGAACTCTATCCTTTGTTTTAAGCCACCATTTTCATTATAAAATCTGTATTTTTATTATTAAAAAGTTTTTTGTTCAATTATAGTTTTATAAAAAATATTTTTCCTCATTTCTATTTTAAAACATATATAGTATTTTCCTTAAAACCGCACAAAAATGTATTCATTCTAATGTTTCTCAACTAAATTTCTTATATGTTGTTAGTTATGTTTGACACCACTTACCATGTTATATAACTATTTTACCTTATTAACATCCATGTATTTTCTAATCCTTATCTTTCATGGACACTTTCATGATACGCCCATTGGTTATGTTTTTTGTCATGGTTGTGGTACCTAATTCTTTCCATGGGTACCCTTATGTTTATTTATGGTTGATTATGTATGATTATTTATGTGGAAGGAATAATCATGAATATTTTGAGATGGGTGCGCCCAGATAGTGGTCCAATGCATTGGGTAAAGTTAAGACTCATGATATGTGATGTGAAATGGGGTTGGCAGTTTGCCATGACCCATACTAAAATGGGAATCAGGATTGGCGGTTGGCCATAACCCATACTAGAATGGGAAATGGGATTGGTGGTTAGCCTTCAGCCATAATATATACATGTTTTTTTATTCTCCAACATTTATATGATTCCATTTTTATATGATCCCATGCTTATATGATATGATTTCATATGTTCCATGCTTTGGATATCATTATGTTATGCCTCCTATCTCATGTTCTTAAGATGTATCCTTATGTTCATTCCCTTTGATCATGTGCTCCCCAGGGTACCCTATACAGATGTAAGGTTTCAAAGGAATTATGGATCTATTTATGGGGATTAAATAAAGTATTTTTTTATCTCCATGTTTTATGTTCTATGTACCTAGTCTTCCAAGACACTAAACATAATGTTCCTTGGATTGTACTTTGTTGTATAATTATGCCTAAAAACATGTAATGATATATGTAAAAGGATAGGGTCACTATATTTGGTATCACATAATGGTCCACTTATTTTTGGAGATTAGGAATAGAGCGCCATAGTGAGTACCTTAAGGATGAGACTAAGTATAAGATAAAATTCCTAAATTTTAGTGTGTATTGAGCAAGTGGTATATAATGAAAATAAATACCTATCTAGATACGAGTAGGTAGAGGTGTCTCTGACATTGATTTTTCTTGGGGTAAAACCCTAAAATACTACTTTGTGCTAGACTCGAATAAAAACTAGTGCACGGCAATGGGTTATGCTCCAATCTTGGTTACGAAACTATTGAGGGATATGCTTTGGTAGATTCACGAGATTAGTACAAACTATTATTAAGGGAAAAAATAGCATAATAATATATGTTAAGAAATAGATCAAGGATAACCTAGATTTAAAAATGAGTAATCACAAGATAGGATATAACTCTCATTTACAAGATTATCCTTTTATGTTCTAAGTTTCATTTTTATGCTCAATGGAAATGTACTCACGCCCACAAATTATACATTCTTTTTTATTAGTTAATGGTGTGAAATAGATGAACTCATTCCAAAAATAAATATGATAGGCAATGTGAATATTTACCTAATGATATGACGGATATGATGGGAGTGGATGGTCAAAACATCCTGATAGTACTTGCTCAGCAGGCTCGAGTTATGGATAATAACATAAATCATGTGGAATTCACTTCTTCTCCAAGGAAAGAGAAAGTTGTCGTAGAATCCGTCTTACATAGAAGGCCTCCCATGTTCATCAGAACTTCTGATCCCCTTCTCATGGAACATTGTATTAAATCCATTGAAAATATATTCTCCATCCTCTACTGCTTGGAAGAAGAGAAAGTTGTACTGGTGGTCTATTGTTTTGATGGGGAAGTAGATCAGTGGTGGACACTAATGAAGAATACGATGTCCCAAGAGGAAATTGATTCCATGGATTGGGAGGAATTCAAGAGGATATTTTTAAATAAATATTTTCCTCGAACCCTCTATCTCTAGATGGAAAGAGAGTTCCTTGGAATCAAGCATAAGGAATATGAGTTTTCTGAGGAGTGTGAAGAAAACGTTACAAGGATTGAAAGGTATGCCTCTGGATTTGTCATGAACACCAAAATCAACATAGATTACTTATTTAGGTTTTTAAATTCGAGTCTATGAAAATCATTGGATATTCGAGGCTTTGACAATTATGAGGAGATTGTATTTTGTGCCCTCAATATTGAAATGGAGATTGGAGACTCTCATTGGTCTCATGGGCCTAGTGAAAAGAAATGGAAAATGGAGAACAATATGGGTGGTTCGACAAAAAATCCCATGATGGAAAGAAGCCTTAATTTCCCTCTTGTAAATGTTATGGGAAGAAGATTCTTGGGAACTGTCTAAGGGTAACCCAGAATTGCTTCAAATGTGGAAATATTGGTCATATAGATACAAAATGAAAATGGGATATGAATAATATTGCTAATATAGGATAACGAATGATGGTTCAGATCAACACTCTACCTTTAGTGTAGTTTTACAATTGCATGGAGCATGTGCATTATGCAAGCAATTTCCCTAAGACGAGGGTTGTCAGAGGAAATCAGCCACAACCTCCAATAATACGGAACATACTATCTGATTATGGTTTTACTTTCATATCTTGAAATGATTATATGAACTATTCAAACACCACCTCACATTTTGGAGGAAAAGTTATCTTTGAGAATAGAAAATGGAAAAATCATTGTGTCCATCGTTTATAACTCCTCATCGGTTAACAATTGTGTAATGAACCTCCAAAAAAATCTCTTCATACTTTAGTGGATTTTGACACTATCATGGGCATGGATTGGATATATTTATACAAATCCAACATCAACTGTCAGGAATGGGAGATCACTCTTCACATCCCAAAGCATCCTCCAATTCATTACAAAAGTAAAGGGGAAGATTAATCTACTTTAGAATAATCAACTCATGTGTGGATATTGTTGCCTTATGAGAAAGAATATATATCTCAAATGATTGAGACAAAGGAGATAATTATGCTTGAAGGCATTCCCATTGTGAGGGATTACACTGATGTGTTCCTTGAAGAGTTTTTTGGTTATTCTCCTGAACGTTAGGTTGAGTTATCAACTGAACTTATTCCTAGATCTATTTAAATATCAAAGACACCTTATATATTGGCCACCATAGAGCTGGAAGAGATGAAGAAGTAGTTACAGGGTAACCTGGAGAAGGGTTTTTTACACCCGAGTACTTAACCTTGGGGTGCACCTGTCCTCTTCATCAAGAAGAAATATGGATCAATGCGCCTCTACATTGATTATCATGAGCCCAATAAAATCATGATAAAGAACAAGTATCCCCTCCCACAGATATATTACTTGTTCGATCAGCTTCATGGGGCCAGTTTTTTCTCTAAGGTGGACCTTCTGTTGGGATATCACAAATCAAAGGTGTGGAAGGAAGATATTCCCAAGACTGCCTTTCGAATAAGATACGAACACTATTAGTTCACTGTGATGCCCTTCAGACTCACTAATTATCAATATCTTTTCATGGATTTAATGAATAGATTCATTATATATTACCTTGACAAATTTTTGGTAGGATTAATTTATGATATTCTGATATAATCCAAGCATTTCAATACTTTTTTAAAGACATTGTGAAGGGAAAATTTGTTTGCAAAGTACAGTAGATGTGAGTTATAGATGGAGGAAGTATCATTCTTGGGCATGTTATCACCAGCAATGGGAAATCTGTGGACCCTTCCAAGGAAAAGGCAATTGAAGAGTGGCCTAGGCCAACTTCTGTAATAGAGATCTTCATCTTTTTGGTTCTAGATGGGTATTATCGACGATTTTTGAAGAAAGTTTCACAATTTTTAAATCCAATGACAAAGCTGAGAAGGAAGGGCATAAAATTTTTCTAGACTAAAAAAAGTGAAGACTATTTCACAAAGTTGAAATGTAACTTATCACTGCTCCAGTACTCATACTCCCAATGAGTGGAGAAATATTTGTGGTGTACAGTGATGCTTCAAAGAATGGATTTGACTATGTGCTGATAACAATGATAAAGTGATAGTCTATACTATAATGCCATTGGAAATCCACGATAAAAACTATCATACGCATGATTTGGAGATAGCAGTGGTGATCATTGCATTAAAAATATGGCAGCATTATCTCTATGGGGAGAAGTGTGAGATATATTCTGATCACAAGAGTCAAAAATATATATTCACACCAAAAGAGCTCAATATGAGCCCACAAATATGGATAGATCTCATCAAGGATTATGACTTCTCAATCCACTACCATCTCCATAAGGCAAACAAGGTGGAAGATGCTCTATATAGAAAGGATCATGCATCTTTTTGAGTGATTAGAATTGAAAAAGGATCTAATATTCTTATATTTTCAAAGGATGGACATTGGAATCATTAATAGAGGAAAATCATCAATCCTTTCTCAAATGATTTCTCAACCATCCATCTTGGAGAAAATAAAGGATGGTCAATGAAAGGATGTGGAAATTCTAAAAAGGGTGGAAGCTATCAGAAATTGGAAATCCATGGAGCTCAAGATTGATTAGGAATGAATTATAAGATTTGGGTCACAATTATGTGTATCATCAGATCCAGAGATAAAGAATAAGCCTCTAAATGATGCACATAGATCAACCTTCTCTATCCACATAGGGAGCACTAAGATGTATCAATATCTATAAGAAATATTTTGGTGGGACAATATGAAAGGGAGATTTCTGAATATACATCAAAGTGTTTGGTATGTCAGTAAGTGAGGGCTGATAGGAAAAAGTCCAAGGGGATGATGAAACCACTACCCATACCAATATGGATGTGGGAGAATAATACCATGGATTTCTTCACTGGACTTCCAAGGACATTGAGAGGAACCAATGATATATGGGTCATTGTGGATCATCTTACAAAGAAAGCTCACTTTATCGCAATTCTAGAGGACTTCTCATTGGATCATGTTGCAATGGTTTACATCAAGGAAGTGGTATGACTACATGGAGTGACACTATCTATTGTATCCAATCGTGAATTAAGATTCACCTCGAATTTCTGGAAAATTATTTACCATTCTATTAGAATTGAACTGAACTTCAGTATGGCATGTCATCCTCAAACTGATGGAAAATTTGAGAAGACTATTCGAATACTATAAGACATGTTGAGAGCGTAATCTATGGAATTCAAAGGAGGATGGGAACAACATCTTACATTGGTTGAATTCTACTACAATAACAATTTCCACTCTAGTATCCAGATGGAACAATATGAAGCCCTTTATAAGAAAAGGTGTAGAACACTGGCATGTTGGGAAGAAGTTGGTGGGTGTAGACTGCTAGGACCTGAAATGGTTGAAGAAATGGTGGAGAAGGTGAATATCATTCAGCTGCATATCAAGGTAGCCCAAAGTCAACATAAGAGTTATGAAGATCACCATAGATGAGACATTGAGTTCAAAGTTTGAGACATGGTATTTCTATGCATATCTCCATGGATGAAGGTCATAAGGATTGGGATGAAATAAAACTATATCTTGGGTATATCGGGGTCTTCGAGATCCTTGATCGAGTCGGAGATATGGCATATCGACTGGAACATCCACCTATTGTGTCGAAAGTATATGATGTCTTTCATGTATCCCTCTTAAAGAAGTACATACCAGACCCTTCACATGTACTCTCTTTATAGGTGATACAGTTGGAGGATGATCTTTCATATGAGGAGAATCCAGTGAAGATCTTGGATCATAGAGATAAAGTTCTATGTAAAGAGACTACACACTTCGTCAAGGTAATATGGTGGAACCATAAGTTCAAAGAGGAAACATGGGAACTAGAGGAGGCAATGAAGGAAAAGTACCAGCTCTTGTTTATGTCCTAGAATGTAAAAATAATTTCGAGGGAGAAATTTCATAAGAGGAGAAGAATGTAATAACCTAATGTTTTATAACTAGAAATTACTCTCTTATAAATATTTATTATCATCACATGAAAGCACAACATAATTAAAAACTAATTTTTATGTTAACTTTAAACATAATATTTTCATTTTTGTTATTTTAATTTCAAAAATCTATCATACATAGTTTCGATCAGTAAGTTATTTGGAGTCCGAGAAGAAAAAAATAATTTTTGGTGAATAATAACCTACCCTTATGAATAGAAACATACCTCAATGAATAGTGATATACCATAATTAATAGTAAACTTAACTATGATAGTACAAAAATAATATTCAAGTGAAATTATGATGTACCAATATTTTAGAATATGTAAATGAATGTTTTAAAACTGATTTTTTAATATTAAATTAAGAGTTTAATTAAATATTAATATAATCATATTTATAAAATTATTTTTGAAAAATTTATTTCATTTTTGGATTCTACAGATTGAAAAATGGTGAGGGTGAATTTTGGGGATTTTTCTAAAATACATGAATTTTTTATGAATAGTAAAATACTAAAATTTACGATAAATGATAAATAATGGATATATTGAGTCATTGATGATGATATACTGAGGTAAGAACAATGGGATCTAAATCAAATGCATGTATTTCTATTCTTGGTCATGGAATCATCACTATTTCTGGTCTTGAGGTAAACTAATAAACTAATGATTAAAAAAATATGAAAACCCTCTTCTCCTACACTATAAAACCCCCCTCACTCGCTCTTCTCTTCACTACTCCAAATACTTGTGCCTTGCCGATATTATACCCAAGTATCTCCCCAAAGTCCTCTCCCACATCCTACAAGCCCTATAATCTTCAAAATACCAAAACCTCTCCCTTTACGAGGTTTACAAAAGAGATAAACTCAAGAGGTGAATTCCTCTTTCAAATTCATTTATTTATTTTTAGTTCTTTTCATTTCTTGTTTCTTTCCTCACCTCCCTTCACCCAAATAGTATGATAAATCAAGTAACATACATATTCTAGAATGTTTTTATGCTAATGTGATATTTCATTATCATCTATTCTTTCACCATATTTTATTTGAAATAAATTAATACACCATTTGAGATGAGTAAATTTAACACATTCAAGGAAAATGATTTATCAATTTATTTTATCATATTTAATTCTGTTAGTGAAACAATCTATGTTATAGTTTAACCAGATTATTATATATTTAATATATTCTTTTTATGGTTATGTAATCCTTTTGTACTAATGGTATTATGTTATAAATTAAAACATGTTAATTGTAATCAAAACCACCAATTAACCAAAACGGTTACCACTAAGGTTTTATATAATAAATAAAATTCACTCCCAATAAAATAATGTATTTTTAAAACCATGTAATCTCTTGGATGTTCACTAATAACATACAAATTCAATTCTGGACGACCACTTTCATCATACATGTTTATCCAAACGTGAATATAAGCAAACCGGTCATTAAAACCATGTAATAAAATGAGCCCAAATAATGAAATTGAACATTAAAACAAATAAAAAAGGTCTTGAATGATCCAAAAAGGGTTATAATAAGTCAATTAAATATATAAGAGTTTTTTTATTTATTAATTAATAAACCAAATTTGTTTATTCTGGACATTAATAACAAGTGGGGAACACCACCATATTTAAGGTAAGGGATCCTCTCAATTTCTCACTTAATCAAGATTGTCCTCTATCCTATGTATTTCTTTGTGTAATACCAAATTATGGAGTATATTTTTTCACAACCCCCATAATTCCCTCATTATTTATAAGTGATGAGAAACCCCTTTTCTCTCCATCAAGCCCTCTTAGTTACACCCGACAACATGCCAATAAACTGTAACGAACTCTACCTGAACCTTCTTTGTTCCTTCACCTTGCCTTATCTTTCATTATATCAAAATGGAGTTATCTTATATGTTTAAGTACATATTATAAATTATGTTTAGTTTTAAAAAATTAATTTATAAAGACACTTTAATCACTCTCCTTTGGGGATATACATGTTTTTAAAAGATTCCCTCCGTAGAACATTCCGATAAGAAAACCTATTTTACGGGAACATCCCAAATTTTAACCCAATTTTAAGTGAAATATATCCTATGTTTTAAGAAACTATTGTCTTTATAAAATAATTTTGTTTATTATTAAAACCTTATTGGTTGAATTATGTTTTTATATAAAATATTTTCCTCTTTTTAATTTTAAAAGATCTATATTATATTCCTTAAAACCGCACAAAAATGTTCTAATTCTAATGTTTCTCAAACACATTTCTTATATGTTGTCACTTATGTTTGATACCATTTACCATGTTATATGCCTATTTTACCATATGAACGCCCATGTATGTTATAATCGTTTTATTTCATGGAAATTTTCATGAGACACCCATTTTTTATTCTTTATGTCATGATTGTGGTACCCAATTATTTCCATGGGTACCCTTATGTTTATGTATGGTTGATTATGTATGATTATTTATGTGGAAATAATTTTCATGAAAATGTTGAGATGGGTGATCCAAGATAGAGATCCAATTCATTGGGTAATGTTTAGTCTCATGAGATGTGATGTGAAATGGGATTGGTGGTAAGCCTTGACCCGTACTAAAATGGTATTCGTGATTGGCAGTTAGCCTTGACTCGTACTAAAATGGGAGACGGGATTGTCAGTTATCCTTGAACCATACTAAAGACATGTTTTATGATTATGCCACATTTATATGATTCCATGTTTATATTATTTCATGTTTATATGATTCCATGCTTTAATGATATGATTTCATATGTTCCATGCTTATAGGATATGGTATTATATGTTCCATGCTTTGAATATCATTATGTCATGCCTCCAAACTCATGTTCTTAAGATGTATCCTTATGTTAATTCCCTTACCGAATTTTTATCTCATCTCTTTTTTCATGTGTTATCTAGGGTACCCTATGCAGTTGTAATGGCTCAAAAAAAGTTAGGACCTCTTTTTGGAGATTAAATAATGAAGTGTTTTTTTAGCCCAAGGTTTTGTGTTCTATGTACCTAGTCTTCTAAGACAATAGACTTAACAATCCTTGGCTTATACTCTTATGTATAATTATTCTTAGAAAAATGTAATGTTATATGTAAAAGTCTAGAGTCACTATACACAGTACATATTTTTTATGATAAAACTGTTGAGATAGTTATAAAAGGTTATATAAATTTATTATCTGTGAGAGGATAATTACTATTGTTAAAATGGGTGAGAAATATTCCTAGGTTAATAAAAAGATTATATTTGTTTGTTAGATAGAAGATATGGAAATATATATGGATGTTTTGGATGATTAATGGAAGATAAAATGTTGATCCATGTTGGTGGATACTTTTTTAAAGAAAAAATCTTGTACCTTCTTAAGAATTGATAAGGTTTAATACATTCTAGAAAAATAACTTACTTATCTACAATGTTTTTCATGATAATTTAGGTCACATGAGTGAGAAAGAAATGAAAGACTTATCTAGAAATATAACATCGATTCCCAATTAATATGAGTTAATAAAAATGGATGTGTGTATCCCTGGGAAGCAACATAATGTGGCCTTATAACACATATTTAAATATTCCTAAATATATTAAGATAGAGGTAGGATATAAAAATAAATGAGGGCCATGTCCAGTTCAATATCATATTGTCTCATCGTATTTTATTAAATTAATAAGTTATGCGACATAGATTATGTGGGTGTTATTTCTCATGAAAAATAATCAGGTATTTGGAACATTCACTTAAAAGAGAAACATGGTGAAAAGAGATTTTTTTAAATTCAGAAGTGATTGAGGTTTGATAATGGCGTGAAATTTAAAATTAAATAGTTTTGATGGTTTTAATGGATAAAAGGAATATGATTTGAGAAAAATGTTACTATAACACTAGGATATAATGGGGTTGTGGAGTTGAAGAATCATATTCAAAGTGAGGTTTCCTAAATATGATAATTCATTATAAGTTTCTTATGAATTTTTCGATAAAATTTATGAATTGTGTGGGATATGTGATGAATAGAAATCCATCAGCACCAATATGGAATTATATTTTAAAATATATGTGGATTTAATGAAATTTATATGTGTCCCACCTTAAAGTATCTATAAATATTGCTCATATCCACATTAATTATATGGATAGGGAACTGTTAGAAGTAAAGTCCCAAGCATGTTTCTTCATTGGTTTTGGAAATTATTACATTAGATTTTAGAGATAGTATAATGATCATTGTGAGGTCATTAAAATTTGAAATGCACACATAAATGATGGGAAAAAATGTAAGGACTAGAACCTATTGGAAGGTGATACTAAGAACAAATAGTCAGAGGATCATTCTATGATTTATCTAAACGGAGGTCCATAAATTTTTATTTTTTCAGGGATCAGTCAATATTAATAGGATCTAGAATGTTCAAAAGGTGAATTTCAAGATGGAAATTATATTATATAGTTTTATTTAAGATTCAATGTACATGAATGATTAGGGACTATGGATGACCAGGGAAGAGTTTTAGAAGATGTAGTTCTATAAGAAGCATACAATTATGAGTTGATAATGTTTATCAAAGTAATAAAACTTGTGCAATTGTTTGGATATTTCTTGTATTATTTACTAATTATTATTGATTTATAAGTATAAAACCTTGAATATGTGATAAGTCATAGTAACTCAAAATAGTGTGAGTTAGTGATTATTGAGGATATTGAACCCTTTTTTGTTTTTTGAACATGGGATATCTTTTACCATTCAATTCAAAAGAAGGATATGATGAAAATTGGGTATATATGTTGAAGTATGAAGAATGGTATGAATTGACATAATGAATGGTTAGTTGTGAAGGGATTTGAATAAAAGGAAGTAGTTATTTTTAGTGAAATATTTACTCCAGTAATTAAAACAAAAAAATAATGATATTTATTAGATTGGTTGTGAAATAAGATTTATAAATTGAATAATTAGATGTGAATATATATTTCATCCATAGTGATTTAGTGGAGGAAATTTATTAGCAGATATGGGAAGGATTTAAAGAATATGGATGTAACATAGTGTTCATGTTCGAATGGAGTTTTTATGGAAAGATGAATGTACCCAGGTAGTGGGACTAGAATTTTAATTCCATTATGATATAATGAAAGTTCATCTAGAGTAATGTGGATCATTTATCCTATCAATTTTTTTATGATGAAAGATTTATCATATTAATCTTATATATCACTATAATTCTCTTCAAAATTTCATAAATGAATCCGATTAAAGATTTGAGTATTGATTCATTACACATTTTTGAGATGATGGATCTTGGGAAAGAAAAATTGATTATTTTTAATAGTCATAGTAAAATCCATCTAGAAAATAATATTTTTTCCCACTCAGGGATGAATCACATTCAGATAAAATATTAGTTCATTTGAAATATTATGGAAGATGGAGTGTGAGATCTATAGAATATTTGAAAAAGTAAAAAATCTAGCTGATTTGGGGACAAAGTTCATCTTCATAGAAATTTTGAGGAAATGTAATTACTCAATGGTACTTTGTGTTATATTTATAAACATCATATGTTTTAATGATCACAAACACTCTTTGAAGTTTCCAATGATTTCATTTGAGTTTATATCAGTTATATTTTAATATTTTATATCTTGGTTATTATAGGATCTTGATGATATCTTGTTAGACTCACTGAGGAATACATAAAAAAGTCGTGATGGTTTTTTTGAAGATCTGGAGTAAAGATCCTAGATCTTTTATAGGAAAATGTAGTAATCTTGAATACCTAAGAGGTGTTTGGGATGTAGAATGCAGTATTGTATGTCCATTTAAGAGCACCGAACACCCTACACCATGTCAAAAAAACTCGAATGTAATAGGAATCCATCATCTAGCCAATAGCCCATCCCCAAGTGAGGAATTTTTTATGACAACCATTACCTAGGAACTTTCAAGTAGAGGATTAACATTTGAGATTTTTTGGATCGAGTAGACTCATTGTGACCCAAAATCAAGCATATGAGATCCACCAGGTAGCCAGTGGTCTCAAGATAGAAGGTCAAAATTTTAATTCAATATTGGTCAAAATGCTATTAATTTGGTCTTATTCGTCCTTAATAACCCTGAACAATCCCATAAGGTTAAAAATTCGTTTGGAGGATATAAATTGACCCTTTTGAGGTTTTCCATCATACCCTCCCATCCAATTTATAACACCAATTTGTTATGATCTTCATATTTCTCTTATTTATTAAAATTGGTCTCAATTACAAAATTTATCACTTCTTCCAATCAAGAGTAGGATCTTACTTTAATATGGTTCACAGTTCAACATAATTCTCATTATTTATTAGTGATTCTTCTAATATATTTAAGATAATTAATATTTTTCTTTAATGAGATTTATTCTATTAATCCTCTATTCTTATCATATCTCTTAGATTTTGGTTATCACTACCTTTTATAGTGAGGGACATAGGATTATTTTGAAAACTTATAAAACGAAATGGATTTATTATCTTTGAGGCTTTAATATATAATAATTAATGAGAGACATTTGATTTTATTATGTTATCTTACTAAAATCAATTAAAAAACATGGAAATTTTTATAAATTTTACATCATTAAAACCAAGTGAATAATAAAATAAACCCTCTAGGAATTAGGGATGGAGAAATAGGGGTTCGTCAAGGAACTTTAATATAAATCCTTCATCAAATGATTTTAGTTATTTTCTTATTTATCACTATTTATTTTTATTATCATTACACATATACTATTATACATAAGTATGCTCAGTCACTTAGTTTATGAATCACTCATTCTTATATGATTCCACTTTCACAAACATATATAGTTATTCGATTACACTTCCTCTTTTGTTTTACTATTTTCAGTTGTTATTTTTAACAACTTCAAAATATTTTAACTACAATTATATTTGTAAAAATATATTTATAGATTGGACGTGTTATGGGTCATTCTACATTTTTGATGATTCAAATTATGGTTAAAAGAAATAAATGTAGGTATAACACTCTTAGTTCTATTGGTTATACCCTATAGAATATAATTATGCATGTTCATACTCCAACTATTGAAAAATACAAAAAAATGGACTCTTAATGATATTTATTGTTTTGAATTACATTGTATATAAATTATTTCCTTGCATTATGGTTCTGAAAAAATTATTTTAATTGAATTATTACATGAAAAACTCCTCATGAAATATTTAAACACGTAGATTTAAGTCATGAATGAATAAAAAAACTAAAATATTCAAGATTTTATATGTTTAGATAATACATTGAGAGTTTATATATGAAAATTAATGAATCTACTACTAATATTTTTACATGATTCACTACTACTAGTAATTTTCAAAAAACACATTGTGATAGTCTTTTAATGGAGAATTTAGTAAAGAAAATATATTGGGATTTTTCATGAATCTTGCAACCCAAAGTCACCATGATATAATAAGAAATATACATAAATAGCATGGATGTTGAGGAACATGTCACATATCTCATTAAATATGAGATAACTATGAGAAGAAAAGTTGAAATTGAGGTAAATGAGGACATAAAAAAAATAATTTAATATAATTATATTAGATAAATGAAAACTCATATATAAGTGAAACTGAGATTTCTCATATATTTAAAAAGATGATTAATTATATGTAAAAAAATCTTTTAAAAAATTCAAAAATGGAAATCATGAAACTGATGTTACTTACATCATTTATAAGAAAAGGGTGACATAAATGTAGAACTTACCTTGAAAAAAATTAATGAAAATATATTATTTAGTAGTGAAATAAATTTTTCATCTTATAGTTCTAGATAATATGTACTTTATAAATACAAATAAAGTGAAAAAATTCACAAGTGCCTAATTTTTTATATCAAGGAATATAATGATATAAATTTTGTATGCTTTAGTTTTTAATCTTTTACATCATCAAAACTATTATTTTAGTTATGTATATATTTTTTATGCTAGATATTACCATCAAAATGGTTTTTGTGAACTTTTTTATATTTTTTATATCTTAAAAATAATTGTAATCTAGTTTTTTTAAATGGAAATGTTTTAAAACAGAAATATGAATTGGTTTAAAAAATAAAACAAAAATAAAAGTAGATAATGTTTAAATATAAAATTAATCTTAAAATTAATATTTTATAATTAACTAATGGTAATCATTATCTAAATATTATTTTTGGATATTCTCATGTTGGTAAAATTAACTTGAGAATTGTTTTTTTTAATTCCAAAAAATCACAAAAAGATGAATTTTTTAAATGTAACAACACAAAATATATTTGACAGTTATTCAAATAAATATGGGAATTTTTTTTTGAATACAATTTCAATCATGATTTTTTTAGTAGACCAAAAGGCATTCATCTATCATATAATCTATCAAATAGAAAACAATATGTAAACATGTTGGGGTTCTAATGCATTTATTATCTAACATATATGGTCACAAGAAATGGGTAAAAAATGACTTATTCCATTAATGTTTTTTATAAAATTCATCTTAGTAGAAAAACATGATAACATACCTTTTATATGGATAATAGTTCTTGAGTCACATCGGTGGTGATGCTTTCGAATTCAATCATCTCAAAAACATTAATAAAAGGCCTATCACATTTTGAGATGATTCAAAAAATAAATTAATTGATATTTTCATGAGTAATTTCTAAAATAGGACTAAAATAATATATGTTTTTATGTTATAGGATGGAAGAAAAACGTACTTAGAATTAGTAAATTATTTTAAATTGGTTTAAAAAAAATTATTTTAGATAATTTTTAAATCAAAAGGAAAACAATTATTTACCACATTTCATTTAAGAAAAATTATATTATACATTTAAAATATCTTTCAAGTAAAAATGTAAAGATTCTAAGTGCACGAGATTATGAATCATGGATTTGAATTCATTACATATGTAATTTTATCATTCACCCTTTTGTCAACCATAACCGACCAGTACATGAATTTGAATTATTGTGCTTCAAATATAATTTAGTTTTGGAATCTTTCCAAATAGAAAAGCATCATAAATACTAGATCAAATCATAAATGTAAATTTCTTCCTCTAAAGTCTTAAAAATCATTCCCCATGACCATTTATAAAAACTCAATTTTCTAGTATCATAGTAAAATCTTAATACTTTTTAGTTAATGACAATTATAATTTATTTATATGGGTCTTATTCATATCTTATAAAATGAAGCTTACAATGACTTAATCAAATTTTCAAGAAATGTTGAAAATTTAAAATTAAACAAAATCTTTTCAATTTTAAGATACCATGAGAAATAATTTGATGAATAATACTTTTAGGAGTTTATTAATTCTCAAGGATATCATTTATCCTTCTCTTCTCCTAGAATACCAAAAACAAATTTTATTATTGAAAGAAAAAAATAGAACACTTGATGAAATATCTAAGAATAAATTGAATAAGTTTAATATTCCTTAATTATTTTGGTTTGAGGTAGTAAAATTTATTTCAATATCCTTATTATTTTCTTATAAAACCCATATTTAGAAAACATCTTTATGAACTTTGTAACAGAAAATTTACAAAAATTGGTTTCTTTAATGTTTCTGATTGTAAATGGTTTATCCATAATAAAAAAATGTAAGAAATGATCACCCAAAATCCAATGAATATACATTTTTGGGTACTAAAACCCATGTAAATCCTACTAAAATTTCAATAAAGGGACCAAGACCATAGAAGAGTAAATTTACATTAAATTTGATAATAATATTCTTAAACCTCATCCTCAAATTGATGATGATATTGGCCATGTTGTTTTCACCTCACATAGAAATTAATATTCAAATGTAATTAATGTTTTTCAATAACCCACTTCTTTATATTTACCCAAGTCATGTGTTTAATTCAAAAACCAACCACTTGAGAATTTTATTGGTGCATAACAATCCAAAAAAAGTACTATAAGGGAGGTCTTAAATGAGGTCAGACAAAAAGTTTCTCTCCCTAACCTAGAACCTCAATCCCTTTTTGATGCTATTAATGATGAAAATATGATACTTTCCATGAAATTGGATTTTAACCAAATTCAATGGAATGGTTTTTGGAAACTCACGGAACAACCCAAAAATAATCAAAATATTTTCACTAAATGGGGTTTTCAAAAAAAATGACATAAAATAAAATATCACTTGTAACAAGACACAGAATATTACAAAAGACGTAATCAAGAAGAATTTATTGATTGTGGTAAAACATTTTTACATGTTTCTCACCTATAATCTATTAAAATATTGTTGTAATTTATCGATCATTTTCTAAAAAATTTAAGTGGAAAGGAAAAGCCCTTTTCTATATGGTTTTATTTTTAAAAAAAAATTTGTTGATCAACCACTATGTTTTTATAATATTATATATCTATGTAATTTTTCATGTTAAGAAAATATATTTATGGCTTAAATCAAGATCCATGGTATTGGTATAAATTATTAACTAAATTTATGTTAAGAAATGATTTTATAAAAATAAAATATAATTTTACTTTTTTTCAAAAAAAATATCAAATGATTTATTAATTGTAAAAACATTTATTGATGTTTTTTGTAATAACTCAACCCACCAAGGAGCTCCTGGTCTTCCAGATACCAATCCTCCAAAAACCCAATCCCACCTCTATTGGCTAGCATCAAAAGAAAAGTGTTATTAAGGTAAAACTAAAATGGGGGGCCTTTTCCTAAAGTACCTATATTCATGAACCCAATATTATCCATGTAAAATTTCAAAGGAATACAAATAAAAGATATTAATATCTAGAGTAAAAACAATGAATGTAATAAAGTATAGGGAATATGGGAGAATTTGATATTGTAATATGATATATTATGGAAAAAGTACATGACCGTCTAGAAAATATAAACCAACATAACAAAAATTTGAATTTAAAATACCCGAGAGATCCCAAATACGGATCTCCAACATTTACCACCATATGCAGTCTACGCACCCAGATTATCCTTATGGTCCTCATAAATAACTATTAATATTTATATCATCTATGTAATACATGACATGTGTGTTAAAATCCCACGAAATGGTGCGTATAGACATACCCAATATGATTCCTTGAAAAATGAAGAGTGGGTAATGGAAGGCATGATAGAAGTTTTCATCTCAACCCAAAGAAATAGGGAAACAAAACCCAACAACACATAAATATGTAATCATATAAGAAAAAAAGATTATGGAGAAAGGGGATCTCTATCTCACTACCCATCCTAGTTCAATGAGTCTTCCCATAGCTCTAATAATTTGATCTGTAATTTCCATCATCATTTGTGTATAATGAAGTTACTGTGTGTGGGACCCACACCTTACCACAATGATGCAAAGTCAATGGGGAACAATCATAATGTAGAGGAACCATGCCCTAGTGCATTAGTGGGGTTCCACTGAATTGGTAGATAGAGGACCCATGCCCTAGTGGATCGGGGGGCCACTCTATTGGTATATAGAGGATGGACTCTGAATTATGTTAGGGGTTCCACTCTATAAGTAGAGGACTTGCGCCTTGGTGTGTTAGGGGGTGTCACCTAGTAGGTATAGGACTCATTATCTAGTCCATCATGGGGTTACACTATGTAGGTAGAGCACCCACACCCCATTCCATCATTAGGGTTACAATCAAACAAGTTCATGGAGTATGGGGACCCACACCATGGTACGAAAAAGGGATTATAACCCCAACATCTCTTTGATGTTCCTTCCCGATCACTATTGTTGTAAAGAATATTCTATAGAAGAGTCATTCTCAAAAAAATCCTCATTATATCTTGAAATACATTATAAATTCTCTCATCATATAATAAAAAATAATAATCTAGATAGGCAACTCACATTTCAAAATACATGTTTGAGCAAATTAGATATGAAAATTAGATGTTTCTTAATGGGGGTACATGACATGTATGGGGAAAATATGGTGTGTGTTCCCACTTTGAAACCTAGATGTTTTCTCTTATAGATATATCTCTATTTCCATGTCATAGTACATATAATTTAAGGGGCGACACAATGTGTCTCGGAAACATAGGTCCTACTGATGTGCTTCTTTACATACCCATTTCTTTCATCCCTTTCATGTACCTAGTCATGTACCTTGATATGTTTGGGTATTTTCACATGAATGTGTACTCCTAGATTACATAGCATGTATTACCTCATGGGGTCCTAGGTGTGACTTACTGTAAAATTCATATCCCCTTTGGGAGGTTCACATGGCTTATGGTTCCATCCAAAGGGTGTGTGATCCTTGTCTTTAAAAAAACCGAACACCAAAGCCTATGAGTTATATATAGATTTTGTTTATTAAAATACACGCCATGTGGTTATGCTTTCATAAGAAAAAAAATTTCTTCACGCTGATTCTAGATCTATAACAGCCACTATGATTCCTATTTCTGACAACTAGAAATTGGTGGGGTTCACCTCTGGGCATAAATTTTTCCCTCTAATGGCCAAAAATCAAATCTCTATCACCCGTAGTGGTCTGTTTCAATTCCCATACTCCTCCTTACACCCATATATCATTGATGAACCATTATATACATAAATAATTACCATAATCCCAAAATAAATATCAATCAATTCCCAATCTCTATCCCCATATTCTTTCACATAGAATCCATGAATTCATGGGTTTGATAACACTCAAACCTACCCTAGAAAAGATTCACAATTACTACATAGGCCAAAAACAAAAAAACAACAACAAATTTTATGGTAAAAGAACAAAACCAATGATGAAAAACGTTATTTTCAAGGAGTTATAAAAAATTGAAATGTAAGGAAATCCAGGATGAGATGATGGCATTATAAAATAATAAATTGAATAAAATAATTAATTTCAGAAATGAAAACATGTGAAGGGTTTGAATGTAAATATTAAAAAGAGAATAATCAAATATACATGCTCAAACATTTAATCAGGATCAAAAACTATAATTGATTATCCCTAACTTAATTATGGATGAATCTATTGTGACGAACATGTTTTCTAGTAATGAGGATGATCGGATGTGTCTGATGTTTATCGATCCAACTCGATCTGATCATTGATTTTGGTTCGATGTTGATTCTACATTGAAGGTGTTCATAGGTCATATGAATTGTCCAAGGGTTTATGTGGATAAACCTTGATAATTTTTATAATGGGTTATTTATATAGAATTTAATTAGTCCATTCAGTGAAACAAATAATAAATTTATTGATTTATTTTAATTAAAGACTCCTACCAATGGCTACCTCAAGCGAACATCTTGCACTAACCAACCTTAATTCGCGCAAAGGGTGACCATTATACTCTTAATTCATATTTAGGCTCATATTTTTTATTTGGTACATCATATAGCAGCTATAATATTAATTAATGAAAAGCTTAGGGAACACAATATTGATATATCCAATATTTCTTATAAAATTAATTCTCGACTCAACAGACCTCATAATCTCACGTCATCTCATTTCTTAGGTATAAAAATATTTCTTAATATAATATAATATTTTATAAGAAATAAATATTGTCTATAAAATTTTATATTCAACTCATCAAAATAATATCTTAGTAATGAATGTTATTAATTTATGAATAAATATTTGGATATAAGCTTTAAGGTAGAACTCAAATTCTTCCTCAGTTTTCAAATTTCTTTAAATTATATACAATCTTTTATAAACCAAGGTATGTTATCTCGTAAAATTTTATAGACCTTTTCCATGGATGATTCTAAATAAATTATAATTCCATTATGTACTACATGTAATCTAATGTTTGATAAATCTAGTAAACAAGTTGACCAAAGGATTTATAGAAATATGATTGGATGTATTCTTTACCTTACTACGACATAACATAAAATCATGTTTATTGTATGCCATTTTGATGATTTTTAATCAAATACAATGGAATGAGACTTGAAATATTTCCAATAAAATAGATATTTGGAAGGAACTAAAATCCATATATTATTTTCACCAAAGGAAACTTATTTTTTATCTTATATGTTTTTATGAAGTGGAATACATAGTTTTTGGGAGTTGTTGTACCCAAATTAAATGGATTAACCATTTTAATTTAGAAATTTGAGATATATATGATCACATACCTATCACGTGTGACAACATTAGTATGATTGATATCAGTAAAAATATTATCAAACACTCTCAAACTACACACAGTGATCTAGGGAACCACTTTCATTTAGATCACATTGAAAAAGATGATAACATTATTAAATTTGTGTTTACTAACCTTCACTATGTTAAAAAATTCATTAAAAATTTTACATTAATCCCTTTGAAGTTATTAGATGTTATTTTGGTATGATTAGTGTGTAATACATATATCTTAACCTTTGAAATCTTATGACTTTTTTTAAATTTTTCTCCAAATTCAATACAATGAGTTATTATTAAAAATACAGCTTTCAAAATATTTGTAAAATTGGCGCGTTTGTTTGAAAGTTATAATACAAGATTTTTTTTAATACAAACATATAAATTTGGTATTGGTAGAGATGGACCTAGAGGTTAAAACCTCAAAAAATTACAAGTTTAATTTTTAATCTGATTTTCAAAGTGGCCACATGTAATGTGCCTTTACATCACAAATGATTTCGAAAAAAATATCAAAATTTCTATAGTTTATTAATATAATCATCTTTGTTCCTCCATGATTGAATGAATTTTCATTAATAATATATATATATATATATATATATATATTAATTATTAATTTCTTTATTTAGTTTTTTAATGGAGCATAATATTTTCAATGAATTAATTGGGTGATAACTAATCTTTTTAATACTAAATGTATCCTAGAAGAGACACCCAATTCTAAATTTTATTTCTATTTTTTAGTATATTTTATAGAATTCTTGTATTCCTTTGTCTTGATATTTATTGAAAATGATTATTTCTATTGGTATTTTTTAGTTTTTTAATTTATTTTCATCTCCTTCGAATGGAAATTAATTATGATAAACATAGTTTTAAATTTTATTTCCCTTATTTTTTCTAATCCAAACTCTGAATCTTTTTATGTAATATAAAGGGTGATAAATCTTGGTAATTTGAATAATATTTAGTAATGGAAAGTAAATAAACATTCAAAAAATGATTTAATGTTATTTCAAACCTTATTGGGGAGAAATGAATAATCTTATGGGGGAAAAGACGTTTTTGGGGAGAGAAATTATATTTTTTTTATATGTGGATAATTATTTTAAAAAAATCAACTTGTTATTGTTATTAAATCATAATTTTATTCTCTCTTAATTCAAGTGTTTCTTTCACAAAAATATGGAGATCATTTTTATTCCTTACTTCTTATGTTTTACTGATTAGAAAAACATTTTAAATAATTTAATGAAATTATTTGAGATTTTGATAGCTATATTATAAATGTGAAGATCTTGGTTATTGGAGGACCAGGATGACATCTTGTTAGAATCCTTCAGGAATAATTGAATAATTCGTAATTTTATTTTGGAATATATGGAGTGAATTTATTGAATATTTTGAAGGTAAGAAATGAATATTGAAGACATTAGAGGTATTTGAGAAGTATCAGGCATCACTAGATCATCAATGAAGGGAACATTCTGGCTGGTTCTATGTGGGAAAACCTATGATGCATTAGGAGTCCCCCAGCCAGTCAGCTTCCCATGTAGAACTAATGAATTTTTTTATAAAGCTAACCATCCATGTATTTTCTAGTAGCTTCTATCTAGTTAGGGACTTCTATATCCAATGGTATTTAGGTGACCCATCAGTCAGATAGTGAGATGAATCCGGTTTCCAATAGCATCAATACATCAATTCAAAGAGTGCATTTAATAATGATTAAAATGTTATTAATTAGGTCTTATTTGGATCCAATTAACCCAACTCGTTAAGGTTTTCAAATCATTTGGAGGATATAAATTAACACTATGTAATTCTTCGAAACAAACCTTTTTTCCCAATTAAAAATGCCAACATCATATGATCTTCAAATTTCTTATGTTTCCCAAAAGTTCTATCCATTAAAATTTGATCCCATCATATAATCAATAGTGTGATAATATTGTAAAATTATTTTTCACTCCTATATCTTTCCCATTCCCTCCTATGGATTATTCCAATCTATTTGAGAAAATTGAGACTATGCTTAAATTTTATTGGGTTTACAATATAAAAAACTAAAAATAATGGTATGTAATCTTTTTAATGTTTCATACTACAACCATTTAAAAGATAGAGTCGATTTTATTTTAATTTCTTTCTATAAGAAATTAAAAATAAAGGGAGTTTTAATATATTATCCACCATTTGTAACTCCTCAACCCAAACTACTTATTATAAGATGATGTGACGGAAGACCTCATATCCTCCTCTAAAAATTTAATATGAATCTGAATAGTATTAATAGTCAAAATGTTATCCATGGGGTGACTATTCCATCAGTATCATATAAAATCCATATGATAAACATTTAAAAAACATAATATAATATTCACATTAACATAGATAAGAGTAAATAATAATAATTTAATAATGCATGAAGCACAAGTTTTAAAAACAAAATAATTTATGCACCCAATGTGGCATTTCAATCCCTGGTAATAAGTGAAATCATACAAATAATGAAGCACTATATATTCATTTTTAGTACATTATAATATTTTTATATCCCCCATTATCCTAATCTCAATCATCTTTTTAGGTCCCCTTTACATTACCTAGATCCTTATACATGAAACTATTAAGTGCATTGAGATACTCGTCCGTGGTGTGGGTAATAAAACATAACAGGACACCACTGATTCCTCTTTAACAAGTGTTCATAGGTAAAACATGTGTATTCCATGGAAACTATAATTATACATGCAAGCATAACCAATCACATATGTATCACCAATGTGCTAACCAATCCACTAAGATCCTTGGCCATACATTCTTAAAATCCATTCCAAAATTATTATCGATATATTATAAGTAATCATGAACTATCCATGTGTCTAGTAAACATACAGCTCGGTATCCATTAGGCATTGTGTTAACATGTTACTTGGCATCTTCTAATTATTATGTGAATCATGATACCTTGCATCCACTAGGAATCAAATGATCATGTTACTCAGTATCAACTATGCATTGATTAAACTTTCTATATGGAACCATCTTGTATTAGATGGAATAAAAAAATATCAATAAGGAATCATTGTATCAATGGCTTGTGCTTAGTTTTTTCATCATTTTCATCACAATTCTGGAAACTCCCCCTACAAGGGTAACCATTTCATTATGGTCCACTGGGTCTAAGCACTAATAACCACACCTCTAATGGTATGGTAAAAAAATTAACATAATATTATATAAAACCCCATGATTAACATATAATCATGAGAAAATATTAGCTAAATACAATATGTGTTATCAACATGAAACAAAATCAAACTCGGTACAAGTGTACTCAGGGAAACATGTATTAAAAATTGGTCTCATGGGATATGCCCACACGCACATGAAATCAAAATCATGCATAGTAATAAATGTATTACAACATAGGAAACATACCAAGGAATCATGTGCGTACAAGATATCCAAATGGTAATGAACTTACTACCTTGAGGTTCTTGATGAAGAACTCTCATGTTCATCAAGGATTAATTCCTAAACCACATCACACACACACACACTAATTACTAGCCCTCACATCAAGGATAACAATTTCATGTTCTATTTTATGAAGAAATAGGTTTTAAAAAGATTCTAAATAATATTACTTATCAATAAATGTGGTTATAGAATCAAATACCTCCTAGAGTCTGTCAATGAAACCAATTCTAAGCTATGTGCAAGGAGATGATAAAATATTCACCATATCCATTATTAATATTGGAATGAAAAGATAATTCCTAATTTCTTCTAGAATAGAACCTCCTATATAATAATCTATAATTTTATATAAAAAATTACACATTTACTTGTAAAAATTTATGTGGTGGTGGTTTTGGGGGAGGTTCTGAGGATGTAGATGGGTGGACGGTGGAGTTATAGCTGATAATTTAGCCAAAGATTAATTGTGTAGAGTGGAGGTCTGTGTTAAACCATAAAGTGGTTGTCTACATTGTTGTGAGATTAGTTATGATGTATATACATATATATCTAATTTCAATAGATTTTCTATTTTTGATATATAATTGGCGTTGAGTGATAGGTAGCAACCTAAATTCCAAGAGGAGGGAATCTGGTGATTTTATCTTTTTACTGGTATCCTTGATGTAGATCTTGGTTTTGAGGTATCCTACATTTTAAAAATTGAAATTTATATTTTTTTGTATTTACATTCATTATAGTCATTTTCTTGTTTTATTAGTTATATAGCATGGGACTCACAGTTTTTTTTAGGTGTTATATTGTCCAACCCCATGGTGGAATGGTCCCTTCCCCTTATGATGTAATCCTGTAATATGTCAGCACTTGTTCACACTAAGAAGGGGTTTTGTGTCATGGTTTTATATTTCACAGTTTTCCTATAAAATCTTTAGACCCACTAAACCTTATAGGTTTCCTATATTTTCTACCAACACTTCATAAACTCCTTGGAAAATTCGGTAGATATTACATCATATCCTTATAGACTTTAACACATAGATTTTGGGGATCAGGAATTGGTAATTATTAAGTGATTTTACCACACTTCCTTGTGTGTTACTCCCCTATTAATTAATTTTTATAAGGTTATCCCTTCATATATAGATGTTTTCTATAGTGTAATAGTGGGAAATTGATGGCAGATATTGTGTTCTAGGTTGTTCAAGGTGTTTTCCTTTATTGTGGAGTTTTGTGATCATCTTACAATTATTATAAAAATACATAGAAATCTAGAAATCTCTATTTTACATAGGTAATCATTAATCTATCATCATTAGATGTACATGTGTGGGTATTATGATTATTTAAATTTTATAAATGGTATACTCTTTATAAATGAAGATAATTACTTGGATTAATTGAATTAGATGGGAAGGGTAATAAATCCCATGAGTTTTACTTGTTATTGAGATTTTTTCATATATGGTTGAGCATGATTTATATTCTTTCCATCTTGGAATTCAATTGAATTTTTTATGTTGTTGTGGATTTAGATTTTATGACCCCTATTTTACCTTTTGATATCAATCACTGCATATAAATTTTTTTGGAACATATATCATAATAATTACTTCATTTCAGATTGATTCATACATTTTTTGATAATTCCATTGAAAACATTGAAAGAAATGTGATGAAATACCTTGGATAAAACTAAAATGTAATTTTATATGGATATAATGTGTGGTGGTTGATATTTTGGGTGGTTTTGATGTGTGATGGTTGTGATATGAGGTGGTAATTATATGTGGCGGTTGAGACATGGAATTTCAATTATGGGGAAGGTAGACTGAAAATTGACTTTTTTTGTTCATGAAATTTGGTTATATTACATATCATGATGACATTAAAAGGATGGGTTTTGTTGTGTTTTTATTTTTTATGTTTTATTGTTTTAATTTCCATGTAATGATGGAATGAAATTTTATTAATAAAACTAAAATCACATGGGTTTTAATGTATGAAGACCTCTTGAACTAAAATGAGAAGTGTGGTAAATTTGGTTATTAAAAATTTAAAAATTAAAGGGATAGATAAGGAAGATGGTTCCCAATCCAAAATATGTGAGAAGACTTATATTGAAATGTTGAAAAGAATGTGTCTTTTTGTTATGGATTTCATGTGTAGTGTAATGCATTTAGATGTTGCATCAAATGTGGAAAACTTTGTGAGGCCATGTGGTATTTTATAGAGGTGTAATGGTGTTCTTGATTTTAACCCATAGTTTGGGATTGTGCATAACTATTATAATATATGTATGTTTTTTATTTGTTTACACACCCAACCCCATTGAGCATAATGTGCTACAACACACAAGAAAGGGGGTGTTTTGTGCAATATTCAAGATGGTGGGTATGGATGGTTAGCTACCCCATCTTCCCAATACTCTCTTCCAGGATAGGTTCTTGTGAATTGGTGATGATGTATTTTTTACATAGGGATCATATGGTTGGGTTTATAATATTTTTTAGATGGTTCATAGTGGGTTCATATAGGGTAGGATGATGGATTGTGTATGATTTTCATTATGGTTATGATTCCATATAATACAAGAACTCTATAAGGTGTTTGGGGAGGATATGAATGTGTTGAACTATTATATATGGGGTTCTTGGAATGATGAGGCTACCAAGGTTTCATTGGTTTGTATTTTATTACCAGTTGAATGTAATGTTCTTTGTATGATATGGTTTCCATTGGGGTTTCAATAAATATTATTAAAAAGGTATGGGAGAATATGGATGTTTGATGTTGGGGTGTGATAGTGAAAAATAAATAGGGAAAGTGGTATACAGTACCTTTTATAAATATGAATCGTATTAAGTTTCTATATATGAATTCATTATTTAGTGAGCATCCCATTGTGAGGATGATATTGGTCAGTTTAAATTGTTTGGTGTTGTTGGTTCTATTGTTTATCTACTAGTGAATTGAAATTCTCATTCACATGTTAATGAGAGAGATTGGTTATGATCACATAGAGAATAAATTTTATTCCCACCCAACTTATATACAAAATATTATTAGGTTTCTAGGAGTACTATGGGTATTTTTAATTATATTACAAGCCTCAACTATGTGCTTTTTTCTTAGTCACTATCTTAGGTATTCTTTATTGTATTTATTTTAGAGACAATTTATATTTTGTTACTGTATAAATGAATTGTGGGATGGTTTTGGTTTACTATTTTATTTAGGTTATGGAAATTAATGATGGATGATATCCTATCTATTAATCCTAATTTATTTGTTGATATTATTTTCTTCAATATTTAATATTTTTATACACTTAGCTCTAGGAACCAACCAGGGTCCTACTGTAGGGAAGAATCGGGATTAAGTATCTCTCTTATTTTATTATTTTAACAATAGGGATGCCATTGGAGGGAGGGGTCACGATAGAGTAGTGAAAAAGGACATGTGGAGAGGTTGGATTTAGTTTGGAGTTAGGCACAATAAGGATTCCATGGGATAACATGATAATTTTTCTAGTTAATTTTAGTAATATACTAGCTATTAAATAGGATTTTAGAACCCAACATCATTATATATAATGAATTTGAGTCTACCTAATGACCAAGTGAGGTGGTTTTTCTTGTAGGTCAGAATCCTATGGTAGGTACATGGAAAATGATTATTTGGGTTCAAATCTGAATTGGGTGGTATTGGTTAGAAAAAATGAATTATTTCATAAAACTTAATATAATAACTTGTTGCTGAGATTAGAGGAAACATTTTCTTCCTTCCATTTATTGATCCTGTGTCACGAACTATATCTGGTCGCCCATCAAAACAACACCTGAATCGATCCACGGAAAGGCCTGAAGGGAATTCCCTATCCACACAGACTGGCACATGTTCCTGGGTATGATAAATAATGGTTTGGGAATGATTTATATGATTTTAGAATCACAAGATAACCAACAATAATAGATAAACTGAATCTAAAACTTACCTACCAAAAAAACATTAAATCAAATTGGAATTTGATTACAAGGTTTATATAAAATTCCAAATACCACCACAAGGAAATAAAAAAAACATCCCAATAACCACCTCATGGAAAGGGGGAGACTCCCTCAATCCATCTCAATGACATCGCATCAAGAAGGACTGCTAGTAACCTAAACAATCGATTCTAAGAGCTTTACTAAACCATGTGATATGAATTACCAAGTCTACATACACCCAAATATGTATGTACATTGTGATCCTAATTCTAATAATATTCCACTGAAAAATATTCTAGGTGATAAATTTTTTAATAAAATCTATTGTAATTTGTATAAACAATATTGCTAGTAACAATTTCAAAAAGATACATCCTTAAAATGCAATTTTTTTCAAGTGGTCTACTTTAATGAATGTAAACATTTAAATAAAACACACATACTACTAAATTTTCCATCAAAACAAAATGTATGCCTATGGTAGGTATAATAAATCCAATGAGAAAAACTCATGGGAACACCCCTAGAAACTAGCTTGTTGTGGGGCTCTAGGTATATCGTATCTCGGTTTAAAGTAACAATAACACATACTTGTATCATGCACAAGCCATTAGGTGGGGAAACCCCACTGGTCTAGTGGTCCCCAAACATCATCATAGTTTAGTTAGTGTTTTCTTCCTTAGTATTTCTACATGATACAGGGAAGAAACCATTACCAGATCACTAGCATAATAGTCCTTGTCCTCCCACCTAGATACCTAGGATCCCCTCTTTGTGCTCAATCATGTTCTACAAAAAATAAAATACACTTCACATATGAAAATTAAACTTCCAAATCATACACACACCAAACATCCCACACACCTTTCACATAATACCCTTTTATGCATTCAAATCCATTTTAACATCACACTCACACCAATAAAACCCACAAACATATCCCAAACCTTTATAAAAATTTAATAAATCAATTAAAAAAATAAAACGTTATCAAATCATTTTAAACAACAAATCATCAAATAATCAATCAAAACCCCATTTTAATAACATATACCCACCAAAATTGTACAAATTCATGTTTTTAACCCTTTTTGTAACTCAATAATTCATTTAATCTTTTTACAAAACAGATTCAAGAAGTATAACTAGGTTTTCACATAAACCCCATTCAAAAAATGGATTTCTATGAAAATAACATCAAGAACCTACCAACCCAAAATTGGCATCCCTGTAAAAATTTAATAAACCATTTTCATATATTATAAAATGACTTCAAATGAAACCATAAGAGTTTCAAATGAAAAACACAGAATTTACAAAAAAAAAATGAAACTTTAAACATAAAAATATAACCAATTCCATCAATAATGGTTTTCTCACCACATATAACGTATGAGGAAGATTGTAAATAAGTAAATAAAGAAACAATAACTCATCAAATAATGCATACACATGGAATCTCCTACCATAGATGTGAAAACCACCAATAATTTTGTGAAACATATACTGCACCATCGCCGCACCACAAGGGAATCAAAATAAACCTAAGACAAGTAGATTTCTCCCAAACACCCAATATTAAGGCCTTAGGACAAAACCCTAAGATTTGGAAACATAGAACATTATAAAAGAGTGGGGTAAATCCTAATGGTAAGGAAGAAACTAGGACAAAACTCACTTATTTGCATTCTTTTGATGTTTCCCCACCATATCCCCTTTCAAAAATGAGTAACATGGGAGATTGAGGAAGCTTCAAGACCTCCCATGGCTACTAAGGTTGAATGGGGAACGAAAGAGGTATATTTAGTTTAAGACCATAGGGGTAAAACTATAATAACATATAAACTCTTAATGTGTTGGACACTATGCACTGTTTGGCCTCGTGGTTTATTAAACTGTGTGGCCAAACCATGTGGCCTACTATATCCACCCCAAAACACTCCATTTATCTCCAAATTCAAGGGTAACCTAGGGTAAATTCAAGCAGAAATCAAGGAGGTTCAATGGGAACCTAGGGAGGGAATGATATGCCAAGAAAGGAGGAAAATATGACCCCAAATTGCAATCATGACACAACTGGTTTTTGAGGAAATGAAGAAGAATTGGAATGAAGTAAAAACTAGAAACCCAAGTGCAAAAATTCTCCCCACCAAAAATCTTTTCTACCTCAGAAATCCAGAGTAAGGTCAGATGAAAATACAAAACCAATACAATTTCCAAGTTCATATTGGGGCTCCCAATGAAAAGGAAACAAAGATACTACCACTAGGAAAAGAAATCTATGTGCTAACTCGAGGGGCCATGATGGAATCCCTTAGTAAGGGTCACCCACCCCCAAAATCCAAAACACCTCCAGTTGATCAAAAAACGGAAAAGATACTTTCACCATCCAAAACATACACCACTTCCTTGAAATGACAAAACTTAATCGAACTACATCCCATGTAAAAACACATTAAAAACTACCTGATGAAGCTCATTTAATTTACCTAAAACAAATAATGAATTCAAACAAGGTTACCAAAGCCTTACTTCAACAAAAATATTGGGAACACTCCAATCCCAATGTTTAACCAAGAAGGATATTTGTGGTTAGATACTATGAGCAAGACTACCTACATCCAATTCAACACCAAGAATAACGAAATTATTGATATGGGGAGACACGAGTGGCTCCCACCATAGAAAAAAACTATCACACAAGAATGAACTAGAACACCAACATAGGGAGGTCTAGATGGAATCCCCACTATTAGGGAAAAAATAATTTTCCACGACAGAACCGGGACACCAATAGGTGGATTCTTGAATGGGATCCACACTATAATAAATAGAATAAATTTAAACATATTCCAAAATAACTTAGATGAGTCAGAAGGTGGTTATCTCCACCATAAGATCCTACATTCTTTACCAACTAGCATGAGACGACATGAAAAAGGCCCCCATAAGACCCAATTCCCCTTGCGAGGGGGGGGGGGGTCAATGATACTCTAAACCAACTGATACACTAAGAATTACCACACTTATATGAACACTACAATCCTTGGATGAGTCTAACCCATACCAAGATCAAAAATATGATACCAGGTTATTCATTAACGAAAAACCATACCCAGAGTTTCACTTACAATGGTTCAAGCACTAAGGGTTGAGAATAAAAACCACCCACCACCTTATAACCAATGAGGTACTTTTCCACCAACACGGATTACATCCTTCAGGGATAGGGTCTGCACATCCCTTCCCACCACACCAAACAACTTGGAACAAAACCACCATATCAAAACCTCAAACTATCTCTATATCCCACACTAGAGACAGAAGTTAAACCAACAACCCTTACACCCTTGGTTTTTCTGACTACATGATAGCTTCACTCTAGGACCTAAAAAATGCACATAGATGATTGAAGCATCTCATTCCTCATAATCAAGCTCAGAAACCCCCGAATGGAACTTCTTCCTCTAGTTCCACAAGTGACTACACCATGATACAACAGTATAAACAGAACACAACACATCTTGAAAACTGCTTACCTTTTCATGGAACCTTCACTAAGATACAGAATTATAAGATTCACATGAATCACCTCTTTCACCCTAAATAAGAAATAGTAGAAGTAATAATACACGGAAGGCACCTTCACATAGAACAAGGAATTCAAATATTCTTGGAAGAGAGAAGCACTTTCATTTAAGAAGAAGCCCTTGAAAGGATTGAAAACATCTACCTTTTATTTTAAAATAAAACACAACACAACAAGAAATATCCAAACATGTCCCTTTCAAGTGACAAAGTAATTACCAGGAGTGGAATCTTTAATAGTGTTCCAAGTAGAATGAGATTACCACAAGAAACTGTAATAGAATCGAACTCCAATATTTTCTACACTAGTGGATAATGTGAACCCTTTCATAGAGGATATTAATGAAATTAACAAAGGACCTTTATGATTCCATCCTAATTGAAAACCCTGAAACTCTTTCACCATTCTCATTGGTATTCCCCTTCACCATTTCCAAATAAAACCTATAAACCCAACATTTTCAAACACCCCCTTTGACAAATCAAGAAACTCAAGATACCATGACTCCTTTTAACTCCATCAAAATCGACTATTTTGCTCTGAGAGGATCTATATAATCCAACAAAATACAAGAGATAAACTCAATGTACAAACTTGAGAAGTGATTATTTACTTTGATCAACTGGAGGACCTTCCAATGATGAATCACCTTTGGCTACACTTAAATCATGCATTAACTATTTATGGGGGAATAACACATCCATAATGAAAACCCAAGGACCCAACCAAGCCGATACTTTTGTCAAAACATATGACAAACCAGTGCTGAACCCATGCGGAAAACCACTAAAAGCGCTTCCCAAAAAATTTCTCATAAAATACCATCAAAAAACACTTAAACCCCACATTCTGACCAAATAGAACCCAAAAACATTGTGTAAACAAGAGTGATTTTAGAACACAAAACATCCAATAACAAAAATCCCAAAATCACATAAAACACATTTCCCAAACACTAATTTTCAAAACATAAAATTTTCCATAATATTATTTCTTTGAATGTAAACAGGGTCAGTGGTTTGAGAACCCACCATTGGTGCCCCATGGGTCTCACACATGCATGTGTCCATACCAAATTTAGCACGCTCCTCATATCCATACCTGAACACATCCATCTATAACATTAACCATCCATATTCTCATGTAAACCCATTCATGTGATCTCTCATAGAAATACCAAAGGTTAAAACAAAAATTCCTTCCACTTTTCAAAACCACGAAGTTCAACCGACACTGCCTTTTTTCTCAAAACCACTAGCCCAAAAATCAAAAACCAATTAAAATCTTAAAAACCATTTTAGAAAATCACCAACCATTCAAATAAAAACCCACTTTCTAGTTATACACATTTATTTCAAAACATCTCGGCCCATTTCAAAACACTTACGATTTTATGACAAACACCATTTCATCGACACACATTTAATTAAAACTCATCTATTCTTATTTAAAACAGGGTTCATGTAATTCATAAAACTTTTCAAATGTTAACTATTTACCAAATCAAAATCCATTTCCAACACAACACATAACTTCCAAAACATTACACCCCATTGAAAAGACCTTTCAATACTTCATAAAATTCTATTTGAAATAGATTTTCGAAACCCACTTTAATAGAATTCATACATTTAAAAGAGGTGTAAACACACTATTTTCCATTTCAAAACAATTATTAAAATTCATTTCCAGTATTTTAGAAGTAATCAATTTCTACTTTACTAGAAACTCCATTCAAAAAATTCACATTTCTCAAAACCATGTCATTTTTATATTAAAACAATGTTTCCATGATTCCAAAACGAAGAGACACAAGACAATATTAGAGGAAATTAGTGTCGAAGGGTTGCTTGTACATATGGTTGGTGGCCATATGACAATAATTTCACCATCATGGATAGTGATCTGGGTCAATATCCCTAGCTCTACATGGCTTTGTAGTCCCTACGAGCTCATTGAAACCATTGACCCAACTCTCTTTTCATTCCCACAATCATCGACAAACCATGAGAACAAATGAACTTAGATAAATCCAAACATCGCCTGGTGACTAGAATCCCATCATGAGGTGTTCTGGACATCTTTAATACTCATAATTGGAATGTAATGTCCTAAAAATCCATTCTCTGGTCTACCCATACTCTTTCTCAAAAGAAAATGACCTAAAAAGAGAGAATCTCCTTTGATACCATTTTGTCCCGAACAAGATCTGATCACCATAAAACCTTGCATTAAAACTAATCCTTAGGAAGGCCTGAAGAGCGTTCCCTATCCCCACATTCTAGAAAAAATTCTGGGTATGATAAATAATGGGTTGGGATTGATTTACCTGATATTAGAATCGTGAAACAGCAAATAATAACCAATAAATTGAATCTCAAAATTTCCAACCATACAAACATTAAATAAAATTAAGAATTGGATTACTGAGTTTATAAAAAATCTTAAATAATACAAAAATGGAATAAATCAAAAAATAACATCCCACGAACCATCTCATTTCAAGGGGGCAACTCCGTCAAGCCATCTCTATGACACCACATCAAGATGGACCGCTTGTAACCCAAACCACCTATTCCAAGCACATTACCCAACCCTTAAACAAACATTACCAAGCCTAGATAGACCCAAAGGTGTAAGAATGGTGTGATCATAATACAAATAGTATTCCAATAAAAAATGACACCATGTGATAAACATTTTAATACAAAAATCTTGCAATAGTTATAAACTAGAATTCTTGTAACACTTTCAAAGAGATGCATTCTTTAAATGAAATAAATTTTCAAGAGGGATAATTTAATGAATGTAAACTTTTAAATAAAACAAAAATGATAATAAATTGTTTAGAAAAACACACCATAATCCAAAAATAAGTAAAATGAATCCAATGACCAGTAGTCATAGGAACACACCTAGGAACTAGCTTGTTGCAGGGCCCTTGGTACATCGTATCTCAGTGTAAAATTATATATAACACATATATGTCTTGTGAATTTGGCACTATGAAGTGAACCCACAATATCTTAGTGGTCCCCAAGCATCATTATAGTTTGGTTAGTGTTGTCATCATAAGTCTTTCAATGTAAAATAGGGACTAAAGCACTACTGAATCACTAGTGTACTAGTCTTAGGTCACCCACCTAGATACTTGGGTTTCTATCTTTATTCTCAATCATGTTCAACGTGTTATCAAATACACTTTTCACATGAAAATACCATTCAAAAATCATAAAAACACCTAAAATCTCACACAAATGTAACATAATACCCTTTTTTACATTCAAATACATTTTAACATCATGCTCACTCTAAAATAGCCCACAAATGTATCTCACACATTTATCAAAACATAATAAATCGTTTCAACAATTTATAAAACATTATCAAATTTTTTGAAACCAAAAATCATCACTTACTCTTTAAATACCCCATTTTAAGAACATATACCCCCCAAAACTATACATAAACATATTTTTCACCCTTTGTGTAACTCAATAAATCATTAAAACTTTTCATAAAACACTTTCATAAAGTATAACATGGTTTTTCAAATAAAACCCTTTAAAAACTCCCTTTCATGGCCAAAAGAACATAAATACCCTATCAAAAAAATTCATCCTTATAAACATTTTATAATCCATATTCATATGATATAAAATGAACTCAAACAATTCCACAAGATTTACACCTGAAAAATACACTATTTGAAGAAAAAATAAAACTTTAAAATTCACCACTTAAACAATTCGATCAAAAAAGGTTTTCACACCACACAAAATATATGACGAACATACTAAATATGTAAATAAAGCATATATAACTCATTAACAAATTCTTACACATTTAATCACCTACCTTATATGAGAAAACCCCAAATATTTTTGTGAAACTTCAACCATACCATCGTTTCACCATAAGAGAATGAAAATGGACCTAAGACATGACGATTGCACCCGAAAACCCTAGGTTAAACAGTAAAGAAGAAACCCTAGGTGATGCAAACATATAAATTCAAGAAAGGGTGGGAGAAACCCTAGGGGGAGGAATAAAATAAGGATAACCTCACTTACATACATGATTTTTATGTTTCCCCACCAAATCCCTCTTCAAATATGAGTTTTGTGGGAGCATGAGGAAGCTTGGAGACCTCCCAATGGTGATAGGGTTTAATGGGGGAAGAATGGGTGAATTTGTTTTAATCCCGAATGGGAAAAAATAGAATAACATAAAAAAATTAATGTGATAGAAATTTTTCACAAATTGGTTGTATGGTTTAGTAAACTGTGCAGCTAAATGGTGTAGCTTGTTCTATCAACCCAAAACTTTCCATTTTTACTCCAAATTCAAGAAGAACCTAGGGGGAATTCAAGGGAAACTCAGTGGGGGTTCATGGGGAATATAGGGAGGGTATTATAGGCCACTTAATAGAGTAAAATATACCCCAAAATTTCAAAACATTCACACCCATCTCTAGAGGAAACGAACAATTAATGTAATAAAGTGAAAACTAAAAAACCAGGTGTGATAGCCTAGATATCTTCCTTATGTGTTTCTAGCTAGTGAGGTTCAGAAGGATGGACTAGTTGACCACTAGATTATTAACCTATTTAAGGGTCATTATTAGTGAAACAATACATTAATTGACTTTAAAAGTGATTATCTAGTTTATTATAAGGGAAGATTCTTGGATTCAGAGGGAGAAAGATTGTTGGAGGAGCTTTAGGTTTCCTTCAGTGTAATATGGTCTTTGTATGAGTAATGGGTCCCTATAGAAATCAGTTGGGTGAGGGGTTAAACTGTTTTGTTGTGTAAATTGTATCTCATGGAGGAGAAGGAAATGGATGTTTCGTATGTGTAATTATATAAGGATTTTAGAGAATATTTAATTTCATCATCCATGAAATTTAGTATATTGGAAGGAGTTTTGTTCTCTCTATTAGGGGGGTATATCTATCTAAGATCTTAGAATAATGTTCAATGATATTTTAGGGTTAACCATTGATATTTTCCCTAATTATAAGTCACATGGGTGACATCTTGAGGAGGCACTATATCATTGTATCAAGTATAATGTTAGTCTTTTTTACATTGTCAATGTATTTGGTGGTATAGAAAAATGTTGAGGTGATAATGAATATATACTCACAAGGAGGGTTACTAATATATGGTAAATAACTAAGTACCTCAAGGAGTATATTTGTTAATGGGAGGTCTCATGCTCTATGGTCTTTTCAGATTTGACAAGGTGGAGTCAACTTTAACAAATTCCTTTTTATACTTCTAGGGATAATATTTTCTATAATTTTACTACCGGATTAAGTAAATTGTTATGTGTTTATAGATGTCATTTTCATCATCCACATTAGTTCCTTTTTGTTATTGCATCTCATCATAGTGATGGTGGTCAAGTTCATCATCAGCCTCAGCATCAATAACCATAAATTTCATTTTAGTAATAGGGGAAGAAGGCATATGCTATATAGTGAGGATATTTGGTTGTAAAGGGGAAAACTAATGATGTTACATATCTTCAAGGACCCAAACTAAAGCAAGCCCAAGGAGGTGGTCATCATCAGTGAGGTTGGGGAGTCAGACATAGAAAATTTCATTTCATAGTGGTGCCAACACCAGAGGGATAAAGATCATCAAAAGTATGATTATCTTGTCATCTACCCATTTTGTGAGTTTTTTTGATTCATTATCCTCTCACTATTTTGTCTCACCTACCATAATCCATAATTTTAGACTAGATGTAAATATTTTTTTCATTCCCTAGATGTTTACTACACCAGTCAGAAGCCAGACCGTTTTTTTGACACATATAGTGTGGGTATGCTAATGATGGGTTAGTATTAGTCATGTGTGGATATATTCTTACAATATATGTTGCAGGATTTCATTATTTTCACTATTTGGTTGTATTATATGAATTAAATAACTTAATTATTCTATTGTAAATTAATATTATCATATGGGGATGGTCAGTGTGCAGTTATTTTAGAGAAAATGGTTTTCTGCTAGAAATTATATGTGTGGATCACTTAATTTAATTATGTAAGAGTTATTGGTGAAATTAGTTGGAACTGGGATAGTAGAGGCACTCCTTGTTATCAAATAATTCTGGATTTTTTTACATAAAGAGGTATTTTAACATTACCTCCACATTTTGATATTGAGTTTTGTGTATAGTTTCAATTTTATGTCTATATAATTTCAATGGACTCTTATCAGATGTAACACTAAATGTTCTTGGAGATAAGGATTTTGATAAATGATAAGATATATAAGGTTTTCATCTAGCCTAGTTCTTCATCATGTGGTGATCATGTGTTTTTTCACCAAGAATGATGATGGTAGTCTGAGGTTGTTTATAGACTACAAAAGTATGAATATGGAAATGATCAATAATTTATACAGTCTTATGAGGATTAATGATCTTTTTTGAATATTTGATAGAGGTTTTTTGGTTCATTGCGATTGATTTTAAATCTGGATATCAATTTTTTAGGGTAAAGAGGAAAGATACTATAAGTATTTCCTTCTTCTGTACGAGTGGGACTTCTGGTTTGCATTCATGTTTTTCAGTGACATAAACACAGTATCTCTATTTGTGGGACTCTTGAAAAATGTGTTCCAAGATTTTTTAGACCTTTTTTTATTTTTTTTCATCGATGAAATCTTGATCTACTAGATGTCAAAGGTGGAGTATGTCCACCATCTCAAAACATTCTTATAGTATCTTCAATGACACCACCTTTATGGATAGTAATCCAAGTAAAATTTTGGACTCAGTAGTTTCATTTACCTAGATATATAGTGTCTCAGTAGGGTGTGTCCATGGAAATTTCAAATATTAATGCATTTTTTTTCTTTATGAGGCACCAAATAATCTGAAAGAGGTTCATATTTTCCTTTTTCTTGTGGTCAATTACTGAAGGTTCATATCTTATTTCTCATGTATTACGACCCCATTGATAGCTATAACCATGAAGGAACAAGAATTAATCTATATTGATCAATGTTATGTTGTGTTTTACTTACTGAATGAGATATTGATCAGTTCTTTGTTTCTTCAATTATATAGTAAAGTGTGATGTTTTTTGTTTTACGTGACACATCCCACATAATCTTGTGATTCATCTTGATTCATCAGATGGTGGTGATCTATTATGGTTATATGAAGTTATTCCCCCTTTACCTTAACTATGTCAGCCATGATATTCAGCTATTATTGGTTATGTTCACATTAAATTTTTGGTGCCCTTTCCTCATAAAATAACAATTCATAGTATTTATCGAACAAAATATTGAGGTATATTTTCTCTCAACATGATAAATTTATTTGGAAATAAAATTTAATATAGTTTATTCAGGACTCTGACTATGATATATCCAATACATCAGGTAAGAAAAATATCATGGCTGGTTCACTATGAAGGAATTCATGAATGGATTTTGTTTAAGAGTTCGAGGATGCATGGAGGGTGATGGATGAGTTTTTGGACATGATACAAGATGTAGTGGTACTTGGTGGTAATGGTATCCTTTTCTAAATGATAGTAGAATAATATCTAATGTAGAGGGTGTAAGAGTATTAGTGGGGGAGACTCACAAGAATATGTGATGTATGACCATGTAGTCAATGGATATTCCATAAGGGATAATTAGAGGACCATTAGAAATAATTGTTGTTTGGGGGGGGGTCATACCAATGGTGATGTTAATAGGAGTCTATGAGTTTCATAGATCACCTTTACTATTACCCAAAAAAGTATTTAAGATGTAACATGGTTTGAGGGTGTGGTTTTGGTGTCCTGGTATCAAAAGGGGGGTTGATGATTTTGTGGATTGGTGTCTAGTTTACCAATAGGTAAAGGTGAAATATCATGTTCCATGTGGTTTTATGTAGCCCTTAGATGTTTCTGGATGAAAGGGGAGTGACATCACAATTTAAATCATCAAGATATTATCCTGATATTAAGGAGGCTATGATTCTATCTCGGTAATCATGGATCATTTAGATATGTTATCTCACTTCCTAACAATTATGGAGTATATTTCATGGATGTTTTGGCATGGAGGTATATGAATGAGGTTGTGAGGCTTCCTGGGTTTTCAAGGTCCATTTTATGAGATCGGTGATCTTATTTTACCTTTTGGGTAAATATTGGTTTAATAATACTTTTGGAACTCTATTACACCTCAGCACTTCTATGCACCCTCACACAAATGGAATGATGGAGATAAACATATAAACACTATATTAAATGTTGTGGGAATTCATTTTAAACATTAGTGGATATTTGGAAAAGTAAATTCCTTCAGTTTTTTGGCCTATAACAATATGTACCAATCAACCTTATGAATGTTCCTATTTGAGGAATAGTATGGGAGGTCATGTTTTTTTCTGTTATGTAGGAAAAATATTAGAGAGTTATTAATTCTTAGTCCCAATGTGGTGTAGAGCATGACAGATAATGTTCATGATGTTTGTGAGAGGATGGAGGAAGTGCTATATCAAAATAAATCTTATGTTGATAATAGTAGGAGACCATTTTAGTTTAAGGTTATGGACCATGTTTTCTTAATGGTTTCTCCTCGTTGTGGGTTGTATATGTTTGGCAGGGGGAGTAAGCCTAATCCTTTATTTGTGTGGCCCTTCAAGATGTTAGAGTGCGCTTGAGAGGTGGGAAATTTATTGGGACATCCACATTAGATGAACATGATCCATTGCATATTTCATGTCTCTCATCTGTATAGATATCATCATGATGACTCCCATGCCACCGACTATGAAGAGTTGGATATCAAGGATGACATGACTTTCATTGAGTGAGTAGTAAATATCCAAGTTCATCTTGAGAAGTAGTTGTGTTTATGGACTATTTATTTGGTTTATGTACTATGCATGCATGTAATCTTGAAGGAGAGTACATGTTACCATGATATATAAACACAATCCTTGTACCCTTAGTGGTTTTAGTTTTTCCTTGTTTTGTTCTTATTTGATAATGAAATATTGGGATCTTGTTGGTTTATGAAATATACATTTTTACATTGATGGTGATGTGTGTTAAGGATTCAAATATTTTAATATGGTAGAAACCCTTCCTAATCATGATGTTCTATATTATGATTTATTTTAAAACATTATGGTAGAGTCATTTCCTCCCAAAGTGGACAATAAAAGGATATAGAAGGTGGATTTAATTAATTTCTGTACTTGAAGTAGTGTTTAAGAATAATTGTAATGGTCATGGATCAAGAATTATGGTGGTTGAAATGGTTTTTTGGATATTCATGTGGAATATAGGTGTCCTGATTCTAATATATGATATTATAAATGTGTTATTTGTATTTAAATCCTTGTGAGGATCTCTCGGGATTGTTTTTTAGATCCTTCCATTCTTTTTTAGGATGTTTTTGATTCAATAAGATTATAATCATTTGACAGATATCAAATTTAATGGTTTGGTCGTTTCAACCTATTAATTATTGAAATTTTAATTGATAGAAGTGTTTGGGGATATTTTGAGGAAGTTTAGGGGTGGATTGTGGAGTTGAATCTGATATTTCCACTCAATAATAAATTTATAGAGTGGTGGTTTGGGTTTCTTCATAAATTGGTCTTCTTTGATGTAGAACCTTAGAGATTAATTTTAGATATATTCATTATTTTTTAATATTATATATAAGTAGAGATAGGTTCCTACATGGAGTATAAGAGGAGGTGTTCTTATGCTTCGATATTTTTGGGGTAGCTACATTGGGTGGCTAGGTGGCAAAGTAGTCGTCCTTTTGGTGGTTGAATTATAATATGTACTATATTTCTTTGAACCATAGTACTTTTTCAAGTTTATCAAATCATTCCCATACACATCAAAAGGTTTCTCAAACCTGGATTTGACAACCCCCACTATACTTTAGTCCATTCATATTACACCTTAATTATCTCCTATGTTAACACTTTTATGTTGAAATGAGGATTGTTTCATTGTGGTCTTTTGATTCCCAGTTTAGTTATAAATTATTGTTCTCCTACAAACTCTACCTCCTCAGTGTATTTTTACTAAACCGTTGGGATTATCCTATGGAAATTTTAGAAGACTTTCTATGCTCTCCTTTTGGGATTTAACTCTTTAAATACAATGATCAAGCATTCGAAATTCTAGGGCGACTTCCCCTCACTTCCTTCTCTATTTTAACCATGTTTTTTATTCTCTAGAAAGTTTTTCTTTGTAGGATTTACGTTTTAGGTAGTGTTATGGAGGTACCTTGATGGGAATTTTATCTTATAGTTTTATCATGGTTCTTCACATCATTTTGGTGATTAGTGGTTATGTTCCTCTTAATATAACCTTGCACTACAAATTGGAATGATCATTTTTAATAAGGGGAACATTAATGTCATTTCTTTTGATGTACATTCGGTTATATCATGAATTTTTCCTTTTTGTAAGTGGTATTAAAATAATTAATAAAGATAAATAATTTTTAAATTTAATTGTGTGAGAAAGTGAAGAAATTGACTGAGTTTTACATGTTCTTGTGATCTTTTACTATATAGTTTAGCATGATTTCTATTCATTATAGATTTAGATTATATTGAGTGTTTTTATGTTGTAGTTTATATAGAATTATTGAAACTTTTTTGTGCTCATTGATTTGAATTATCACATATGAAAAATGCTATGACTGTATATTCTATTAATAAATTGGTTTCCCATGGAATTTCAGATTATGTGAAAATTCCCTTGAAAATATTATAATAAATATGATTAAATACAATTGAATAAATAAAATATGATATAAAGTGGGATTAAATTTAATAGTTGTGATGTGTGGTGGTTTTTATGGTTGTTGATTTTGATTTTTGGTGGTTGAGATATGTGGTGGTTGAGATGTGGGTCTTATTACTATAGAAAATATGGCCAAAAAGCAACTTTTCTAGTGGTGACATCAAGTTGAACTAAATAGATTTTTAATAGTAAAAAGATAAGTTTTACTGTGTTTGGACATGTTTGGTAGCTTTTTAGTAATTATTTTGTTTTCATGGAATAAAAGTTTAACAAACAAAATGAAATGACATAGTTTTAATGGAAAAATAACTCATGAACTAAAATTAGAACTATGGTTAACATGGTTATTGATAAAGAGAAAATTAGTGGGATTACTAAGGACTATTTTTAGTAATTTGGGGATCTAGAAAAAATAATAACATAAAAAAGAGATAATAAAAGTCTGTTTTAGTCATATATTTCTTTTGAGGTGTAATCCATTTTTAAGAGGTTGAAAATGTGGCAGAGTATGTGTGGCATTGTGGTATTGTCATGATTTGTGATTGTTCTCCTCCTTTGAACCCATAGGTTTTGCTTTTTTGTGACAAATAATGTTAATTTTCATTGTGATTTATATATGGACATCACCTATTTCAAACTCTAGGTTCATTTAACCAAATATTTTGACGTGTTTTCCCAATAACTAAGATAGTGATGATAGATGGATAGCTAGCCCCTCTTCCCCATTACCTTCTCCAAACTAGGATATTACGAACATGAGGTGATAGATAGTGGATATAGTGGACTTATTTTTTCGTTGATTAGATAATTGAGGTGGTTCATAGTGGGGGTCATGAATGGTATCAAGAGGGAAAAAGGTTTATGTCCTTCATGTTCATGACACTTTGTATCCTGGATATCTGGTAGTGGTTATGGGAGGATGTGGATGTGATGACTAGGATCACATGGGGTTCTTGGTATGGGATGTTTTATCAATTGTCTGTGCTATTTTATTTATTACCAATTTCACATGGGGTTCTTAGTATGATGTAGTTTCCAAGGTCGTTTTGGTTTTATGGAAGGGATATGTAGACCAAGATGATCCACATTGGGTCATGGGAGAGATAAATCAATAGGGAAAGCAGTGTGGGGTACCCTTTATCGATATGATTCAAATTATGTTTTTAGACATGGATGATTTATTTGATGATTGTTCCATGGTGATGATGTGATTGGTTAGTTGACATATTTAGTTGTTGTTTATTCTGATTTTTTTCACTGGTGATTTACAATAGTCTTTTAACATGTGAATAAGAGAACAAAGATGTGATCATTGTAATTATATAAGTTATTATCAAACCATGTATATATAAATTGTTTTCAATGATTCCATTAGGACTACAATGACCATTATAGACATTACTAGCATAGAATTCAGAGTTTTAACTCAGTCACAACTTTAGGTTTTTTTTTGCTAATAGTTTTGAGACACATTGTATTTATTTACATTATACAATCATTGTTTGATGATTTTGGTATAATACATTATTTATGTCATAGAGTTTTTTAATGGTGGGTATCTTATCTTCTAATCCTACTTTATTAATTGAGAGTAATGCCTTCCATATGTAATATTTTTATACACTCAGATCTAGTCATCAACCCAGGGCCAACAGAAGTTGGGACTCAAGAGTCATTATTTCTCTTCATTGTTGGACCAGGATAGGTAAAATTTAATGGATGGGGTTGTGATACACCCAAACATAAATCAGACATTAAAATGACAATATAAAGAAGATTCAAGATGATAATAAACAAAAAGAGAGTCTCAAAATTATCTATCTGTTGAAACATTCACAGAATCATCCAACATTCATAAGGAATTTAACTCTAGTAAAAAGGGTTGTAATTAACACATAAAAACAACCACCTATATTGAAAAAATTAAATAATCCATAACTAGTTTGAATTTTAATTTTTTTAGCAAGAATCGAAATACTATATTTATGAATCATCCAAATAAAAAAAAGGTAGATCAAGGATAAACACAATGAAAATTGGGTTTCACAACACATAATTTAATTCTAGATCATCAACAAACTTAGATTCACTAAAATGTATATTTATAGGATAAAATTTCATCATGGAATGTGACATGAGTTATATAAATTGTTTTGAATTCCAATATAAAGAGTAAATTTTTAAAATAGACTGTAAATGAATATTAAAGAAGAATTTAGATCATTAATTTTGTATTTTCAGGGTTTGAAAAAATAATTTAACAAACCATTCACAACCTTTTTGACCTTTCTGGCGATCTAGAAATTTATCCCATTTTGGTCACAAGGTCTTTTAAATAATGTTACAACCTTATTGTGGGCCACTGGATATTACCACATAGTTTTCTAGGTGATGATCCATAGTTTATAAAACAGTTCTCATTAAACCTGTGACACAACTTGACCTCTACCTCTAGTTGAATGGTTTCTGGGAAAATCCACAAGGTTTGGAAAATCCATTCTTAAAATATAGACCCTTTAAGAGGCAAAAAAATCTTTTTTAATCCATCTAATAACACTTGAAATTCATATCATAGAACTCACAGATCAGGAAAATATGATTGACTATTGAAAATAACACATAATGCACTTGGATAATCATATACAATTAAATTATGCACCTCTAATAACTTCTTATCCTTCAAAGTGTCTTGTGGAATCCAACCTGAACAACTCGGTCCACTGAACATCAACATTTTCCTTCTACTCCTAGGTCTCCTAGATTTGTCCATGAATCTATAGAATTCAAAAAAAACTTACTATATTTCTTGATAGGATTTTCTCACTCTAGTTTATAATATACATCGAGAGTTCTTTGTATGATGTTTTAATATCTCTCTAAATATCCTAACAATTGATAATGTATATCAGATCCAAAATGTACCTCTAAATATGATACATATTAAACACATCGTGAATAACATAATAATGTGAAGGAATATATAGATGGTACACCACTATCCCAACCCATTTGGTGATCTGAAATTGTCCAACATAAAATGGAGATGGATTCCATTACTTCCTAAAATGTTTATGGACTAACCAAATATTAAATATTAAAAAAACTCATTCACCTATAAAAAACTCTACTGGACTCATCCTATGGTTAGTATAAGATACAGGTATATATTGAGTTATCCTAAACCACTTCTAAAGCTATTACCCCTGTCATGGGTAGAGAATATCATATTTTCCCCTAAAACCTCCACCATAATGGCCTCATTCCAACAATTCGTTGAACGACATGGTCAAACATAGAGGTCCTCATAAGGTTCCATATGAATCAAATTAAGGTAATTATTTTTTATGAAAATTAAAATAATCCTATGTGATCATCCCATGCTAAAATGAATTCTAAGACACACAAAAACACTAATCATGTCCTCTAGCATGTGAATAATTCTCTCTAACTATTCATATATTAGATTATGGTACACTGTACTAAAACTCAATTGAGTACCTAAAGACTTTTCTAAGCCCTGTCAAATATGTTATATAAGACATATTCTTCTGTCAGATACAATTATCAATGGAACATCATATAAGTTTACAATCTCACTAACATATAGTATTCATATATCATCTACTGAGTGAGTCTCATGGATCAGAAAGAGGTTATAGACATTCAGTAGTTGATCAATAATCACCCAAATAGTTTCACATATCATTGAAGTCTGGGGTAAACCCATCAAAAATTCTATTTTTACATCCTCCAACTTCTACATGGGAATAGGTGTTGGTGGGATTATTTCACGATGATGTTGTTTCATGGCCTTTAAACTCTGGCTAGTATGGCATTGGGAATGAATCCCACAATGTCCCTCTTCATCCCTGGATAAAAAAACTATCATTTAAAGTCATAGAATATATATAACACACCAGAATTAACCACCCGCATAGTGTTATGTAATTCCCTCATCATATTATCCCAAATGGAAGCAGGGACTATAAATCTATGATGTACTAAAATCATATATTCACTATCTAATGACCACTCAAGTATTTAGCCTCCATCTTCCAATTTTGTTGTATCATAGAACACTCTTTGTTGGATTATTAACCAGACTTCAACCATCCTACAAAATAATATGTGATCAATATTAGGGAACATGTCATTAATCTATGGTCCTTGGAATCAATCATCATCCAATCATCTAACAAGATCATTAGGCACCATTGTTCCACTGATGGTTGTTCACCAACATCTAAATCTACCAACATATTACAACTGAGGTAATTTTAAACGATGTTACATTTACCTTCTGAATGGTCCATATAAATGTAGAATGTCATCAGGTACTCTAACTAGTACCTTTTATTCTAATTTAGTTCCCACTTAATGAAGATATAGTAAAGGCTCATATGGTTAGTGAAGAAATAATTGCAATGAAGTGATAGTGTTTCCTACACTTGAAAACATGGACCATGAATTCCATCTCTATAAAATGGATAAGATGGTTATTATAACTACCCTTCTATTTGTTACACCTTAATACATTATTTAATTATATAAAATTAAACATAATATATCCCAAAAGATCAATAATTACAGTTTCTTTGAGAATTAGGTACATTGCAATACTAATTTAAACATGAATTACAACATCTTTATTGAAGAATTTTTTTCTATTCTTGAGCATAAAACTACACTGGATAACCTGGGAAAATACTTAAGAAATGGGTGATCCATATATCCCAGTATGTGAATAAACCTAGAATAACATGAAGATAATGATACATGGTAGACAAGGCATATCATTGAGGCATAAAGGAATATGAAAAAAATGAATTATATATCATGATATTCATAACGTGGGATATGTGGGAACAATATAAAACATTGCATCACAGTTCATTGATAAACCTTGATGACATAATGGTGGAAAAATTCCCTTAAATGAATCAGGTAAATCCATTTTCCAACATGATGTATCCTGATACTATATATTACCCAATTCATTTGAGTTCTATATAATTCTAGCTTCACCAATCACTTTCATTTCATTCTCATTATTTAGTGAGCAACATAGATCATAAAACATGGATTCCTTCATCATTATCATTTATTAAATGATTGAGGAGTGTGAAATAAATACAGGGAAGTAACCAATAAAAAGTTAAACATGCATAAAATTGAACACCCTTTATACTAAATGGCTAGGACATTCACTATATAAATGGTTTGTCATGGAAAATCGTGGTGAAAATTTGGTTGTATAATAACATCACATAAAGATTAATAATGGGATGATGAGAGGGAAATGGGTCTCTTATCAGTTATAAATGAATTGGATTGTAATAATGACACGGGGGTACATGTATAGACACTTATAATTAGAAAAAAGAAGGCATATAATAATAAATAATCTTGAATAAAAAGGGATATGAAATCATGTTTATGAAAATTTTTTCATTCTAACGGGTGTACATGGGAGGGATAAATGAAAGATAAATGGGTATCCCATCATTTTGAAATAATAAGGGTTGTATGTGGGAGGTTAAAAAACATATCACATCATTATTAATTGAAAACAAAAGGGAATCACAAGATAAAGAAACATGGATAATGGTGAGAATGGAAAGAACCAAGAATTGAATATGTGGATTGAAATGCTTGAATAGGTGAGTCTTGGGAGACTGGGGCTCCTGGGGAGGATTACAGAGAGGGGAGAGAAAAGTAAGTATGGGATTAATGTATTTTGAGTGATGGTAAGTGTCAGCTTTGGTGGGTTTATATAGGAAATGTGAGTGGAATTCTTTACTATTTCACAAACATGTATTTTAAACTCTATATAATAAAATATTCAAAACCACAAAGCTTCCATTGGTTTTTTCCAAATTGGGTAGGATTTAATTATTTTATTAGGAAAAGGTTTGAATATATTAATGTAATTTTCTTTCTTATGTGGAGGTGAGTCAGACTTTTAAATAAATTAATTTAAAAATCAAAAAAATATTAAATGTATTGGAGGATTCATAATGGATGAATAAAATGAGTCAAGAAAACATAAAATCACATTATTGTAAGGTAAAAACATATATTTTACTGATAATACCCATTATAGAGTTTATTACATAATATTTCATGTCATTATGATGTCATTAAACACACTGTATATTTATACAGTATTTAATTTTTAACTAAAAATTTGGTTGTCTTAGAATATTATGTAAACATCACCATTGGATTACTTCGATGTTATAAGTATAAAAATAATATTCATTTTATATAATTAATTTTTAAAATATGTAAATTATAACTTTTAAAATATGATTTATATTTAAGAAAAAATGCTATGTTTTCTATAATAACAACATTTGATCCCTTATAAAATTTACATTTTACTTCATAAAAATTTTATGACCATTTCTAATTAATATGAATTATTTAATAATAAAATATTATAAAAATACTATTTATTTTAAAAAATCAATTTATTCATAAAAATATATCCCCTAATTGAATTTCAATATTAAACAAAAATACAATTTGTGTTTAATTGGATGAAAATCAAAATCATTTATAAAGTAAGAATAAAAAAAATTAACAATTATATAAAATATACTTATTAATATTATTAATGCCTTGATACATATCCATTTATTACATAAGAATACTCTCTAAGAGTAAGGTGTGTGATGGTGAGAGTTTCATGGTTTGGGTCATGATCTCAATGAGCTTTAAATTTTACCACAAATAGTTTCACTCATGGTTATGTTGTTGGATCTTAGATTGGTTTTGGTAAAGGGAAAATCTTAGTAATTTTATATCCCATAGAAGTTCTAATAAATAGGATTCATAGGGTACAATCCTACTGGTTGAGGCCATCACATCCTTTTTTCGTGTCAATTGGATTTGTTAAAGCCCTGTATTAATATTAATCACCAGATCATTGTTTAATGGCTATATTGAAAACAATAATATTATTAGTGGTCTTTTAAATACAAATATATATCCATTGAATTTCATGTGTTTTCTATAACCATATTACAAAATAATAGTTTTAATTTAATCACAAAGGGAAAAATAAATTATAATAGTTTGGGTAATTATAGTTATTCCCATTGATTCATAGCTAAAAATACCCATAAGATACTAATAAATATCTATGTATCATCCCTTCCCCAAATGAATATCATAATGAATCATATTAAAAAGAAAAAACAAATTATTAATTAGAAATATATTTCCCTATAGCTATATTCAACCTCTTATTTAGGTAAAGAAATGCCTCTAAAAACCGATTCCACCTCTGAAACATCACTCCATTGTTTTTTTAGTGTAGTCTTGGTTGATGAAAAATGTGAGAAGAAATAGATAGACCATAATTAGTATACTACTAAACCTATAAAACTCATGTTCTTGAACACATTTTTCAGACATGTATTGGACATCAACACATCCACTTTCTCTAGGCCCACTAATATACTTGTCTCAAAAACTACATTCTCTAATAATGACACCACTTAAATCTAATAGTTACACTCTTATAGAATGGCATAAAGTTGATGTCATCAAATTGTACTCAAGACTATCTCAAGAACTACTGCATTCCTCTCTAGGGTTGGTGGGTATATGAAGAAGTTTTCAATGAACAACCCAATGAATTATTAACATATGGGTGGAATATCTTATCCATGAGAGACATTATGACAATCCTTATATTCCATAGTCCAAAATTCACAACCACATACTTATATAGCCAATACCAACTTGGAAACTCAATAGTTAGGAATTCCTCACCTATAACCTACATTTGGTGATAGCCTAACAAGAGATTAATCTCGAAGAACCATCGGGATCCCTACATCTGATCAAAGAGATTATTGATCCTAATAAATGGATACTCATTATTCATTGTCACCTGATTCAGATTCTGGTAATCTATACATATTTGAATACTATCATCCTCCTTCTTGTAAACAAAATAGGTTCACCCCACAGTGATTTACTCCGCCTGATAAATCCCTTCTATTGTAATCCATCAATTTGTACCCCGCTCTCATTAATGTAGTCATATTTCATATCTTAAGTAGGTATTGATATGTTTTGTGCACCTAGTATGAGATCTATCTCAAACTCAACAACTATATCAATGTACGTCTTAGTAATCCATATGTAATACCCTTCCTAATATATAACCCCAACTGGAGGAATATATGAGAATATAGCTTTGAAATTTCCCAAATATAGAATACTGTAATTTGCACCATAATCATCACAAGCCATCTCATGTTAGGACCCACTCTACCTTCCCCCAACTCCCATTCCAAAATAATTAATAACTTCTCCCCCTTGGGTGAAGTAAATGATATATATATCCAATAAAAATCAATGTGAAATCAGAAATTGGTTATCCACTGTATGAAAAAAATCACAAAAATGCTTGTCCTATCCCAAATCATGAAATCTAATTGATGTCCCTCAGCATAAATGACTATAGTTAACTTTTTTAATCATTAAATATAGTTCATTTTCCATCCCAATAGTATACCAAGTTAATGTTAATCAGTAAACAACTTGACTAATATGTCAATACCTGAAATATATTTTACAGATATATATCAATAAGAGGAACTAGTATCGCATTGAGTAGTAGTAAAAGTATAAGTGATCCTGAACTTTCAGTGAATAGTATAAATTCCCTCACCACCATTCATTAGATTCAGATCCACTTCATATACTCAGCATGCATCATCTATGAAACCTTATCCTTGAGGTATGTGACCAATCTAAATCATTATTGTCGAAGTCTACTATAGATAACCCTAGTTTGATACATGGATCCGTGACCAAGTCTCCTATTATCTCTTATGGAATCATATCCTTAAGTATTTGTTGTGGATTTTCTAAATGTGTCTCATCATAGCACATTAATGACACTAGCACTGAGGTGGTGTTTAAAACCTTGGGAAATGATTGACCATCAGAAATTTGAAGCACTATTGTACCCATAATAAGGGATCCAATGAAGTTGATATATGATCCACTATCTAGAAATTAGTATACCATGCATCCATAGTCTTCCCCTTCTTGCTACCTGGAGAGATATTCATACTATATGTAAAAAGTTTACACACTTTTGTATTGAGTGGTGGAATAAGGAAAACTTCTCAATCTTCCTCCAGGACCATCTCGATATTTAATGACATTCACATAACATTTAAATATGTCATTATATTGAAAATTTGAACATATTTTATGATTTCAGGATGAAGAATGATCTCAAACTCTTTTTCTTTATATTCTTGATTTACATCAAATATATGATAAAAAAAAGTAAACCAATGAAATGAGTTGAGTATGTGGAAACCGTCATGGACCCCTGTTATAGCTCAATGAACTCTTTTTATTATTCTATAATTATAAATTTGTGTGAAATATCCATAAAGAACAGGTCCTTCATAGACTCTATGTTAGACCCTCTTATCTAATAACATGACCCATCCTATCCCACCTCATCTGTGTGGGACCCTATATAATAAAGACTTTCAACTTCACCTTTATGTCTATAGGTGTCTCAATAAGGCCAAAGATCCCCTCGATGAAGTTTATTAAGTATTTTTTTATCATAAGGCACTCTAGTTCCGTGAACGGCTGGTGGAAGGTAGAGCTTCGAGTCTCTAAATTTGTTGACCATAAACCTCATTTCATAGATTCCAATAGGTTCAAACATGAAAAAAGATTCATGACTATGTGGTTAACCTTTCTACACCACCAGAATAGGTTTTGGGGTGTTAACTATTGACCCCTCCTATATAGAAAGTGGTTGAATATGGGAATCCTCTTTAATGGGCGAATCCTAACCCATGTTATATCACACTCTCATCATTCTCCTCTGAGAAAAAAATATTTTGTAACATGAAGGATATATTTGAACATATAATCTTTTAGGAAGTTGCTGATCAGTTTGTGTGATCACTCAAAGTCATTCATATGAGGCTGCCCATAACCCAAGGATTATCCATGAAATAACTAACTAAGTTTAATCATCCTTTTATGTTAGTCGAAGTTATTTACATACAAATAGAACATCATTCTTAGGTATTAATAAATAATTCCATCATAGATATATGACAAAATTAAAGAAAATTGATATATTAGTGAACATATAACAAGGTTTTATCCCAAATATGTATAAATGTTTATATAATGAAATTAAAAAACTAGTAAGAATCACTATAAGAGGTATATATATAGAATTTGATCTTATGAGCCTAATCATGATGCAGGAATGCCCCAAAAATCCCATAAAATTGTAACTGTAATTCATTCATTTATTACTCTAGAGTTTGTTACACATGAGTTGGAAAAACATATGGTAAATTCCCTACCTGAGTCACAAATTTCCTTTATCATTTCTACTATGCAGTAGTATAGTCAAAAGAATATTATATAACTATTCATTGATACTATTTTATAGCATCCCAACTTGATCCCCTAGGTTCAATCTGGAGAGCCACAAGATCTCATATGCCCCTCCCCATATGAAAGTGGCTGCTAACATTCAATGAGGTTATGAATATGTCAATGGGGAGACTATACCCTTAGTATCATATCATAGACATATAGTTAAAATAAAAAATATAATAATCTGAGTAACCTGTAGATGACTAAATTATTATAATTTAATAACACATGTCACAAATTTCATAAAACTAAACTAATTTTTATATCACAATTTTTTATGAAAAAACAAGGCAATGAGTGTAAGAAGATAAATTAAGAATCATTGTGGATTCCTCAGAAGTATGTCCTAACAATGCTACCTCCTACTTGCTCCATAAAAATACCACCTATTAGAGGACCCTTTCCCTTGATTATATCTTTATTCTTAAATTCTTCATGTGCATCGAGATTTCTATGTATTCTGTAAGTAAAAAATCCTATTAAAACACCAGTAATATATCCTTAACATGTGTAAATTTGTATAATTTGTTTATCCCATGATAAAAGTAAATGATAAATCTATCATAAATAATCAAAAATCAAGAGCCTAGGTGCTATCCATGACACAAAAAACCTCAATAATTCCTTCTATTAATCTAAGATGAATGGATTATCAAGACATAAAAAGTAATAAATAAGATTCCACTAGGATAGTAAACATATTTATGGACATACCCAAGGAATTATGTTAACATGATACTAAACATCCACTAGGAATCAAATGAATCATGATACTCAAAATAAACATGGAATCAAGTGATCATAAAATTCAACATTCATAAGTAATCAAGTAAACATGATACATTTCATTAACTAGTATTATATTTAATCACATGGAATTCATGAGGAATTTAAATATTCATACCTTGTTCTCAGTTCCATTTTCATCATCATCACATGTCATGTGAAATCGCCATCCACGGGATAAAAATGTCATAACAATCCACCAATTTTAATAACCAAGAACAATATCTCCAAATTCATGGTAACACACATAACATGGTAGGGAATATAATGTAAAGTGTAGAATATCATCATGACAAAATATTATTAACATATAATACATTTGATCAATATCAAACATGATCAAAAATGATATAATCATACTCCTGGAAAAAAGTATCCTAAATTGGTCTCATGGGATATGCACACACCCACATGCGATCACAATCAAGCACAATCATGAATGTACGCCAACACAAGAAACATACCAATGAAACATGTCTATAAAAGAGCCTAAAATGGTGTGGAACTTTGTACATCAATGTCTTTGATTAAGAAATCTAATGTTCATCGATTATTAACACTCGAACCACATCTCACTCTCACAATTTACTATCGTACATGTTAAGGATGCCTATTTTGGGATTTGATTAATCAAGAAAGTGGTTTAGAAAAGATAATCAAGGGATTACATAAGGGTGGTTCTAAGATCAAGTGCATCATGGATCCCTTCAATGAATCCTGTTTTGAGGTATGCCAAAGGAGAGGATATCATTTAAATGGATCCATTATTTATCAAAGAATTAATTGTGAAATTCACATAAATTCTACAAGAAACCTTTGGTCTATCCAAATAAAATTGATTCATCATAAATTTTCAATGGAACAGAGATTCATGGTGATAATAAATAATAAAAGAGTCTAAGTAAGATTGATCTATGGAAAATTATTTAGAAACATCCATAGTTAAGAATGAATTTAACTCTATTCAAAAGGTATTTAGTTGATATTTAAAAACCACACAAAATTAGTCATTGATTCATGAATCCATCGATATTTGGAGTTATAATTAATATATGTAGAATTGGAATGCTTTATCGATTAATATTCTCAACATAAAAGAGGTATATCATAGATAATCATGATTAATCGAGGGTTTCACATCACATAACTCAATATTTTGACCATAAACCAACTTGGATTCTTCATAATCCAACTTTAGAGGAGATTGATTCATCAAGAAGGCTAGAATAATTGTATAAATTTTGGTAGTTTCATATTAAAATAACAATGGGTCAAACAGCTGATAAATAACTGTTACAATGAAATTTGGATCATTAATTTGATGTGTGGATGGTTTGGCCACATGGTTTGAAAAGTGATACCACCTTTATAGGATTCTATAAACGTGGTGTGTTTTATTAAATTGTTATCTGACCATTTTGTTGGCTATTGTATTTTACAGGATAGTTTCACAGATGAGGTTGCATAGTTTTTAAAATCTTTCACATTAACGACGAACCACCCCTTGAGACTCTACCAATAGTTTCATATAGAATTATCATTGTTAGGGTAAACCATTATTAAATCATGTACCCTTTAAAATTCCATAAAAAATATAAAACCATTCAAGAAAACCCTATAACTCCACTCATTGTATTCATAGCTCAAATAAATATCCTTAAATATGAAATTAACATGGAAAACATCTGAAAAATATATAGTAGTTTAACCATTGAATTAAAGGGACTAATATAATAAATCATTGAAAAATTAGGGTAGGAGGCCTAGACATTCATAAAAAAACATTATCTAGACTCCTTAATAAAATAATTTTTATTATTTTATTTTTTATCAATTTTACTTTTGATTTTCCTTGAACTTATACATTCACACATTAGTAAGATTGACATTTCAATTTACGAATCTCTCATTCTTTTATGCTAATACTTTCTAAAGCATATATAGTTACTTAATTACAATTTCCATGTAGTTTTAATTGTATCAATTGTTAATTTTAATGTCTTTAAAATGTTTTAATTAACAGGAAATTTTTAAATATAGGTTTTTAGTCCTTGAGAATTTAATTAATTTTTTATGTTATAGGTAAATATTCTACACCCACCACTTCTTTCCATTTTATCCTACTATAACCTATAATTGGGTGATTGGGAAGAAATGAAAGAGTATCATTAACTTTTTTTACTAGTTGATGGAAGGATGAATTGACTCTATAACTCAAAATACTTTGGGAAATCAAATGGAAAAAATTATCAAGTGTGAGATTGTAATGTTATATGTGAGAATAAATCCATAAAAAGCATTACAAATTCAAGTTTGAGTGGGTTCATAAATTCTATATCAGAACAAGACGAAGGCATGGTCAATGAAACCAGGGAAGAAATATATTCATTGAAATGGTTGTAGCAAGATATAACCATATCTGAATTAAAGAAGTGTAGAAAATTAATTGAATTGCATTGGAGTAACTCTAATAGATATATAAAAGTAACTAAATATTCCTAAAATGATACGTAAGAGACTTCAAAAGACTATATAGGAATAAAGTGTATTTCATTAACTATTCATTGAGTATAAAATTTGAGATGGTGTGACTTTCAATTAATTTTATTGTGAAAATGGTTGTCCATGAAAAATGAAATGAAATTGAATGTGCATAACTTGAATGAAATTTGTAAAAAATGATGGTTGGGGTATCTTGTTTAATGTAACTATAATGTATCTCTTCCTCATTCTATATTAGTTAAAAATTTGTTTCTTTTTGCAGAGGAAGTGGGACCATGTATGAATAGTGTAAAAACCTTTTTGTTCTATGTTAGTGTGAGTTATTTTGTTCATCCACATGTGTATGTTACAGAAGATCTACTGAATTTATTGATGATATTTTGAATAATACATATGTATATGGTCACTTCATCTTGATGTTGACATTATGTGCTTTTAGTTTTTGGATTTCTAAACAATGTTATGAAAGTGAGGTTCTTAACAGCAGTGTTCAAGAACATGGGGAGATTGAATCAATTCATGTAACTACATTTAAAACTTTTTTCTTTATATTTTTAACCCCTTTAGATGAGTATGATTTTGAGTCTCTATTGATAAAGGTGATGGAGGTTTGAGATAGTAGGAAAAAATTATCTATGGTGGATTCATAGGTTTTATCTTTGGTGTTGTAGGATACTTATTTTCGAGAAGCTGTTAGGTCAGTCAAATATGAATTTGTATTGCATGGATCTCCCTCAACTATTGTAGCGAGGATGAATATAAGTGATCCAATAAAATAAATAAAACACCATTATTTCATTTTTAAACTCTTTCAGCACACATTCCCAATAAAACATTATACTTTATTTTTTCCATTATAATTTTTTAGTAAATGATTCCATAGAAACAATCCAAATGATGATTTTTATAAAAAATTTATTCTATAAATGTGCACTGGAATTCTCCAATGGTTGATTACAATGGACATTCCTAATAGAAGTTTTCACTATAATTTTTCTATGATATCATGTTGTCCAACCAATTATTTTTTCAATAAATATATTTAGAAGAGTCTTCCATTGATATTTTTTTATGAATGGGTCTAGTCAATTTAGTGAAATTCTTAAGATGAAATTATTGATAATATTTTTTATTATAATTTTTAAAAACGATTACCTACTAAAAAATCTAATGGAATTTTTATTATATTTTTCTATGATAATTTTAAATAAACTTCATATTATTGTAATTTAATTGTCTCATTAAATATTTAAACTATAATTTTCTAATATAAAAGTCTACTTGTATTTTCAAGTTATATGTCATCATAAAATTCGAACTTAATTTCCCAATGATACTTTTAATCTGTATTTTGTTGTTTATTTTTTTACATTTTTCAATCAAATTTTTAATCGATATTTTATAGTTTAATATCTCACTATAAATTTTTAATAGATTTTTATGACTTAAAAAATTTAAAATTATTAATTTATAAATACGTTTTTAATGGATCCCCTCAATAAAAATTTAATGATTTAAAATTTATTATTTTTATTATAATTATCCCCCTATTTTTAGAAATTATATTATAATTTTATGAATAAAATTAATTTTTTAAAAAAAATTTCAAAAATTAAAAATTATTTGAAAATATAAAAAATAATTATTATATGGATAATATATTTTTTATTTTTAAAAAATTTCAAAAAAAAATTAAAGTAAATTTTCCCTATATTTTAAATTATTATTGAAATTAATATTTTTTCAAATATAAAAAAAATATTATTTTTATAATGTATTAAAAAATTAATACACAATGGTAAACCTAAAAAAACTATATTAATAATAATTATTTTATTATTTTTAAATATATAAAATTGATAATGTTATGAAAATTATTTTCATCAATTTTTATAAAATCAGTTGTAAAATATTTTTTTAAAACTATTATAAATCATTAAAATATAAATGTCTTAAAAAATTAATAGTCTTGCAAACATAAATAAACAATTATGAAGATAAATAATGAATTAAAAGTTTACAGGTTTTATAATTTGTTATATTTTTTGGAATGGACATTTTTCTATTTTTTGGATACAATATATCTATTCACATATAAGGGAATAACAAGTTTTTTAAAAAAATAAAGAATCCCACATTTTAAATTTTTTACAATCCAATAGTTTAGAAAATTAATATTACATGGAATGATCTATATGTTAATAGATATTTCATTAAAATAGTCTGTTATAGACGATTCTAATTTTTGGATTTATAGATGTATAGTGTATGTCACTGTATATGATGTTTTTTTAAATGATGCATAATTATCCTAATTCTAGATGTTCCCTGTTTTTAAATTTTTATGTGTTTATTTATTTTAAAAAATTATAACCGTGAATTTTGAACAGGTTTTTACCTCCTTTTTATGGTTTCAACATTATAAAACTATTTTCTGGGGATAAATATTTAAATTTAATTTTTCATAATAATGAAGGAATTAGAATTTTCAAGAAAAAATTATATCATTATTGAAATGGTCATTCTTGATAAATATAAACATATGATTTTATATTCATATATTTTCCCCTATAATAATTTCTTTCATTTTTCAATGTACATGTATTAAAATGATAATGAGACTTAAAAATGGTTTTGAGATATAGTAATTTAAAATATTTTAGTATATCCATCATAATTTGGGAAGAAAATTTAAAAGATAGGGTTTTGAATATGGCTTATGTGGATGAATGGCTGATCAATCATGTCATTCATTATTTTTAATTAATAGAAAAACCATATATTTTGAAAAATAAATGGAGAAAATAATAAAATTTGGTTTTATATTTGATCTAAGAGTCAAAACACATCGAAAATGATTCCATTTAGATAAGGGTATTTTATCAATGTTGTTTTGGGGGGTTAATTATTAAAATTATGTATTATTGGAGGAATAAATAGACATTTTTAGGGAAACTTTCTTGGTTATCATCTATGACAAGATTCCATTTATGAAAATTTAGTATCTTGTCATAGTTTTCATCATAGATATATATTTTTTTAATTTGACATATCTCTTCATTGCATTTATCTTTTGAATTTCATTTGATTCCCTTCACATTATGAATAGGTTGTGATATTTTATATAAGGTAAGAGGTTTTTTCAAGGGTATTTCTTTACTCCAGGATAGTTATTTTCCCAAGTAATGGTGGGTTGTTTTATGATAAATTCTGATGGTTGGATTGTTGGTTTTTATATGACAGGTGGTTTTGTGTAGTGAAACGAACGAGATTGATCATTATTAATATTTGTTATAGTTTATTTATTTTCACATGTTATTTTTTTAATTAAATTGTTCTAATATGTTCAATTTTTAATATATTACTACACTAGTGAATCATCCCCCTGTATGGTTCAGACATGGAACAATAGTGGTTGAAAACATCAATTATTATAGATTGGTCAAAAATCTTAAGAGATTTTTTTAACTGACTATACATTCTCTATTCACATAGGGGGATTACTACTAAAACCCCATATAAAATAATGGTTCTTTATTTTGATTAATGAGAATAGATAAATCACCACATATACATTGAGGGTTGAACCGTGATTACTTATTTAAAAGAAACTATGAAAAGTGGAATGTATTTAATTTGTTGTTTTATTACTTTTTTTTAAAATTTATCTATTAGTTAATCCATGTTGAGTTATTTGGTATTATTTTATTAACAACATTATTCCCTTAGTTGGACCAAATTTAATTTATAGTTTTTTCTTTATTATAGTTTTTGGATTATTTTTTATTTTTCTTAAAACTACTTTGTTTTCTCATTATTTTCATCTTTTTAATGATTTTAATTTTTCTTTTAATTTATTTATCATAACATTATAATTATTTATTACTAATACGTCTCTTTAGAAGAATGAGTTCTTGGAGGATAGATCCTTTATCTAGAAATGTGTTAATTTTTATTGGATGTGGGAAATTTAGAGGACTTTGATTCTGTGGTGGTGGTTTACTGTTATTTTATATTAGTTTTATGCTTGTATTTAGTTTTGAGATTATTTTTATGATATTTAAAGCCATTTTTTTATCATTATTGTCATATTTTTTTACAATTTAAAATTTCCTTTCAATTTATGTATTGTATCTTCGGAATTATTTTGTAGAGATATTGACATTAAGGTGAATGAATTCCTTGAATATGGATCATTTATTGGGAATGTTGTTAATGTGTGTTGGAAGTGGAGAATTCATAGGAACTTTTTATGGTGGGGGATGGATTGATATTATTTTTTATTAGTTATATAATTCTATATAGTCATTAACTTCAACTACCACCTCTCTTGGAATAATAAATTTTTATGGTAATAAATTTATAATTTAATTTATCCATTCCTCATTCTACATCACCACTTCCGATAAATCGAAATTATAATGTTGAAGTTTCTCAAAAAATCATAATTGTAATAAGTTCCCCAAAATTGAAATTATATCATAGAGAATACTTAGAATCATTAATATAGGATTTACAAGTATATCATAAGTTTTTTGATCATATGTATTTTTCTCAACAATAATACTTCACTTTAGAATATATAACATTCTCTGATTATAAATCTTTATATTAATTATATCTTTCTATTTTTTGGACCTATAATCTAACATGATACTTTAACCCATAATATAAATATTGAATTTATGAAAAATTATTTTATGTTTTATACATTCTTACCTTAAAAAGTTATTCATGATTAATACAATACTTTTTATCCTTTGAAATAAATCCTTAGATTTTTTAGATATTATGTGTCATATGATATTTTAACCTCATGAAATAATTTAGAAAAATTATTATTGTAGGATAATTTTTAAAAGATTATGATATTTGATATTCATAAGATATTTTACATTTCCAAAATGTGAAACATTATTAGCTAATAATATAATTTACCTTACTAAGTACCCATTGAGTATGTATTTTTATCTTTATAGGATAATTTAAAGAACAAATTTCCTCCCATTGGATATGTTTCGAACATGGTATGATAATTTAATTATGTTACATGATATTTATTTTACCCAATACTCTCATAAGATATTTTAATTTTAAAAATTCTATATTACATAGTCTATTCATAATATAATGATTTAATGCATTGGATAATTTTATATTCCCATAGTATATTTTCCTTAATAAAATTTATTCAAAAATAAATATGATATATGGAACTAAAACATTCAAATAAAATAAAACATAATAATATATTACTTTTTTAGCTAAAATGTAAATATAGTCATGAAAAAATTGGGATTTTTTGGGAATTGTAACATTCAAATTATTGGAATATATTATAACAAATTATAATGCACAAACATCTCTCACTTTTAGATGAATACAAAACAGGAAAAAAAATCCAAAAATAAATACATTTTAATGATATAAACAGAAATAATAGAGAATCCATAATTTGACTTAATTTTTTTCATTTACTAAAATATTCTACCTCTTTTTGTGATATCATAAATAATAATAGTTTAATGAGATAAAATGAATTCAATATAGAATACATAGTGAATAAATGAGATAATATGAACACTAAAATGAAAAAATATATTTCATTGATTTTCAAGAATAGTTTAATAGAATATATTTAATAGAAAATTGTAAATCATACCTAAATAATAAAATATTGAGAATTAAATAAGAATAGATACCTAAACATTAAATTCATAAAACATAAAAAAAATAAGATTCAAGATAATATTAAATAGTTTATAACAAAAAAATCTGACTAGAAGACAATATCAATTTTTTGGATTAAGCGGCGGTTTGTGGGAAACGTTATTGTTTGAAATGTTTGGATAAAAGATTGGCATTATCTTTTATTGAGATGTAGTATAGACATATGGAGCTATAGGTTAGAGTGGGTTTCTATGATTTTTATAGTAGAGTTCATCATCCCATATATCCATGGTTTGGATAATATATTATCTAAAAAACTCTATGATAGTTAAATTTATTTTCCACTACATCTATCTAAAATTTTTTAGAATCTAATGAAACCATGATTTATATAAACAACATACAATTACAATCTTCATCTCATCAATTTTTGGTACTAAAAATCTTGATGAACTAGCTCAATTTATATAAACATCAAGAATACGTTGATGTTCAATTTGATCAATAACCACTCTCCCCATAGAAGGGCCCTTTTTGAGAATTGGATTATTTTTAAATGTACTTTATAGAATATTCCTCATAATCATAATTTAAATAATTTTCAAATTTTTTTCTATTACTCTTGTTCCAATAAAATTAGCTACCCACTATTTTATCAAGGTGATTGTTCTCTTATTAGATTTTATATTGTCAAATTATAGTTGTTTAATTGAGGCATAATATTCTTCGATAAACATATTACGGACAAGATAGGAATTTTCTACGTATTTTAATCCTTTATCGGTATTTAATGTAGCCCATTTTTATCTAAGAAATGTTATCAATTTTAAATTATTGAATGGTATCTACAGATTCCAAAACACACTTCAAATATTGAATTTTTGTTTCCAAAATAGGAATATCAGATAAAAAATAAACTATTTAGAAATAGTATATAGTTCCTTATCCTAATAACATTTTAAAATAATTTTTAAATCAGATGGAATCTTTTTGATATGATCAAAAGTATATATAACTACTTTCTTCAAATAATCAATCTCTGGCTAGAGTTCACTCATAATAAATTTAGTATCTTCTAAAACAGAAATAGAAAAATTTTATTTGACAAAATATATATTTTTTAGATAATTTTTATTTGATTCTTTATAATTTACATTGGCTTATAAAAGATGAACTTAAGAGTTGATATGTCTTTCAAGTATACCACTTGACCTTTCAATCTACCCATTTATTCTTTTATGTAACTGAATTCAGAAAATATTTTCTAGGAAAAGGATAGATTTTGACTATATAATTTCATTCATTAATCATCTTAAAGTATTTTTCATTCATCTCCTCTAACTTTTCCTTCTTCAAGGGAAGGTTTTTTCTCCGTTAATATTCTCTTGGACTTTATATCCAGTGGTAATTCATCTCCTCCTCATCTTACCAATAATTTCAATTATTGAAGAATAACATTCTCAAAATTATATTTCTCAGGATTATGACCAACTAATAGATATAAAATAATAATTTATAGTATATTACATGCTCCATATCCTCCAAAGAAATAATCATTCGGATTAGAATTAGTGTGAAAGGTGGTTGTCCTTTTCTCACAAACACCTATAGTAAACATCCATCCTAGAGTTGTTGTCATGTATAATATAGGGGGTGTTATTTTAGTATTAACAAGATATAATACATTATTAGGATATATTCATTCATGATCATTATCATTGGGAATTAGGGGTTCAATGTTATCCCTTAAAACTCACTTTTCTAGGTAAAATCCTTCCTCATATCCAATATCAAGCAATGGAAAAAGTGTGTCATTTGAGATTATTTGTTCCATATTCATACTAAAAAAGTTTCATTATCCATTGAATTATATTCTCCACTTTTATCATTTTCTTCAATAGGATCTTGAGTGTTAACATTTCCTACAAAAACTTCAACATAAAAACGATTCTCCCCTGAAACATGAGTAGGTTCCTCCACAAATTATTTTCTAAACCCAAAGGGAATAATATTCCTAAATTAATATATCTATAATTAAACCATAGTTTTTATCATACCACATTCAAAAGTGTTCAAGATATATAAATTGAATTCCGCAACCACATTATGATAAATCTTATCTTTTTCAAATAATATCTAAATGATTAGTCCAAATGGATAAAAACTCAATGATTTATCATTATCTTGGTAAATATACCACAAAATATAACTGGTAAAATTAAATTTATTCTCTATCAACAGAATATGGAGAACATAGAAATCAGTGATGAATACATTATCTAACTCACCAAATATATGGTAAATACCATCCTGAATAAACTATAATATGATTTTTATATTATACTCTAAATATTTAATTGAATTCATCTAATTAATCAAAAAAAATAGATAGCATAATCTTAGTATGTTTTTCCTCATCTATATTTACGAGATATGAGTTTAAATCATAGATTCTTCTATGGGGTAAATAAAAACTTTCATCTATCATGATTTAAAAGATTCAAATGTTATTAACAGTAAAATTTAAACCATAAAATTTTAAGAATATATGAAATAAACATAGCATAATCATAAAATTACCTTAATTCCACATCATAAAAAAATTCTCCCATATTTTCATCAAACACAAACACCCATCCTATAAAATTTTGTACTATATAAAATAAAAAATCCATTCATTCCATCCAATTAAACTCTATATATTTTCTTCATAGCATTATTTTTAGAAACCAAGGTCTCTTACAGATTCCTAAATAAATATCCTCTACTATATTTTATTTCCACATGATTGGTGATAGATGTAGTGTGTGGTTATAAATATCTGGTTTAGGGAGATAATAGTTCAATTATGTGAGATAGTGTTAACATGGAAATATTTTCAAGTCCAATAGAGTGAGTTTTTGATGTAAAATATTGATAATATCTTATTTAAGGATTACGAGGAGTCACGTAATGTGTTTTGGTTTGAGGGTGCATAGAAAACGTAGATGTGAAGGGGATTTATTTTTGTTATCACCGAAACAATGTAACAAAATCTCTTCTAGTTATGTTTTTCCTAACAAAATGGTAATTATTTTGAGGGAATTAATTTAAACAAAAAAATAAAATTTATCAATTGATTTTTTTCTCATTTAAGTAAAATTACACCACCAAAAAGCATTGAGGACCACAAATCAAAGAAATCAATTTTTGATCCTATTATATTGTGAATATACACTTTGAAAGTCTATGGTAATGTAGATAATTGATATCCTTGTTCTATAATGGAGATTTGATGATGAAATTGATTTTTATATGATCACCATAATGTCATTCCTTGTATTGTAAAAAAGATTTTGGATCAATTTCTTAGACTAGAAGCTTCTATATCTTGGATATGGGAAAGTTGAGAGAGGAGATATCAAATTAGAGTAATAAATAATGTGATGAATGAGTGCCTTTTATTACTTATATAGGGGAGAATAAAATACCCATAATTATCTCCCCAGCTCTCTAATATGTATTTCCCCCAAAATAATTGATAAATGACATGTTATAAATAATTAATTGTGCCATAATTTTCATTTAAATTTTTATCAATTACTTATAATATATTAAATATATTATGTGATGAAAGTGGTTCATTAACTCAAATAATCATTTCAAAAAATATTAAAAAAACCTTAATATTATAATAATATATGTTCATTATATGTTATCTCATGTATTAACATAAATACAAGTAAATAAATAAAATAAATTAATTCAAATAAAGTTATCCTATACTTAAATAATAATGAATTTATCTATTTCATCATTAACACTTATACATGGACATCTCTATGACCTCATAGTGGTTCTCACCTTGTCCTATTCTTCTATTCAGGAGAGTAGACCAAATATTTTAATATGTTAAGTGTGTAACCCTCTAAAACCTTATCTCTAAAGTAGTTAGTAATAATCATAGAGCATTATTAGAGTCTATCTTCCCATCAAGGCCCCTAAGGCTATATGGAATAGTCATAGAAATGAAAACCTCCTATGAAAACATGTTGGGTAATATAATATCTTTGTCTCACAATATCTCATAAAGAAGAATGTACAATTTGTGTCATCATATTTATTAGTTTATTATTGATCAACATTACTATTTTTACTTATCTCTTCTTTCATAGAAATGGATTTATTAAAGGTATTATTATCCTAATAAATTATTCCTGATATATCACTTTGTTTTGAAAGTGATATATTCTGTCTTAATTATTCAATCAATTCCATACCACTAATGCTTCCCCCAACATAGGCTACCTCACCATGATATAAATATCTGGGATTTTTTCATCCATCAATGTACATGATCATATAGTATAAAATGATAATAATCTCTTGTTAGGAGACCATCACATGTGTTAACATATTGGAACCACTGATGACACAAGAAACATTTTTTGTTCACATTGGCATGTGAGTCCTCAGGGTCTAATTTACTCATCATAACCTGGTGAGAAATTCATGGAATTGAGCCTCAATACTTATTAAACTCCAACTCCTAATAGCAAAAAATAATTTGTTACCTGTTATTATTATGTATCTAAACAATATAAAATAAGTTTAATATTATTATCATGGTGTCTATGAATTATAATTATAACATGGGAACTTCTATAGATTTTTAACTGAAATTTAATCTAAATAAAATTATCATATAAATAGTAGATGAAAAATTATCAATACTACTATTTTAATATTACACATTTATATAAAAAACTATAAACATGTAATGGTAGTCAAATTACATTAAATATTTTTTTATAGATAATCCACTCATAAAATTATAGCTTACACTAAAGACAACTAATAACAATCCTCAACCCCTAAGCTCCAACAAGTAAATAATTATTTTTATGGGATATGGATTTATTTATGGTGACATTCATGTTATCTCTGATAGATAGTCTGTTAACATTGATTACAAATATCCTGATAAAATCCCTCAATAGGTGAAACTTCTAAAGTATCTGATTTTTCCTATAGCATGTCTTGGTATCCTTGGTAAAAAAACACTACTATAGTATTATAATAACAAATGGGAATATGGTCTTAACTTTTATGCCTAAAAAAATATCTTAGATAATGTTTTTTATCTAGAATACCTTCATTACTGCATCAAAAGAGACTATGTACATGGATTCTTCTATAGAATCAAAGATCATATATTTCTTTGAGCTTCTCTATCTCACTGAAACCCCATTTTCTAGAAACACAAAAAAATAACTAAGTATTGATCTACCTTGAAACTAGAATCAATGTATCCCAAAAATATTGTATCCCTGTCTCCTTCGTACACTATAAACATATCAATTTTACATCCCATATAATGCAAGATTATTTTTTCAACCTACCCAATCCAGCTCTTCGAAATTAGCTTGATATCATCTCATCAACCATACATAAAAGAAAAAATCCAATCTAGTACATAACATGGAATACATGAAAGATCTTATAATTAATTTTTAAGGGATTCTGCTCATTCTTTCAATCCCCATTTTCTTTTTTGGACACATTTTCCAAGAGATATTGATAAAATGTGTAATTAGTAAACCACCCCAATTTAATATTTCCATGTTGTAACTTTTGATTACCTTGTCAATAAATATAATTTGACTTATCCTAAGAATCCTCATTGATCTATCATGATATATATTTATCCCTAGAATATATGTATTTTACATATGTCTTTCGTTGAAAATAATTCATATAACCACATCTTAACTAACACTAAGACAAGTAATTTGTTTCCCATAATTAAAATGTTATCAATATATGATACAATGGAAAAAACATTCCAATGATTATTTTAATAGATACATAGCACACATTCATTTTTAATGAATCAAAATTCTCTTATGGACAAATCAAAACATACATTCCATGATTATAATTCATACTTCAACACATAAATGGATCTCTTTAGCATGAATAATTTAATTGAACACTTGACATAATAAACCGTTCAGGTTGACTCATATCTATAACTTTTGTAACGCCCCGACTCTAGATTCCCAGAGTCGTTGCATTATTTTAATACATTCGCATGATTATAAGGAATCAAGTCCCAAAAGTCCAATTAGTTTAGCAGTCCTGGAAAATAGATTACATACATGAACATTACATTACACATTCAAACATACAACACAAAAAAAATCCTTTAAGAATGCCATTGTTCCCTTATCTAAACCCTGAATCTCAAATAAAAAACACTTCTTGGGATCTTAAAAAAATAAAAAATAATAAAGGGGTGAGATAAAATGCTCAGTAAGTGTAACAACCCAAGATTTTATGAAAAATGTTCTTTTTAATTTCATTAATTTCTTGTGTTGTACGCTACACCAAAAGGAGCTTGCACAACACACATCATTGACTTGCCTTTCATTACACGCAATCGCGACCTTCCTCGATAGCGTGTGTAGTACGCAATACCGAGTTTCACTAAACAACGATATGCTATTAAAATATTATTAAAACTAGCCATTATGAATAGTAATAACCACTTATTGAAATCTTATAAATTTTAGTTTTCAAAATGTACTTCATTTTTGGATTCGGAATAACGAAATTATCTTAGGGTGAAATTTTGGTACTTTTCGGATAACTTTCATTTTCTGATGAATAGTTAAAATTACTAAATTTTAATTAAAAACAACATTTTTAATCGAAATAATTAATAGTGATAAATTATTGATTTGAGTGGTTTTAAAGTATATTTAGAATATATTTTTACAATTTAATACAATGTTGTTCATTGGATGTAATTTCACATTTACACCAGACATAAACAAGTTTCAATCTTTTGATAGTTATTATCTCTTAAGAACACGCTATTTGTTTTGACGACGGGAATTAATTTTTAAATTAATTAATGCAACTGATATGTTTTGAATTTGGTAAAATAGACATCATTTTTGAGTTCATAATATCAAATATATCTTAGGCCTAATTTTTGGTATTTTTCTGGAAACTTTCATTTTTTGATGAATAGTGAAACCACTAAGTGGTAGTTAAGAAAAATGAATTTTTCATAAAACGTAATTTTACTGCTTCTGTGAGTGGAATTTCAAAAATCCTAGATACACGGTTGATGTTAGTAAGTAAAATGTGATTCAATGAGATGAAAATAACTTTTGGTGAATAGTAACTTTTTACTTGTTTTTACCACGGTTAAAAGTAAATAGGGTAATTACGGGTAAAAATGATATTATTATTACCCTAACACATGTCCTAATTCTATTGTATAAGTTTAATTAGACCAAAAACAACCTTAGGAATAAAATATGACCATTTAGGCCCACATGGATTAGATTAGGACATTTATTATTAATTTATTTAATGAAGGGTTAAAATAGTTAAAATCAAAGATTAATAAGTATATCATTTTTAATATAGGGTTATACATAAGATAAATTAGACTATAAATATTCATTAGAAATATAAAAATATTTCCTACATAATGATATTTTATTTTTTATTTTTAGACTTTAAATAAGTTAATTTATTTATGACACAAAGATGAAGCAGTAATTATCTTATTAATAAAATATTGACATAATTGATGTTATAAATAACCAAATAAATATTATTTGATATGAGACTTTTTATGAATTACACTAATTTTTTATGTTAATATGACATATTAGTATTAATTTAAATAACTTTTTTCTAACTAATCATTCTGTTATGAGTTTCACAAAAATCAATTAATAAATAGTGTCAAAATTGACATAAAATAGTTTTTATAACAAATATTATATTATTAATTGTTATTTTATTCCTAAAAATCTAATGTTCTCCAAAATGACTTAGATAAGGTTATATATATTAATAATAAACAACTTGGGGTTTGTTTGGCTGATTATAGTAAGTTTATTAACCTTATAGTATAAGAACACAAGAAGACACGATAAAAGAAAAATTATTTAACTTAATGTTAAATCTAAATGATAAGGTTACAATAGGAACCTAAACTTGTCTTAATTCTATTTTATGAAAGTATTTCAACCCATCCAAACATTAGCTTCTAAATAAATCAATTTTGAGCTATTTAAAACCGAATTTGGCTTTATAATAAAATAATATTTTTAGTTTTTCCAAAGGTGCCCCTCTCCTCCCTTATAAAAGGGCACCTCCTCCCTCTCTTCCTCACACCACTTTGAGCCTTCACGCTCGGCCAACCCCTGAAAAATTCTATTCTCCACTTCCCTAGAATCATCCTAGAGGTTATGGGCTTCTTCAAAGACCAATTTTAGTGCCCTAAAAGGAGATCTCAAAGAGGCGCTTCAAAGAAGAGGTAATGTACATTACCGATTCTTTCAACTTTATTTCTTCTTCCACTTCTTCTACTTAGGTTGTTTCATTTTGAAGTAATAACATCAGTATCACTCATATACTAATATGTTATTATAATTATTAAACAACCCTATTTCACCATCTATCCATCCTACGGAAAATGAAATCACCGCGCGTGCGTACGTACGGAATACCGTCTCCACGACGTGGTGTAATCTATTTTCCACCACCACCTTACATGGATGGGTATAATGGTGCAAATAAACAAATATGTATGATTATTTTAAAGTGTTATTAATTCTGAAATAGTATTCATACACTCCAATACAATTCCACGATCATGAGAATGATATCATCGCTCGTGCGTATGTACGGACTACCATCTCCACGACGTGATGAGATTCATTATCCACGTTAACCATTCATGAATGATTATAAAGTATATATAATAAGTAATCTTGAAATATATGACATAATAATGATACTGTATTTATGTGTATATATATGTATGCCATCTACTTAATTTTATTCAACTCAATAAGGAAACAAAAACAGCGTTCACGCGTACGTAAGGCCTACCGTCACCATGAACGGTGTATTTATTTCCATTTACTGATCTATTATATATATGTATATTCTGAATATATATTATATAAATCATGTGTTATATTCTGGAATTAGTAAATCATGATCTAAGTAATCATATGAATAATTATAAGTCAAAACACGGATGACAAATGAAACGATTTTACCCAAAACGCTCTTTAACATGAAATTTACAAAAGAACGGGTAAAATAAAGTCATAAGTGAACCATATATGATATCATAACAATGATTATGATTCTGGAATAATTCAATGACATTATTTAAATCATTATATAGGAGGTTCGGACACTTACGAAGCAAATCAGACCTAAGGTAAGGGAAAATATCACAATCTCATTTTTATCCGATATTGTTTATACTTTTGTATTTATTGGGGTGTATTTTATCATACACATCCATGTTTACTAAATATATAATTTTATTTCCATCCACATACAATTGATTAAATCCAATTTTACCCTTTGGTGAGTTTTTATTAAAAGATATGAAAGGAATCTTTTGTCATTTTTTCATACGAGGTACTTTTTGACTTTTCTGACAAAAGTACGAGAAGAATGTTTTTTTAACTTATACGGCATGAATGGATTTTTAAAACATTATTTCCAAGAAGTTTCCTTTACATTTTTTCAAGTTTATTTTTAATAAAATTATTTTAGTTTAAAATTGTATGACATGTTAAGAAAGGAAGAATGTTTTTGAATTAGAAAGGATATTTTCCTCAAGAATGGAGTTCAAGTGTTTTATCAAAATTATTTTCCATCTAAGATAATAAAGGGTTTTGTTTCTATCCCTATTATTACATTGATTTGATTATGTTGTGATGGAATTATTTTTATGAATTCCTTTATCTTATATGAATTGTTTTATTATGTCACGATGTTTAAGATTCCCATTTTTATTACATGGGTTATGCTATGATTTATGGTTTATGATTTTGTGGCACACATAAGAATGGTATCATTAAGAGATGGGTGGGACCTATATCTCCCTCCAATGCATTGGGTAAAGATTTTATATCTCATGAGATAGACATGGCTGGAACTGCAGGTTAAACCGGTTCAGTGAAACAGGACTCAAACGAGGAGTGAACTCGGTTCAGAAATGGACTTTGTCAACTAAGATAGTCTTGTCAATGAGTCTTGACTGATAATAAATCATTATCTATGATTATGTGTGTATACCACAAAGTTTCATGTTTTAAGTTATGATTATTGTGATTAAATTTCACTACTATGATTTATCCCATGTTATGATATTATGATCTCTTTTGCAGGTTAAAATTTCCAAAATGTTATGTTCTTATGAATATGATGTGATTGATATTTATTTTGTTTAACGTTACTGAGTATTTGAGCTCACCCTTTTATGTTTTATTTTCCCCAGGAAATAAAGAAAGGCTTTAGGTAAAAAAAGGAAGATCTTTATAGGAGATGTTGAAGATATTTCACCACGATTAGAAGATTATATTCCATGTTTCCAAAGACACTAGACTATTATGGTCCTTCTGTGTGTGTTTTTGTTATGTACTTAGTATTCCTCAAAAGTAATGTAATGTCCATGTACGTTAATCTTCGGGTCTCTACAGTTGGTATCAGAGGAAATGTTTAGTCAACCTTTGGAAACTAGGATTCGAGAACTTTAGTGAAATCCCTATAGATATTTCTAAGGTATGTATAGGGATGTCCCTAAGGATAAGTATAAGTATAGGTTATAGTACTATAATTACGGTAACCTAAGATGTTAGATATTGAAGGTACTCCCCCTTTAATATGTTGTTGTCCCTAGCGTGATTTTTTGCCTCTCACACTATTCTTTTTGGGTTTTAGATGATGGCTAGAACCCGAAGGAACCGTGTTGATCAATGTAATGGACAATGCAATGATTTTCCTCCTGAACAAACAAATGTTATGGGAGATGGAGTGAAAAAATTTATTGATATACTTACACAAGCTATGAATCATTCTGAACTTCCAAATGAGCAGAGAAGGGAACAATATTCTATTGAGTCCTTCATGAGGCAACATCCACCTTCTTTTAGTGGGTCTTCTGATCCACTTGTTGTTGAACAATGGATAATTACCACTGAAAAGGTATTTTCAGTTCCTCAATGTTCTGAACATGATAGAGTCATCTTAGCAGTATATCGTTTGGAAGGTGATGCTGATCAATGGTGGAATCTTATCAAGAATACGAGGCCAAGAGATGAAATTGAGTCCATGGAATGGGACGAGTTCAAGAACTTATTTTTCAATAAGTACTTCCCTCGTATTCTTTGATCAAAGATGGAGAAGGAGTTTCATGAACTAAAGAAAAAGGATGATGAATCTGTTGGTATATACGAAGTGAATTTTACAAGGCTTGCAAGGTATGCATCTGGATTTATCATCCAACCTGAAAGTAAAGTTGATCGATCCTTCAGTGGCTTAAAACCAAATCTTTGAAGGGCATTAGCTATAAGAGACTTCAGTAGCTATGAAGAAATTTTGCGTTGTGCTGTCAAGGTAGAAATGGAAGTTGGTGTTACTTATCCATCTCATAGTTTTGACAAGAAATGAAAGATGGAGTTCAAGGAGAAATCTCAAAATAATGGTGAAAAGAAGATGAATGTTTCCTTATGCTCAAAGTGTGGAAAGAATCATGGTAGAGATTGTCTTAAAGGGAATAAAAAATGTTTTAAGTGTGGAAAAGAAGGTCATCGAGAAGCTGAGTGTCAAAGTAATCGAAAAAGGGTTTCTAATGATGTGAATAAAGAAAAGACTACAGATAACGCACCACCAACACTTCAATGCTTCAAGTGCAAGGAAATGGGGCATTATGATAATAAATTCCCTAATCCAAGGGTTAGTGATGATCGACATGAGCAACCACTTAAGGAAAATGACAAAGGGAACTCACATGCGATCACTATTGGTGATGTTGAATATGAAAACAATGTGGTGGAATGATTAAGTGTTTATGTAATGGGATTCCAAAATAATGTTGTATCGTGGAATATTGGAATATTTATGTATTGGTCTATTGTGGTTTTCAATGGTACCGGTAACCATGGAATGTGACTAGGATATTTTTGGAAAAAAAGATGTTATGCACATAATGAAGGGAAAACGAGAAAATGAAATGTTTGAACGTATTCATGAGCTCATGACTGATATAAGGAGAAGGTTATATCATGGTTTGAGTATATAGAATTTTTGTATTTTGGTATGTGGAAAGAGTTAGCTTTTGACTGCATTCATGTTTTCACTAATGTTCAATGGGTATTCATTCTTTAAGAGAATACATGATTAAGGTATTCACATGTTTGTAATTTGACCAACAAGATATATCTTATGATATATGGGGGATAAATGATGGCATTCACGTGATTGTTATGTGACATTTCAAGTAATCATTTTCTTTATAATATGATCTTGGACCAAAGTATTTTGGATAAGCCTAAAGATTGGGATGGATTATGTTGGACATAATTTAGTATTGTTTAAGGATAGAAGTTTTTTCGATATTATTGATGGGATGTTATAGTAATATAGCTTTAGAAAAAGGACAACCAGCAGGACGGGCGACGGCCCATCGCGTCGGACAAGGCTGTGGGAATTGAACCCACAACCGAAGTGCGACTGGCCTTTAGCGCCTACCACTGGCCTACATGAAGTCCCTGTTTAGTAGGAAACTAGTTTTATTATATTAATCAGTATGATATATGAAGTATAAGTCCATTTTAGGAACCATATATGATTAATCTCACTATAGATAGACTTATGTAAGTTTTGATAACTTTTCTAACCTTTTTGTTTCAGACAGATGAAATGACCCATCATTCTATCACATGATCTGCTAACAGTTCACGAATGAAAAATTCAACTTCATTTAATTAAGGGATGAAGTGGAAATTGTTCAATTCATGAACAACAGTGAGATTGTACCAAAATCATGTAAGTATTTATTTTAATTCATCAATTTTAGGGAAATGATCTTAAAAACCAAAAATGTTGTCTTAGTGACCTTATATCCGATGAATTAGATGGTACCTTAGATCATCACAAATTTATGGCGTTTTGATTTTCGTATTTTTCATAGCCATGTTCTCTACCACTCTCTATCAGAACATGATGGTTAGATTTTTCTTCCATATCCATATTTTCACCTATGTGGAAACCCAATGATTAATTTATTTGGGTAACCGTTACGTTTCATACTTTTGTTTTTAAAGATTGGTTTTGGTATTCCTTTTTACGATGTGGGTTTCTATTAAAGAAACTTTCGAGTAGTAAACCATTTATAACTCCGACGAATTTCGAGGGTGAAATTCATTTTAAGGGGGGTAGAATGTAACACCCCAAGATTTTATGAAAAAATATTCTTTTTAATTTCATTAATGTCTTGTGTTGTACACTACACCAAAAGGAGCTTGCACAACATGCATCATTGACTTGCCTTGCATTACACGCAATCACGACCTTCCTCGATAGCGTGTGTAGTACGCAATACCGAGTTTCACTAAACAACGATATGCTATTAAAATATTATTAAAACTAGCCGTTATGAATAGTAATAACCACTTATTGAAATTTTTTAAATTTTAGTTTTCAAAATGGACTTCATTTTTGGATTCGGAATATAGAAATTAGCTTAGGGTGAAATTTTGATACTTTTCGGATAACTTTCATTTTCTGATGAATAGTGAAAATTACTAAATTTTAATTAAAAACAACCTTTTTAATAGAAATAATTAATAGTGATAAATTATTAATTTGAGTGGTTTTAAAGTATATTTAGAATATATTTTTACAATTTAATACAATTTTTTTCATTGGATGTAATTTCAAATTTAAACCAGACATAAACAAGTGTCAATCTTTTGATAGTTATTATCTATTAAGAACACGCTATTTGTTTTGACGGTGGGAATTAATTTTTAAATTAATTAATGCAACTGATATGTTTTGAATTTGGTAAAATAGACATAATTTTTGAGTTCATAATATCAAATATATCTTAGGCCTAATTTTTGGTATTTTTTTGGAAACTTTCATTTTTTTGATGAATAGTGAAACCACTAAGTGGTAGTTAAGAAAAATGAATTTTTCATAAAACTTAATTTTACCGCTTCTGTGAGTGGAATTTAAAAAATCCGAGAGACACGGTTGATGTCAGTAAGTAAAATTTGATTCAATGAGATGAAAATAATTTTTGGTGAATAGTAACTTTTTACTTTTTTTTTTACCACGGTTAAAAGTAAATTGGGTAATTATGGGTAAAAATGATATTATTATTACCCAAACACATGTCCTAATTCTATTGGATAAGTTTAATTCGACCTAAAACAACCTTAGGAATAAAATATGACCATTTAGGCCCACTTGGATTAGAATAGGACATTTTTTTTAATTTATTTAAAGAAGGGTTAAAATAGTTAAAATCAATGTTTAATAAGTATATCATTTTTAATATAGGGCTATACATAAGATAAATTCGACTATAAACATTCATTAGAAAGATAAAAAGATTTCATACATAAGTATATTTTATTTGTAATTTTTAGAATTTAAATATGTTAATTTATTCATGACACAAAGATGATGCAGTAATTATCTTATTAATAAAATATTGACATAATTGAGGTTATAAATACCCAAATAAATATAATTTTAGACTTTTTATGAATTCCAATAATTTTATAGGTTAATATGACATGTTAGTATTAATTTAATTAACTTTTTTCGAACTAGGCATTCTATTGTGATTTTCACAAAAATCAATTACTAAATACTGTCAAAATTGACATAAAATAGTTTTTAAAACAAATATTATATTATTAAATGTTATTTTTTTCCTAAAAATATAATGTTCGGCCAAATGACTTATCTAAGGTTATATATATTAATAATAAACAACTTTGGGTTCGTTTGGCTGATTATAGTAAGTTTATTAACCTTATAGTATAAGAACACAAGAAGACACGGTAAAAGTAAAATTATTTAACTTAATGTTAAATCTAAATGATAAGGTTACAATAGGAACCTAAACTTCTATTAATTATATTGGATGAGAGGATTTCGACCCATACCCACCTTATCTTCGAAATAACTAAATTTGGATCTATTTAAAACCGAATTTGGCTTTATAATAAAATAATATTTTTAGTTTTTCCAAAGGTGCCCCTCTCCTCCCTTATAAAAGGGCACCTCCTCCCTCTCTTCCTCACACCACTTTGAGCCTTCAAGATCGTCCAAAACCTAAAATATTATCTTCTACACTTCCCTAGAAACATCCTAGAGGTTATTTTATTCTTCAAAGACAAATTTTAGTGCCCTAAAAGGAGATCTCAAAGAGGCGCTTCAAAGAAGAGGTAATGTCCGTTATCGATTCTTTCAACTTTATTTCTTCTCCCACTTATTCTTATTAGGTTGTTTCATTTTGAAGTAATAACATCAGTATCAATAATATACTGATATGTTATTATAAGTATGAAACAACCCTATTTCACCATCTATCCATCCTACGGAAAAAGAAATCACCGCGCGTGCGTACGTACGGAATACCGTCTCCACGCTATGGTGTAATCTATTTTCCACCACCACCTTACATGGATGGGTATAATGGTGAAAATAAACAACTATATATGATTATTGTAAAGTGGTATTAATTCTGAAATAGTATTCATACACTCCAATACAATTCCACGATCATGAGAACGATATCATCGCTCGTGCGTACGTACGGACTACCATCTCCACAACGTGATGAGATTCATTCTCCACGTTAACCATTCATGAATGATTATAAAGTATATATAATAAGTAATCCTGAAATATATTACATAATAATGATACTGGATTTATGTGCATATATATTTATGTCATCTACTTAATTCCATTCAACTCAATAAGGAAACGAAAACAGCGTTCATGCGTACGTACGACATACCGTCACCATGAACGGTGTATTTCTTTACATTTACTGATCTATTATATATATGTATATTCTGAATATATATTATATAAATCATGTTTTATATTATGGAATTAATTAATCATGATCTAAGTAATCATATGAATAATTACAAGTCAAAAGACGGACGACAAATGAAATGATTTTACCTAAAATGCTCTTTAACATGGAATTTACAAAAGAACGGGTAAAATAAAGTCATACGTGAACCATATATGATATTATAACAATGATTATGATTCTGGAATAAGTCAATGACATTATTTAAATCATTATACAGGAGGTTCGGACACTTACGAAGCAAATCGGACCTAAGGTAAGGGAAAATATCACAATCTCATTTTTATCCGAGATTGTTTATACTTTGGTATTTACTGGGTTGTATTTTATCATCCACATCCATGTTTCATAAATATTTAGTATTATATCAATCCACCTACAATTTTTTAAATCCAATTTTTCCCTTCAGTGAGTTTTTAGTAAAATATATGAAAGGAATCTTTTGTCATTTTTTCGCACGAGGTACTTTTTTACTTTTCTGACAAAAGTACAAGAAGAATGTTTTTTTTAACTTATACGAAATGAATGGATTTTTAAAAAATTATTTCCAAGAAGCTTCCTTTACAAGTTTTCAAGTTTATTTTTAATAAACGTCTTTTAGTTTAAAATAGTATGACATGTTAAGAAAGGAAAAATGTTTTTGATGTAGAAAGGATATTTTCCTCAAGAATGGAGTTCAAGTGTTTTATCAAAATTATTTTCCATCTAAGATAATAAAGGGTTCTGTTTCTATCCCTATTATTACATTTATTTGATTATGTTGTGATGGAATTATTTTTATGAATTCCTTTATCTTATATGAATTGTTTTATGATGTCATGATGTTTAAGATTCCCATTTTTATTACATGGGTTATGCTATGATGTATGGTTTATGATTTTGTGGAACACATAAGAATGGTATCATTAAGAGATGGGTGGGACCTATATCTCCCTCCAATGCATTGGGTAAAGATTTTATATCTCATGAGATAGACATGGCTGGAACGGCAGGTTAAATCGGTTCAGTGAAACAGGACTGAAATGAGGAGTGAACATGGTTCAGAAATTGACTTTGTCCACTAAGATAGTCTTGTCAATGAGTCTTGACTAATAAGAAAGGATTCTCTATGATTATGTGTGTATGCCACAATGTTTCATGTTTTAAGTTATGATTTTTGGGATTACATTTCACTACTATGATTTATCCCATGTTATTATATTATGATCTATTTTGCAGGTTAAGATTTCCACAATGTTATGTTCTTATGAATATGATGTGATTGATATTTCTTTTGTTTACCCTTACTGATCATTTGAGATCACCCTTTTATGTTTTCTTTTCCCTAGTAAATAAAGAAAGGTTTTAGGTAAAAAAAGAAAGATCGTTATGGGAGATGTTGAAGATCTTTCACCACGATTAGAAGATTATATTCCATGTTTCCAAAGACACTAAACTATTACGGTCGTTGTGTGTGTGTTTTTGTTATGTACTAAGTATTCCGCAAAAGTAATGTAATGTCCATGTACGTTAAGATTCAGATATCTACAGTAAGGGTAAATAATTTAGTGTAAGCTATAAAATTTTAATGAAAGATGTTTAATAAAAACAATATCCTTTTAAACATAAACTTTAAAATAATAATGGAAAAATAAATCAAACATTACCATATAAACATGAACATGGATATTCTACTAGTAGAATAATCACATGTAATAACTAATTTCATAATGAGGGAATGTATAGTACCAAACTTTAATTTCTGTGTCAACGCCTCGTGCCAGGACCTTTGGCATAACTATTACCAGACCCAAACCCGGAGAACCTCTATAACCGGATGTCATCCCAGGGAGCCTCTATAACTGTACTCCAACCCGGAGAGCCTCTATAACCAGAATCTTTACGGAAGTGCCTCTTTAACCGAACTCCAACCCAAAGAGCCTATGTAACCGGAATCCATCTCAGAGAGCCTTTGTAACTAGACTCCAACCCGGAGGGTCTGCTCTAACCGGACCCCAACCTAGAGGGCTTACTTTTACCGGTCCCCAACCCGGAACATACTAGTCTAATACATTCAAATTAACAAATGGTTGAAATATAACATAAACATTCGTATTAAAACTAACATACGCAATGTCAATACTTTAACCTTAAACCATGAATGGCATAAAAATAGCACATACACATTCAATGATATCATAAATCATTCAATAAGACATTGAATATTGTATTTATAATAACTCAACTTCAAACAAGTTTAAAATCCACTAAAGGATGTTGACATAGATGAAAATGATCAGTAAAATTCTTTGAGAGAAATACCTCTTTTTTCATGAAATCATTTGAAATTATCACAATTTATTAAGGTAGTCATTTAAAATTGATTTTTGAGTCAAATTGTCCCATACCACTTTGAAAATTTTTTAAAATAATTATCATTTCAAAACATTCATGTCCATATAAATAAATCCTTATAATCATTTTGAAAACATGGACATTAATTAAAAGAGTTTAGAAAGATAAATCTTTAAAAAATTTAAAATGATGATCTAGTTAAATAGACCCTTCCATAAAACCTTTAATGATTCATTTTGAAATCATTTTTTTAAAATATGGGTATCTTTGATAAGTATGTCCCATAAAATAATTACACATGAACAATCTCAGATAATAATGAGATTGAGGAAATAACCCTTACCTCATTGTAATCAATCGAGTCATGTGAACAATTGTCAATAACCACCAAATAAATCACAGAATATCATGAATATAAAGATAATCATGATAATATATATCAAATGGTAGTACATAATACAACAAATGCAATAAATAATGGTGGACACTGGAAATCTCATGGAATTAAAAGTGAGATAAGAAACCCCTTACCTCGTGTCCAACTTGACCCATTCGTTCTTTAATATCCCGAATAATAAACTAAAGTTAATTTATATTTTCTTAAGAGCCCTTTTAAAGTTTATTATTTCTTTTATATCACTTATTACCATGATTTAAACATTATGTAATCATTTAAGTTAATAACATTTGTTTTGTCGATATTTGGAACATGAGTCAAAAATTAACCTCTTATAGTTACAAGTTGTTTACATGGTCAAAATTTCATTATATATAGAATGATATTAATGATTTATATATCATATATATCATATATATCCAGTACATACATGTATTTATAACAGTACATATCATTTTGGGGTAAGAAATGAGATGCACCGTTCTTGGAGACGGTAAGCTGTATGTATGCATTAACGCTACTTTTATTTCTCTTTCTTATTTTAATGAAATTAAAACATAATGATACGTAGGTATATTATAATTCCAGTATAATATCATATATAATATAACTAAATACATCCTTTATACATCCCACTTATGGTATTAACGAGTCATAACACTTTGAGGGGCGGTAGTCCGCACTTCCTTAATTGAAATTATCGTGTTTACCCATAATGGAAACATTAAGGTATGCTATAAAATATAAATACAGAAGCATGATGATAACATAAACATAATATATATCATATATAAATATAGTTCCATCATAATGGCCACCATGAGAGGCGGTAGGAGGTAATTGAACAATCATAGTTTCGTGAGGTGTTAGTTTTCCATCCACAGAAACATTATGTTCTTCCCCCATTAGATGGAGATGTGTGTAAGTGTAGTTTGAATACTTCTCATAAAAATATACTATTATATTGAGGATAATGGTGTTGTTATAAGATAATTTCATAAAAAGAGTTTAGGGGTTGGAGAAGTAAAATAAAAGAAAAGAAGTTAAGAGAAATGGTTACCTTTAATTTGGGTAACTTCCTTTGGTTTGAACCAAATGGACTTCTCGAAGTTCCTTCTGCCTAAATTAAGGCTTCTAGGAGGAGGAGAGGGATGTAGGTAGAGTAATTTGGAACAGTTTGGATGATCGCAAAAGTTTTATAGGTGTGAGGAATTGGTTATAAGTGGTCTCCTTTTATAATGGGGAGGAGGGGATCTTTAGGAAATTGTTAAAATATTATTTTATTATATAATGATATTCGGTTTATAAAGGTCAAAAATAATTAGGGTAGAACATAAGATGACTCATGGTCGAAATAAAATCAGACAATAAGAATTGGACATGTTTTGGATATTATTTTAATATTTATAATCTAATTTATTTAAATAATCTTTTAATGAGGTAAATAACGCATCATTATTGTGTCATAAATAATTTAATTAATTAGATGTCTAGAAATTATAAAAAAATTACATGATGTAGGAAATAGTTTTATCTTTCCAATTAATATTTATAATAAAAATTATTACTTATATAACACCATATAAAAATTAATTACTAAAATATGTTTGTTTTTGTCAATTTTCCCTTTACTTTAAATTAATTAATCTAAAGTCTCATTATCATTCATAAGTGTCTCCATGGGGTCCCAAAATCGACCCAAGGATGCAAAAGGTCATCAATTACTCATAAAATAAGGTTAGGACATGTGTTATAGTAATTTTGAATTATTATAATATTCTTTTTACCTTGAATTACCCTATTTTTCTTTAATCGCGGTAAATAAAATTCAAAAGTTACTATTCGCCAAAAATTATTTTCATCTTATTGAACCAAATTTTACTTAATGAGGTTAACAATTCAACTAGGATTTTTTAAATTCAACTCACAGAAGTGGTAAAATTAGGTTTTATGCAAATTTGCAAATACTCATATGAGGTGGGTAAAAGACGGTAAAAAGTTCAATAAAATTTTTATATATCTAAAATTATTATAAAATAACTCCAATGAATTATTTTTAACATATATTGGTATTATGTATCTATCTTTACCTAAAATAAATTTAAATAAAAAGTCAGTCTTAACCAATAACTAAGTGTTTTCACTATTCTCCAAAAATTGATGTTTCTCAAAAAATACCAAAAATTCAGCCTAAGCTATATTTGATTTTCTGAATTCAAAAATGATGTCTATTTTACCAAATTAAAAATATATAAGTTGCATTAATTAATTTAAAATTAATTCATGTTGTCAAAACAAATAGCGTGTTTTTAAGCAACAATATCTATTAAAAGATTGACACTTGTTTATGTCAATTTTCAAAGTGAAATTAATTATAATGACCTAAATTATATTAAATGATAAAAATATAATCTAATTATACTTCAAAACCAGAAAAATACATAATTTAACACTATAAATTATTTCGATTAAAAATAAGTTTTAATTATAATTTTGTATTTTCACTATTCACCAAAATAAGAAAGTTATTAGAAAAATATCAAAAAATTATCAAAACTAAATTTTTATCTCTCGATTATAAAGAATAATTTTATTTTTTTCAAATTGAAAATATAAAAGTGTCAAATATCAGATTTAAAAATGGTTCTCCCTCAAAAGGCGATAAAATTGCATTTTCTGAAAAATACTTCCTTTATCAAAAAAATTGAATTTGTTATTATATTATATATAAGAAACACATAATATGGATGTTAAAATTATATGGAGTATATAAAATTCAATATTCAGTTAATACTATTCATAACCTCTTTTGAATGGCTAGATTGGTAAGTCATGGTGTGCTTGAACTCGGTGTTTCGTGTAGTACAAGTTATTGAATTAATTTGAAAAAATAACGTACTATGAAATATTGGGGTGTTACATTCTTCCATCCTTAAATAAATTGCATCCTTGCAATTTGAAATTGTTCTTCAAAAATAAAAGGTTGAAAATAGAAAACACCTTTGTGGGAAAACCCACATCAGAAATTGGGTTATGAAAATTTAGTCTTAATAAGATGAAAAAGGGAATGAAAAATTCACCACGAAATTATGATCTCTATTAATAGAATATTGGTGGAAATTAGAGACACATAATTGGAGGAAAAATGTAAATATTTATAGCGAGTGATTGAGGTCATCAATCGCAAACAATTTTAGAATTTGAGGGCCTCAAAGCCATCAATCTATGATGATTTAAAATATCATCGGTTCAACAAAACATAAGGTATTAGAATAACAAATTTTTATTTTTAAGATCCCTTAACTAAAGTTTAAGAATTAAATTCTTCATAGAATAAGATAAGAAAAATATATATATACTTGACTAGTAGAGTTCCATCCTTTGATTAATTTATACCACAAACTCATCTTTCACTTTAAAAGATAATAGAGATTAAAAATATTATATTTATCATATTCATATAGGGTTCCAAAAATAATGAATTTATAATTCACCTACCAGAACTTTTAAAAAAGAAACTACATTATACAATCTAGAACATCACATAGGCCAGTGGTAGGTGATGCACCCTTGTCGCTCTTCGATTGTAGGTTCAAGTCTCATGGCCTTGTCGGACACGACGAGTTGTCATCTGAATTTCAGGTTGTCCTTTTTATGACAATAAAAAAATAATCTCGGGAAATGATTTAACCTTAATAATAGTATCCAATGTCAAACATAATCAATTCCCACCTTTAGAATTATCCAAAATACTTCTGTCCAAACTCATAGTCCAAAATTTATAAGGAAGTTAAATACAGTGAAGATTATTTTTTCCACATAATAACATGTGAATACCTTCATCATTTATTATTTTAAAACACTGCAACATCCTGAATTACCATAAAACCATATTGATTAAATTCATGCTCCATTATTTCTTATAGAATACTAGATATAATCCTTATATCCAAAAGTTTTGTAAACTCCAACAATGATGGAATATAAAAATCATTAATCAGTTTCAAGGTAGTCAAGAATATCCAATATAATTTATCAAAATCAATCATGTATTATTCCAAAATCACTACATCGGTATTAAAACCATATTATGGTTTATCTTTCTCTCAACCATATATTTTCCAAAAATTTAACCTCCAATTAAGTGACTTTTCATGGTTCCACACAATCTCAAGTTCTTAATGAAATAGTACTGTAGTATAATCCTTATACACTTTATAATTCTTATAACATGTATATCATTAATACAATACTCAAATGAAAAAAATAATTTAATAAAAATGTATGAAATCTAATCATTACTATTCATATTCGGAAGTATCATAACTTTATTATTATCCAATAGTAGTATTTGGGGTAAACTCTGATGATTTGGACATTAATTCGCGTAGTGTCCCAACTCCTTGCAGATGAAGCCTTGTACATTTGAAACATTTTTCTTACTCTTGCAATCACGTAACGGGTGTCCTTTTTCTCCATACTTATAACAAACTCTCATTCCCATCAAGAATTTACCAAGGTGATTCTTTCCACAGTTATCACATATGGAAAATTCTTCTTTTCCCTCTTCCCTTTATCCATCTTTCGCTCTTCCATCCTTTTCTTCTATTGCTTCCCTTCAAGGCCATAGGACTCAGATTATTATTTACTTATCTTATTAACACATGATATTATTTATTCATATGTTGAGAATACATGGGAGACCATTTCCCTTCTAATTGTAGGCTTAATACCATGAAGGATATGATCCTTCTTACTCTTTGTATCATATGTATTCCTGGAGTTCACATTCCTTATATTGGGCACCATTTCTATACAATGGCATACACTAGGTCAGTTTATGAATTTTAAGGAATAATTCCAACTTTGTAAAATACCTAACTTAAATTTAATAGTTTATGGATATAATCCATAATCATAAAAATATTTTCTTTGAAGAGTTATATACTTGTAAATCCTTCATAATTCTTTGTAAATAAAATGAGAATTATCCTAATCATATCCCCCAGGATTGTCGTAACCAAGAGTGCAGCAAGGCCCATTTTAGTGCACCAGTTCCTGTTCGAGTCTAACTCAAAGAGGTGTTTTTGGGTTTTACCTCTAGGTACATCTGTGCCAGATCCGCCTCTACCTTATCATATCTATACAGGGATGTATTGCTTGGAAAACACACAGAATCTCTATAGTACCAAAATTATTGGTAGTTCTTTTATATTAATCCTCAAAGTCTATCTTATGGTAATGTTCTCTAATCAGAGTTTAACTAAATCTATTTCCATGGTTGTTGCTAAAAGTCCGATGATACCAACTGTAATTCCCTGACCCTAGATTCCCATTGTCGGTGCATTATTTTAATACATTGGAATGATTATAAAGAATCAAGTCTCGAAAGACCGATAAGTTTAGCAGTGTTGGAAAATAGATTACATACATGAACGTTACATTACACTTTCTAACATACAACACAAAAAAATCCTTTGATAATGTCATTGTTCACTTAGATTAACCCTGAATCTCAATCATTAAACACTTATTGGGATCCTGGGAAAATAAAACATAAGAAAGGGGGGAGCTCAGATGCTCAGTAAGGGTGAATAATTAACAGAAGATATAAAATTTTAAGGCAGGATGTGTAATAAAAAACAGCCTTTTAAACATAAAATTGAACATAATAATGCAAAAATCAATCAATCATTATCATATAAACATGCACATGGATATTCTACTAGTCTAATAATCAAATGTAATAACTAATTTCATAATGAGGGAATGTATAGTAGTGGACTTTAATTTCTGTGTCAAGGCCTCATGCCAGGACCTTTGGGCTAACTATAGCCAGACCCAAACCCGGAGAACCTCTGTAACTGGATGTCATCCTAGAGATCCCCTATAACTGGACTCCAACACAGAGAGCCTCTATAACCAGAATCAATCCCGGAGAGCCTCTGTAACCGGACTCCAACTCGGAGAGCCTCTGTAACCGGACTCTATCCCAGAGATCCTTTGTAACTGGACTCCAACCCGGAGGGTCTGCTATAACCGGACCCCAACCCAGAGGGCTTACTTTTACAGGTCCCCAACCAAGAACATACTAGTCCAATACATTCAACTTAATAAATGGTTGAAATATAACATAAACATTCTATTTAAACTAGCATACGAAATGTCAATACTTTAACCTTAAACCATGAATGGCATAAAAATAGCACATCCACATTCAATGATATCAAAAATCATTCAATAAGATATTTAATATTGTATTTATAATAAATCAACTTCAAACAAGTCTAAAATCCAATAAAGGATATTGACATAGATAAAAATGATCAGTAAAATGCTTTGAGAGAAATACCTCTTTTTCATGAAATCGTTTGAAATTGTCACAATTTTTAAAGGTAGTCATTTAAAATTTATTTTTGAGTCAAAGTGTCCCATACCACTTTGAAACGTTTTTAAAATAAATATCATTTGAAATCATTCATGTCCATATAAATAAATCTATAAAATCATTTTGAAAACATGGACACTAATTAAAAGGGTTTAGAAAGATAAATCTTTAAAACATTTAAAATGATGATCTAGTAAAATATACCCTGCCATAAAACCTTTAATGATTTATTTTTGAAATAATTTTTATAAAATATGGGTTTCTATGATAAGTATGTCCCAGCAAATACTTACACATGAACAATCTCAGATAATAATGAGATTGAGGAACTAACCCTTACCTTGTCGTAATCAATCGAGTCGTGTGAACAATTGTCAATAACCAGCAAATGAATCACAAAATATCATGAATATAAATAGAATCATGATAATATATATCAAATGGTAGTAAATAAGACACCACATGCAATAAATAAGTGGTGGACAATGGAAATCTCACAGAATTAAAAGTGAGATACGAAACCCCTTACCTTGTGTCTGGATTGACCCGTTCGTTCTTTAATATCTTGAATAATAAACTAAAGTTAATTTATACTTGATTAAGAATCTTTTTCAAGTTTATTATTACTTTTATATCACCCATTACCATGTTATAAACATTATTTAATCATTTAAGTTAATATCGTTCATTTTGTCGATATTTGGCACATGAGTAAAAAATGAACACCTTATAGTTACAAGTTGTTCACATGGTCAAAGCTTAATTATATCCAGAATGATATTCATGATTTATATATAATATATTTCATATATATCTAGTATATACATTTATTTATAAAGGTACATATCATTTTTGGGTAAGAAATGAAATACACCGTTCATGGAGACGGTAAGTCGTACGTACGCATGAACGCTACTTTCATTTCTATTTCTTATTTTAATGGAATTAAAACATAATGATACATAGGTATATTATAATTACAGTATAATATCACATACAATATCATTAACTCCATCCTTTATATGTCCCACATATGGTATTAACGAGTCATATCACTTTGTGGGGGTCGTAGTCCGCACTTCCTCAAATAAAATTAAGGCCTTTACCCATAATGGAAACCATTAAGGTGTGATATAAAAGAAAAATACAGAATCATGAAAAAAAACATAAACATAACATATATCATATATATATAGTTACATCATAATTTCCACCATGAGAGGTGGGAGGAGGTAATTGAACAATCATCGTTTCGTGAGGCGTTGATTTTCCATCCACAGAAACATTATGTTATTCACCCATTAGATGCAGGTGTGTGTAAGTGTAGTTCGAATCCAGCTCATAAAAAAATCCTAGTATATTGAGGATACTGGTTTTGTTATAAAGAAATTAATAAAATTAGTTTAGGGGTTGGATAATTAAAATTAAAGAAAATAAGTTAGGAGAATATGTTACCATTAATTTGGGTAACATCCTTAGGTTTGAACCAAAAGGACTTCTTGAAGTGCCTTTTTCCAAAGGTAAGGCTTCTAAGATGAGGTGAGGGATGTAGGGAGATTAATTTGGCAGAGTTTGGGCATGCCTAATTTCTTGAGATGTTTGAGGAATTGGATATAAGTGGTCTCCTTTTATAGGGGGAGGAGGGGCTCTTTAGGAAAGTGTGAAAATATTATTTTATTATATAATGATATTCTGTTTCAAAAAGTCCAAAAATAATTAGGGTAAAAGATAAGATGAATCTTGGTTGAAAGAAAATCACCCAATAAGAATTAGACATGTTTTGGATATTATTTTAATATTTATAATCTTATTTATTTAAATAATTAATTAATACGGTAAATACTGCATCATTATTGTGTCATAAATAATTTGATTTATTAGATGTATAAAAATTATAAAAAAATACCATGATGTAGAAAATTGTTTTATATTTCCAAATAATATTTATAGTCAAAAAAATTACTTATATAGAACCTCATAAAAATAAATTACTAAAATATTTGTGTTTATGTTAATTTTGCCATTACTTTAATTAATTAATCTAAAGTGTCATTATCATTCATAAGTGGCTCCATGGGGTCCCAAAATCGAACAAAGGATTCCCATGGTCGGCCATTACTTAGAAAATAAGGTTAGGACATGTGTTAAGGTAATTTTGAATTATTACAATATTCCTTTTACCTTTAATTACCATATTTACCTTTAACCGCTGTAAATAAAAGTCAAAAGTTACTATTCACCAAAAAATATTTTCATCTTACAAAACCACATTTTAATTATTGAGGTTAACCATGTCTCTTTTATTTTTTAAATTAAACTCATAGAAGCGGTAAAATTATGTTTTATGCAAATTTGCAAATACACCTAGGAGGTGGGTAAAGGACGGTAAAAAGTTCAATAAAATTTTTATATATCTAAACTAATTATAAAATGACTCCAATAAATTATTTTGAACATATATAGGTATTATGTATCTATTTTTACCGAAAATAAATTTAAATAAAATAAAAAATTATTTAAATAAAAAGTCGGTTTTAACCAATAACTTACTGTTTTTCACTATTCATCAAAAATTGATGTTTCTCTGAAAAATACCAAAAATTAATCCAAAGATATATTTGATATTCCAAATTCAAAAGTTATGTATATTTAAACAAATTCAAAACATAAAAGTTGCATTAATTAATTTAAAATTAATTCTTATTGCCAAAACAAATAGCGTGTTTTTAAGCAACAATATCTATCAAAATATTGACATTTGGTTATGTCCAATTTCAAAGTGAAATTAACTATAATGACCTAAATTGTATTAAATTATAAAAATATAATCTAATTATACTTAAAAACCAATCAAATTCATAATATAATTCTTTAAATTATTTCGATTAAAAAATTTGTTTTTAATTAAAATTTAGTATTTTTCACTATCCACCAAAATATGAAAGTTATCAGAAAAATACCAAAACATTATCTAAACTAAATTTTTATATCTTGATTCTAAATAATAATTTTATTTTTTTTTCAAATTGAATATATAAAAGTGTCAAATATCTGATTTAAAAAGGGTTCGCCCTCAAAAGGCGGTAAAATTGCATTTTCTGAAAAAAAAACTTCCTTTATCTAAAAAATTGAATTTGTTATTATATTATGTCTAAGAAACATATAATATGTATGTTAAAATTATATGGAGTATATAAAATTCAATATACAGTTGCTACTATTCATAACCTCTTTTGAACAGCTAGATTGGTAAGTCATGGTGCGCTTGAACTCGGTGTTGGGTGTAGTGCAAGTTGTTGAATTACTTTAAAGAAATAATGTAGTATGAAATGTTGGGGTGTTACAACTTTAACAAACTAACTATTTTTAAATGATTTTTTTCCATCATGCTTCTAATTTTTAGAATCATGGTTTGATGCTATTTTAAGTAATATATTAATGGATTTTAGCATCACTACTCATGAAAATGTTTCTCTATATTTTATGCCTCGACATAGATTGAAACACTTCACAACCAATCATGATTTATAGGTATATACTCTACCATTAATGTCTATTTTTTTATTCAATACCCATTTTCATGAAAATAGATTTAAAAAAACTAATAGTTATTTGAAAATACAAACCTAGTTTTTATATATTGACTCCATATATATATGAAAGTCTTCATTCTAATTAACAACTTGATTTCCATCAATTAATTGCTTATAGGTTATAGTATCATGATTTCTATGAGTAATGTGTCACTTAACTCAATGATAAGAAAACTATTTTTCTCTGGTTCTCTAACCTCTTAGAAATACCTACACAATACTTGTGTCTTGGTAATTTCTTCACCACCCAATTTCAATTATGGATATTTCTCCCATACAAACTCTTCTTTGTCTAGATCATCTACTTTATCAAATTCAATATCTCACCCACTATTTCAATTATAATTTTTTTCACTTTATATAAATACAGTATGTCTTTAAACAATCACTTTTCTATCTAAAGAGTTAAACAAGTAGTATCCTTAAATTTTATTAGGATAACAAATAAATATGAAATTCATGTTTTAGCATGCTATGTTTTCACTAGGTATTGTATTAAAAAATTCCTCGAATCCCCACACAATTATTCTTGAAAAATTTTGTTTCCATCCATAGCACAACTCATATGGAATCTAATATATTACTTTAGTTTGTACTTGGTTAAGGGTATATTCAACAGTTTATAATGTGTATCCCAAAAATGGTATTACAAGACTTTCCTTACTCATCATTGACCTGACCATGTACAATATGGTATGATTCCTCCAACCACTAAATCCATTTAAATGAGGTGTATAAAAATGGGTGTGTTTGGATCCTATCATACACTCTATTAAGTAAAAAATGTAATATTAGGTAAGAAACTCTCTACTTTAGTCTAAGAAGAGTGAAATAATCTTTTTAACAAGAATTATTTTTTTCGTGGTGGTATTCCTCAAATATGTGAATGTAATATAACTTCTTACTTATTATGTATACATAGCCATACCTACTATAGTCATTGGTAAAATGAATAAAGTAAGAAATCCCACCTATTTTTTCAATAGATAAGGAACATATGCATTATTATGAATCCATACCAGTAGTTATGTATCCCTTATTCCTTTCATATTGAATGGTTCTTTGTTCATTTTCCCATGTAAACTAGAATTTCATACATCCAATGGCTTTAACGTAGACTAATAAGAATACCCTACTTTTTATAATTTAAATAAATTACTCTTATTTACATGACCAATATTGAATTCCCTATGTGGGTGTTATATGATTCATTTTCCATTAGTTTTTATTTATAACTATGACATGATATTGATGTTCATGTATATAAAATAAATTTTTTTTGATGCATCTTTCAATGACATAAGTAATCCTTACAAAATAGACAACATTTTTTTCAAAAATTAAAAATAAAATCTTATAGTTTGTAAAATTGAAACTGATATTATTTTTTTAATTAATTTACATAATTATTTTAATTTAATATGAGAACCAAACCACTAGTAAATTCAAATGATAATCTCCCCTAGCCATGGATGTTAGTCTCACACAATTTTTCGAAAAAATATCTACTTATCACTTTTCAATAATTTGAAACTATTTAGTTATTTCACTTGAATACAAATGGGCAAGTAAATTTTTTTAATAAATACCAAATTTTTAGATAAAGAAATTTTTCATTAAATGAAAAATATAACTGATGTTGAAGAATTACCTTTATTATTCTTTCCTTCCATTAATTTTTTGATCTTGTGGAATTTTTTCCCATATAAAAAACAGATACCATCCTTCATATCCATCCCTATGTATATTTGGATTCTTTTAATAATGGTATAACGACCCATACTTTACATACATTGTTATTACTTCAGAATTGAATCACACTTATTAAAACATATAACAAAACCAAGAAAGGACCGTATAGGTATAGTGTCTTTAGAAACTGGGAAACATAAACAACTGGTTCATAAAGCATCTACTTTTCCTCCCATTTATTTCATCATATCTAGAGTCCCTTTTTGGCATATTCTACTTAATAACCTTCTTCCTGACCTAGGTAAATAAAACATACAAAAGGCTGAGCTTAAATGCTCAGTAAGGGTATACAAAAGAAATATCAATAAGAACATAAATTTTGGAAAACTTATCCTGCAAAAGAGATCATAATATCATAACATGGGATAAATCATTGAAGTGAAATGTAATCCCAATAATCATATCATAAAACCTGAAACTTTTTTTTCATACACACATAATCATAGATAATCATTTCTTATTAGTCAAGACTCATTTCCAAGACTATCTTAGTGGACAAAGTCCATTTCTGAACCGAGTTCACTCCTCATTTCAGTCCTGTTTCACTGAACCGGTATAACCTACCATTACAGCCATGTCTATCTCATGAGATATAAAATCTTTACCCAATGCATTGGAGGGAGATATAGGTCCCACCCATCTCATAATGATACCATTCTTATGTGTGCCACAAAATCATAAACCATACATCATAGCATAACCAATGTAATAAAGATGGGATTCTTAAACAACATGAAATCATAAAACAATTCATATAAGATAAAGGAATTCATAAAAATATTTCCATCACAACATAATCAAATCCATGTAATAATAGGGATAGAAATAGAACCCAATAATTTCTTAGATGGAAAATAATTTTGATAAAACACTTGAACTCCATTCTTGAGGAAAATATCCTTTCTACTTCAAAAACCCTTTTCATTTCTTAACATGTCATAAATTTATAACTAAAAGAAGTTTATTAAAAATAAACTTGAAAACTTGTAATGGAAGCTTCTTGGAAATAATGTTTTAAAAATCCATTAATGCCGTATAAGTTAAAAAAAACATTCTTCGTACTTTTGTCGGAAAAGTCAAAAAGTACCTCGTATGAAAAATGACAAAAGATTCCTTTCATATCTTTTACTAAAAACTCACCAAAGGGTAAAATTGGATATAAACTTTTGTATAAGGATATAAATATTACATATTGAGGAAACATGGATGTGGATGATAAAATACACCCCAGTAAATACCAAAGTATAAACAATCTCAGATAAAAATGAGATTGTGATATTTTCCCTTACCTTAGGTCCGACTTTCTTTGTAAGTGTCTGAACCTACTATATAATGATTTAAATAATGTTATTGACTTATTCCAGAATCATAATTATTTTTATGATATCATATATGGTCATATTCTTAGCTTCTTAGTAGTAATATTTCATTGCTACTTGTTATTCAGGTGTTTATAACTTTTTGTTCTTATGCGTGTTTTGTCGAATAAATTCTTATTATTCTCTTTAGGTTATAGATAACTCATTTAAAGAATGGTATTAGTGTAGTATATATCATATTCATTTATTCAATTCATTTATATAATCATTATTAAATGAAGATCATGTAGAACGAGTCGCATCACATCATGTAGACGGTATTCCGTACGTACGCACGAGTGATGATATCGTTCCTATGATCGTGGAATTGTATTGGAGTGTATGTATACTATTTCAGAATCAATATCACTTTATAATAGTCATATATAGTCATTATTTACACCATTATACCCATCCAATTATGGTGGTGGTGTAAAATAGATTACACCACAGCGTGGAGACGGTATTCCGTACGTACGCATGCGTGGTGATTTCATTTTCCGTAGGATGAATAGATGGTTAAATAGGGTTGTTTCATACTTATAATAACATATCAGTATATTAGTGATACTGATTTTATTACTTCATAATGAAAAAACTAAATAAGAAGAAGTTGAAGAAGAAAGAAATTGGAAAGGATCGGTAATGGATATTACCTCTTCTTTGAAGTGCTTCTTTGAGACCTCTTTTTAGGGCACTGAAATTGGTCTTTGAAGAAGACCAGGACCTCTAGGATATCTCTAGGGAAGTGTAGAGTAGAAAATGGCAGGGGTTGTCCGAGCTTGAAGTCTCAAAGTGGTGTGAGGAAGAGAGGGAGGAGGTGCCCTTTTATAAGAGAGGAGAGGGGCACCTTTGGAATCACAAAAAATATTATTTTATTATAAAGTCATGTTTGATTTTAAATAGCTCCAAATTGATTTATTTCTAGGATAAGGTGGTGATGGGTCAAAATACTCTCATCCAATAGAATTTAGACAAGTTTAGGTTCCTATTTTAACCTTATCATTTAGATTTAACATTAATTTAAATAATTTTACTTTTACTGTGTCTTCTTGTGTTCTTATACTATAAGGTTAATAAACTTACTATATCAAGCCAAACAAACCCAAAGTTGTTTATTATTAATATATATAACCTTATCTAAGTCATTTGGCTGAAACTTAGATTTTTAGGAATAAAATAACAATTAATAATATAATATTTGTTTTAAAAACTATTTTATGTCAATTTTGACACTATTTAGTAATTGATTTTTGTGAAAATCATAACCGAATAATAAGTTCGAACAAAGTTAATTAAATAAATAATAAAATTTCATATTATCCTATATAATTAATGGAATTCATAAAAAGTCTCAAATTATATTTATTTGGGTATTTATAACATCAATTATGTCAATATTTCATTAATAAGATAATTACTGCATCATCGTTGTGTCATATATAAATTAAATTATTTAATGTTTAAAAATTACAAATAAAATACCATTATGTAGGAACACTTTTTATCTTTATAATGAATATTTATAGTTGAATTTATCTTATGTATAACCCCATATTAAAAATTATTTAGTTATTAAACTTTGATTTTAACTATTTTAACCCTTCTTTAAATAAATTAATAATAAATGTCCTAATCTAATCCAAGTGGACCTAAATGGTCATATTTTATTCCTAAGTTTGTTTTTCGTCGAATTACACTTGTCAAATAGAATTAGGACTTGTGTTAGGGTAATAATAATATCATTTTTACCCTTAATTACCCTATTTACTTTTAACCGTGGTAAAAAAAGTAAAAAGTTACTATTCACCAAAAATTATTTTCATCTCATTGAACCACATTTTACTTACTGACATCAACCGCGTCTCTCGGATTTTTGAAATTCCACTCACATAAGAGGTAAAATTAAGTTTTATAAAAAATTCAGTTTTTTTTAACAGCCACTTAGTAGTTTCACTATTCATCAAAAATTGAAAGTTTTCAGAAAAATACCAAAATTTCACCCTAGGATAACTTCGATATTCCAAGTTCAAAAATGAAGTCCATTTTGAAAAATAAAATTTATAAAATTTCAAAAATTGGTTGTTACTATTCATAAGGGATAGTTTTAATAATATTCTAATAGCATATCATTGTTTAGTGAGACTCGGTATTGCGTACGACGCAAGCTATCGAGGAAGGACTCGGTTGCATGTAAAGCAATCCAAGCTAGTGTTGTGCGTAGTGAAATATTACTTTGATGATTTATATAACATAAAAACAAAATATTTCACATAAAAGTCTCGGGTGTTACATTCTACCCCATTAAAATGAATTTCACCCTCGAAATTCGTCACTTTGTAACAAAAAGATGAGGATACCTCTCACTCATCACATCCTCAAGCTCCCATGTAGCTTCTTCTAATTGGTGGTTCCTCCATAAAACTTTCACCAATCGAGTGGTCTTGTTTCGTAGGACTTTTTCGCTACGATCCAGAATCTCTATCGGTTGTTCTTTATAAGAAATATCTTGCTCTAGCGGTACAACTTCTGAGCTAAGTACATGTGAAGGATCAGGTATGTACTTTCTCAGAAGAGATACATGGAACACATCATGAACTTGAGAGAGATTAGGTGGAAGCGCCAATCGGTAAGCTACCTTCCCAACACGATCCAGTATTTCAAAAGGACTGATATATCTAGGGCTCAACTTCCCCTTCTTTCCAAATCTCATGACACTCTTCCAGGGAGATATCCGTAAGAACACTTTATCACCCACTTCAAACTCTAGGTCCTTTCTTCGGCTGGTGGCATAAATTTTCTGTCGACTCTGAGATGCTTTTATGTGTTGTTGAATAGATCTGACCTTTTCGGCCATTTCATCAACGAGATTAGGTCTTAATAGCTTTCTTTCCCCAACTTCATCCCAGCAAGTTGGATTCCTGCATTTCTTTCCATAGAGAGCTTCATAAGTATCCATCCGAATACTGGAGTGAAAGCTATTATTTTAAGAAAATTCCACCAAAGGTAGGTGTTGATCCCAACCACCATTGAAATCCATAGAGCAAGCTCTCAACATATCTTCTAGAGTTTGAATTGTTCTCGCAGACTGACCGTCTATCTGAGGATGATAAGCAGTGCTGAAACTCAACTCTGTATCTAGAGTATGCTGAAGACTTCGCCAGAACTTCGAGGTAAATCTCGGATCCCGATCAGATATAATAGAAAGTGGTACTCCATCCAATCTTACCACTTCCTTTACATATATCCTGGGAAGCTGATCCAGAGAGAAATCCTCTCTAATAGCAATGAAGTGTGTAGACTTTGTAAGACGATCAACTATGACCCAGATAGCATTATTGCCTTTGGCTGTTTTAGGAAGTCCTGTGACAAAGTCCATAGTGATGTTTCCCCATTTCCATTTGGGTATGGGTAATGGTTGTAACATCCCATTAGACTTCTCTCTCTCAGATTTAACTTGCTGACAAACCAAGCATCGAGAGACATATTCAGCAACATCTCTTTTCATGCCATCCCACCAGAAGTACTCTTTTAGGTCCCTATACATCTTCGTGCTTCCCGGATGAATAGAGAATGAAGAACTATGAGCCTCATCCAGCAGCTCCTTCTTTAATTCGGGGATGGGAGGAACACAAACCTGATTCCTGAACTTTATTATCCCATCTCAGTCAAGGTTGAATTCAGGAACATTTCTCACCTTCTTTTGTAACTCGACATCTTCTTTCTATGCCTCTTTAATCTTCATATGTATAGATGGTTGAACATTCATTTGAGAAAGATAAGATTTTTCCCCTTCCATTATAATTCCAAGATCAATTCTTTGTAAAACCATAAATATTGGATCTTTTGTGATCCTCATCATGGATAAACTGGCATGGTCTTGTCGACTTAATGCATCTGCCACCTTGTTTGATTTCCCACGGTGGTAATGGATTTAGCAGTCATAATCCTTAATCAGCTCCAACTATCTTCTTTGGCGCATATTCATCTCCTTTTGTGTGAAAATATACTTTAAACTTTTATGATCAGTATAGATATCACACCTTCCACCATAAAGGTAATTTCTCCAAATTTTTAATGCAAAGATTACCACAGCTAACTCCAAATCTTGATTTGGGTAATTTTGCTCATGTATTTTCAACTATCGTGAGGCATAAGCTATCACCATATCATTTTGCATAAGAACACACCCCAATCCCTTCTTGGATGCATCACTATAGATCACAAACCTTTCTCCACTACAAGGCTGTGTGAGCACAGGTGCACTGTATAACCTTCTTTTCAACTCCTTGAATATCTCTTCACATTCCTCCATCCATACAAACTTAACTCCTTTCCGAGTCAACTTGGTGAGTGGATTAGATAATCGTGAAAAATCTTTCACAAAACATCGATAATATCCAGCCAAACCAAGAAAACATCGGATCTCAGTTACTGTTTTTGGTCTCAACCATCTTTTGATAACCTCTGTTTTTGCTGGATCCACAGATATCCCCTCTTTTGAGATTATGTGACCAAAAAATGCAACTTTTTGAAGCCAAAATTCACACTTGGTAAATTTGACATAAAGCTTCTCCTTTGTCAGGGTCTTCAATATAATTCTCAAGTGATCATCATGTTCTTCCATGCTCTTTGAATAGACAAGAATATTGTCTATAAAGACTACCACAAACTGATCAAGATTGTCTCTAAAGACTCTATTCATCAGATCCATGAAGATAGCAGGGGAATTAGTAAGACCAAATGGCATCACTATAAATTCATAGTGTCCATACCTTGTACGAAAATCCGTCTTTGGTATATCCTCCCTTTTGACCCTTAATTGATGATACCCTGAACGAAGATCAATCTTGGAAAAGTATTGAGCTCCGCATAGTTGGTCAAATAGGTCATCAATGCGTGGGAGAGGATATTTGTTCATGATAGTGATCTTGTTAAGTTCTCGATAATCAATGCAGAGTCTCATTGATCCATCTTTCTTCTTAACAAACAGAACAGGTGCTCCCCAAGGTGACACACTTGGGCGTATGAACCCCTTATCAAGATTCTCTTGGAGTTTCTTCTTCAATTCCTGCAACTCAATTGGGGTCATTCTATAAGGTGTGTTTGAAATAGGAAAAGCACCCGATATGAGTTCTATTGAAAACTCAACTTCACGATTCGGTGGAAGACCCGGTAATTCCTCCGGAAAGACATCATCAAACTCCCGTAAAGTGGGCATATTCTTAATTGTGAGTTTCTCACCAACCATTTAAGATAAATAAACTTCATTTAGTGGAATCAAGACCCATAAGATGGAATGAATTTCTACTAGAAGTTTATGTTCATCCTTGCATCGATAGACGATCATAGATTGATCTGGAATATGAAATGTGACTTCTCTTCTTTGGAAATTGATATGAGCTCCATGTATAGATAGCCAATCCATGCCAAGAATCACATCAAATTCCACTATAGGAAGGATCACAAGATTTGTAGGAAGCACTTTCCCACAAACTTCAATCGGAGAAGAATTATAAACTTTTGATCCGACTGTTGTGCCATTAGGTGTTGTCACAGCTAACTCAACATCTAATTGTTGAGGTAATACGGTGATACCCTTAGAAAATTCTTCAGAAATAAAGGAGTGGGTGGATCCAGAATCAAATAAAACATTTGCTACTTTAGAGCGGATGGTAAGTGTACCTTTCACCACATCGTTATCGTACTCCACATCGCTGATAGAAATTGCATGTGACTTTCCTTTGTCTTTAGCCTTAAGATTTTGTTGACGTAGACCATCATCATCAACCCTTGGATTAGGGCATTTATTGGCATAATGTCCCATCTTCTTGCACTTGAAACATTGAAGTGTAGTAGGTTCATTCTGTGTATCCCTTCCTTTGTTTGCATCATTAGACATCTTCTTCCCATCATCTCGGCATTCAAATGCCCGATGACCTTCCTTTCTACATTTGAAACATTTACTTGTCCCTTTAAGACAACTCCCTCCATGTTTCTTTCCACACTTTGTGCATAAGGGAAATCTCATCTTCTTTTCAGTGTGATCTTTAGATTTTCCTTTGAATTCCATTTTCCTCTTCTTATCAAACCCATATGACTGATGGGTTACTCCAATCTCCATCTCAACTTTGAGAGCACATCGAACGATTTCGTCGTAGCTATTGAAGTCCCTTATGGCTAAGGCCCATCGAAGACTTGGTTTTAAGCCACTAAAGAATTGATCGATCTTACTCTTAGGTTGGATAATAATACCAGAAGCGTACCTTGAATGTCTTGTAAAATTTGCTTCATAGGTACCAACATATTCATTATCGTTTTGCTTCAGTTCAAGAAACTCTTTCTCCATCTTTGTTCGGAGAATATGAGGGAAGTACTTATTGAAAAATAAGTTCTTGACCTCGTCCTATTCCATGGACTGAATTTCATCCCTTTGCCTCGTATTCTTAATAAGATTCCACCATTGATCAGCATCACCCTCCAAACGATACACTGCTAGGATGACTTTATCATGCTCAGATCATTGAAGAACTAAAAATATCTTTTCAGTAGTACTAATCCATTGTTCAGCAACTAATGGATCAGTAGACCCGCTGAATGAAGGTGGACACTGTCTCATGAAGGATTCAACAGAATGTTGCTCCTTCATTTGCACGTTTGGAAGTCCTGCATGATTCATAGCTTGAGAAAGTTGTGTGATCATTGCTACAATATTTTTCATTCCAGCTCCCATAACGTTTGGTTGCTCAGGGGGACAATCATTGCATTGTCAGTCGCATTCCGCATTAACACGGTTCCTTCAGGTTCCATCCATTGACTAAAACCACGAAGAATAGTGTGAGCAACACTAATTATAATAGGAAAACCACATAATCAAGAATAAAATTTCACACTTAAGGTCTTATCCTAGGTTATTCAGGGCCATTTCTAAAACACTAAGATTGTGTTCTATGCTTAGAATTATCCTTAGGGTTCTTACTAAGGCTTTCACATCCTAGTTTCCAAAGGTTGACTATACCTTTCCTCTGATACCAACTATAATGACTCATACTTTACATACATTGTTATTACTTCAGAATTGAAGCACACTTATTACAACATATAATAAAACCAAGAAAGGACCGTATAGGTATAGTGTCTTTAGAAACTGAGAAACATAAACAACTGGTTCATAAAGAATCTACATTGCCTCCCATTTATTTCATCATATCTAGAGTCCCTTTTTGGAATATTATACTTAATAACCTTCTTCCTGACCTGGGGAAATAAAACATACAAAAGGGTGAGCTCAAATGCTTATTAAGGGTAAACAAAAGAAATATCAATAAGAACATAACTTTTGGAAATCTTATCCTGCAAAAGAGATCATAATATCATAACATGGGATAAATCATAGAAGTGAAATTTAATCCCAATAATCATATCATAAAACCTGAATCTTTGTGGAATACACACATAATCATAGAGAATCATTTCTTATTAGTCAAGACTCATTGCCAAGACTATCTTAGTGGAAAAAGTCCATTTCTGAACCGAGTTCACTCCTCGTTTTACTCCTGTTTCACTGAACCGGTATAACCTACCGTTACATCCATGTCTATCTCATGAGATATAAAATCTTTACCCAATGCATTGGAGGGAGATATAGGTCCCACCCATCTCATAATGATACCATTCTTATTTGTGCCACAAAATCATAAACCATACATCATAGCATAACCCATGTAATAAAAATGGGATTCTTAAACAGCATGACATCATAAAACAATTCATATAAGATAATGGAATTCATAAAAATATTTCCATCACAACATAATCAAATCCATGTAATAATAGGGATAGAAACAGAACCCAATATTATCTTATATGGAAAATAATTTTGATAAAACACTTGAACTCCATTCTTGAGGAAAATATCCTTTCTACTTCAAAAACACTTTTCATTTCTTAACATGTCATAAAATTATAACTAAAAGAAGTTGATTAAAAATAAACTTGATAACTTGTAAAGGAATATTCTTGGAAATAATTTTTTAAAAATCCATTCATGTCGTATAAGTTAAAAAAAACATTCTTCGTACTTTTGTCGGAAAAGTCAAAAAGTACCTCGTACGAAAAACGACAAAAGATTCCTTTCATATCTTTTACTAAAAACTCACCGAAGGGTAAAATTGGATATAAAATATTGTATAAGGATATAAATATTACATATTGAGGAAACATGGATGTGGATGATAAAATACACCCCAGTAAATACCAAAGTATAAACAATCTCAGATAAAAATGAGATTGTGATATTTTCCCTTACCTTATGTCCAACTTGCTTTGTAAGTGTCCGAACCTACTGTATAATGATTTATATAATGTTATTGACTTATTCCAGAATCATACTTATTTTTATGATATCATATATGGTCATATTCTTAGCTTCTTAGTAGTAATATTTCATTACTACTTGTTATTTGGGTGTTTATAACTTTTTGTTCTTATGCGTGTTTTGTCCAATAAATTCTTATTCTTCTCTTTAGGTTATAGATACCTCATATCCATAATGGTATTATTGTAATATATATCATATTCACTCATTCAATTCATTTATATAGTCATTATGAAATTACGATCATGTAGAACGAGTCGCATCACATCGTGGAGATGGTATTCCATACGTACGCACGAGTGATGATATCGTTCCTATGATCGTGGAATTGTATTGGAGTGTATTTATACTATTTCAGAATCAATATAACTTTATAATAGTCATATATATTCATTATTTACACCATTATACCCATCCAAGTAAGGTTGTGGTGGAAAATAGTTTACACCACGGCGTGGAGACGATATTCCGTACGTACGCACACGCGGTGATTTCATTTTCTGTAGGATGGATAGATGGTTAAATAGGGTTGTTTCATAATTATAATAACATATCCTTATATGAGTGATAATGATGTTATTACTTCATAATGAAACAACTAAAGAATAAGAAGTTGAAGAAGAAAGAAATTGAAAGGATCGGTAATGGATATTACCTATTCTTTGAAGTGCTTCTTTGAGACCTCCTTTTAGGGCACTAAAATTGGTCTTTGAAGAAGAGAAGGACATATAGGATGTCTCTAGGGAAGTGGAGAGGAGAAAATGGCAGGGGTTGGCCGATCTTGAAGGCTCAAAGTGGTGTGAGGAAGAGAGGGAGGAGGTGCCCTTTTATAAGGGAGGAGAGGGTCACCTTTGGAATAACTAAAAATATTATTTTATTATAAAGTCCAGTTCGGTTTTAAATAGCTCAAAATTGATTTATTTCAAGGATAAGGTGTGGATGGGTCTAAATCCTCTCATCCAACAGAATTTAGACATGTCTAGGTTTCTATTTTAACCTTATCATTTAGATTTAACATTAATTTAAATAATTTTACTTTTACTGTTTATTCTTGTGTTCTTATACTATAAGGTTACTAAACATACTATATCAAGCCAAACGAACCCCAAGTTGTTTATTATTAATATATATAACCTTATCTAAGTCATTTGGCCGAACCATAGATTTTTATGAATAAAATAACAATCAATAATATAATATTTTTTTAAAAAACTATTTTATGTCAATTTTGACACTATTTAGTAATTGATTTTTGTGAAAATCATAACAGAATGATAAGTTCGAAAAAAGTTAATTAAGTCAATACTAACATGTCATATTCACCTATGAAATTAGTTTAATTCCTAAAAAGTCTCAAATTATATTTATTTGGGTATTTATAACATCAATTATGTCAATATTTCATTAATAGGATAATTACTGCATCATTGTTGTGTCATAAATAAATTAAATTATTTAATGTATAAAAATTACAAATAAAATACCATTATGTAGGAAATAGTTTTATCTTTCTAATGAATATTTATAGTCGAATTTGTCTTACGTATAACCCCATATTAAAAATGATTTAGTTATTAAACTTTGATTTTAACTATTTTAACCCTTCTTTAAATAAATTAATAATAAATGTCCTAATCTAATCCATGTGGGCCTAAATGGTCATATTTTATTCCTAAGTTTGTTTTTGGTCGAATTACACTTGTCCAATAGAATTAATATATGTGTTAGGGTAATAATAATATCATTTTTACCTTTAATTACCCTATTTACTTTTAACCGTGGTAAAAAAAAGTAAAAAGTTACTATTCACCAAAAAATTATTTTCATCTCATTGAACCACATTTTACTTACTGACATCAACCGTGTCTCTCAGATTTTTGAAATTCCACTCACAGAAGCGGTAAAATTAATTTTTAAGAAAAATTCAGTTTTTTTTAACAGCCACTTAGTAGTTTCACTATTCATCAAAAATTGAATGTTTTCAGAAAAATACCAAAATTTCACCCTAGGCTAATTTTGATATTCTGAGTTCAAAAATAAAATACATTTTGAAAAATAAAAATTATAAAATTTCAAAAATTGGTTATTACTATTCATAACGGCTAGTTTTAATAATATTTTAATAGCATACCATTGTTTAGTGAAACTCGGTATTGCCTACGACACATGCTATCGAGGAATGCCGCGATTGCGTGTAAATCAAGCCAAGAAAGTGTTGTGTGTAGTGAAAGATTCCTTTGATGATTTATATAACATAAAAACAAAATATTTCACATAAAAGTCTCAGGTGTTAAAGATGGTTTTTTTGTTTCTTCATCATGGGTTTATCCTTAGACCCATTATCATTTCCATTACTCCTATTTTCACCATAAGTATTGATGAACTATAATTCTTCATATACTTATCATCTTATATAACTAAATCCAATATATTTGGTAGTGATATTTTCATGTTATTCATGTTGTAATTAAAAATATAAATAAAAAATCTATGCAGTAAAGATGAATGGATGAGATCAGTCACCAGCTGTTGGTTCAATTTGAACCATATGGATTCAAGTCTCTTGAAAAACCTTTTATCTAGATTAAATGAGGTTCTTATAGTTTCTCATCTTATATCATGAATGTATATAGTGAACTTTATATCTCATATCATTCTTTTATTTCTCTCAGGTTATATAACTATTGGATTTGAGATTTCATGATATAGGCATATTTATCCCCATTCATTCTATGTACTTGGTTGGAAACCAATAACAACATGATACACTATACATCTAGTTCATCAACTATATGATTCATATATTTATTTTTATTCACCTTGATTTCTCCATAAGGAGGGTTTTTATGAAATGTGGACATCATGAACTAATGTTTCTTATCTTGGTGTAGTACTATGCGTAAATATGTGTACCACCCATGTAAGTCATGGTTATTCAAGATATTTTTTTTATATATTATATATTATAATGATGTTGAACTAGTGGATGTTATTTCCATTTTATCCACAATAATTAAATTCAATAGACTATTATATTATCTTGAATGCTAATTATAAATTTCTAGATAATTAAATGATTAAATGTCTCCCATTATCTTATCGAACTCTTGTATTCTTAATTAAAATATTTATAATACCCAACCTCTTGAGTGTTTTATTGGAAGGGATCCTTAAAAACATCTCTTAATATTTCAATCCATAGCTACACAACTGCTTAGGGAGTTTCGAGGTAAGATTTAGACTTTTTGACCCCATTCGCTTGAGGGTCCAAGAGCTATTGAGTAAAGTCACAAATTATAGAAATCATAACATTGCTTTACTCAACACTTCACCTATAAATTAAAGAAAACCTTACAATTTATACTCAATTCCAATCATCATAAGCTAATTTGGCCTGCCACCCTCATAAAAACACCACAAATGTTGTATGAACCCTTTACTAGGGCTGATGAGCACCTTATACAACCAATTTTTATAATTTATGGCACAGATGGTGTTATGACTTAATATTATTTGAGTTTTTAATCATTAATTGATGAATAAACTCAACATTATTATAAAATTATCATACCATGTGATTGAACTCATAATTTTACAATGAATTGGAGGAAAAAATTCATCATTTCATTATCTTTTTAATTTATGAAATTTATTTTACAACATTATGTTATCATGTAAACTTGGATTTATTAAAAATAATAATAAATCATGTATAAATTTTAAAAAACAAATCTATTGAACTTGATCATTTATTGTTTGTTAATTTATTTGGCATATATGAATCCAAACTGGACCAAAGTGTTTAATACCATTGTCAGGTCTAACTCATATCATAGGTCGCACCCATTTTCAATGTATCCAAATCTCATATGGATGGTCTCATCATGTTGGTGTGGTCCATGCCTTACATCACCCTCAATATTATACATAAATACTCAATAATTCATGAAATGTGTATAGAATAATACACATGGATTCACAAACCCTTATACATAAAAAAGTATAAGATATGTTATGAAGACCATAAAAAATAAAATTATTTATTAAAATCATCAAACACAATTCCAATAATAAATTAAATAAATTAAATTCTAGAAATAAATTGGTCATTTTAAGCTCCATATCATTTAGAAGGTAATAAACATGCTATATGAAATAATGTTTTCAATAAATTCCAATCAAGGGGGTTTAAGATGCACAAAAGTAATTTTTTCTAATTTAAAATCATGAAATATTAATCATGTGGTCTAGAATGTATTTTAGTAATATATCAAAAAAATTATTGAAAATCTTCAAAAAAATTCTTATAACTCTTGGGACCTATGTGGAAAAAACCCCATGAAATAGAGTTCCATACCATTTTTATAGTGCTATATTGGGTTGGGTGGGTTGAATAATACTCGACTCGACCTAGCCCGGGATGGCCCAACAATGCTAAATGGTGATGTAAGCTAGTAGTGGTACCTCGTGTGCAATTTGGGGGGCGGGTGGGTTGTGGTCAATTGATGGAGAAAGGTGTGGGTGATCCACCCAGTTATAAAAAATATATCACTTAATATGTAGTTCTGGTTAAAAATTTGTAATCTATTTTCAATTCCCTTTCCTTGAGGGGGGGGGGGGGATAATGTAAATCCCATTGCGAAGAAGACACCCCATTGAAATACTTTTGGTTTTTTTTCTATTTGATTGTTCCGCCTTGATTTTTTTGTCTTATTCATGATTCCCGAAGTCGTTTTTTAAAAAATTTATATTTTATTTAGTAAAATTATATCCTATGTAATTATTATTTGAAATTATTTTTTTCATTTCTACAAAATTGCGGAAGTATACCTATCCGTTAAAAAAATATTATGTCTACTGAAAAAATTCACAGAGTACTTGGGACCTTCAGAATTAGGTGCTTCCACCACCTCAATACAAAATTAACATAAATGAATATATTTTATTAAATTTATGACATATAAAAAAAGTTTTGATCATATTTAAATATTTTAATGATCATAATGTAGCCATCCAAGATCTAATAAACACTTTATTCCATGATATGGGACCACGAGGAAATCCTATACACAAATTTAATGATAATTTAATTATTTATTCTATTGTTAAGCCACCACGTGGTCACTCCGATGCTAGATATTGGTATCAAGGCATGCCAAGAAACTAGAGAGGCTATGGATTTTATTTTTTCCACTAAAACAATGTAACAATGTCTTATCTGGTGATCTACGGATCGAAAATGGATGGTAATATCACATGAAATATTTTGAGCAAAAAAATTAAATCAAATAATAACCTCATTCGATGTGAACGTGTGTTTGAAAACTATGAATTCGTAGTAACCTTTTCTCTATGTAACAAATTTCTTATCACTATTTATTGTCCTTTTATGATTTTAAAGCATGTATGATTCCCACATGCTGATATTGTGGTGCTGACATGGATATCTGATGATGCATTCAACAAAACATCATTCATTAAATCCTTGAATAATAACATGGAATTATTACATGGATCAATATGATATATTTCTCTATAATTTAGGAATTATGTGAGAGGTTATTTCAAATTAGAATGATGAGTACCCTGATGAACGAGAGTCACCTCAAACTTATATAGTTAGGTATAAAATATCTAGAATTAGCTCCCCAACCCGCAAGTATGTATTACGCACCAAATAATCCATAAAATAAATATTATAACCAACTAAGTATGTCATGATTTTATGTTGTATTTTAAAAATTACTTTTAATATAAAAAATATATTGCATAATAAAATAGATCCAATAACTCTACTTTCTAATCTCACAAATATTAAACGAACCATGAATATTAAAATAATATTTTTTTAATTACATATTTTTCCATGTATTCACATAAATACCAGTAAATACATTACATAAATAAATCCAAATATAATTAGTATATACTTGTATAATAATGAGTATATTTATTTCTTAGAGATCATTTATAAGCCTATATCACTTGAACCCCATGGTGGGGCTCACCTTATCCTAAATCCTATTGATTAGAATATTCCATACTTTTTAATACTCTATGATTGTGAATAACTAGGACATTATCTCCATTATAGTGAGTATAACTGATATACCATGATTTGAATCTATAAACCCATCAAGGTACCTAATGGTATTAGGACTAGTCATAGAAATGATGATTTCTTATTTACACACATCAAGAAATATAATCTTTTTATCTTGAAATATCACATAAAGTAGGATTAAAACTTTGATTTATCATCCTTTATTAGTTTTTAATTGATTTTCGATAATGTAACAACATGACATATTCATCCATGGTCATGATTTATTAAATCTACTGCCATCCTAATCAACTAGGCCTAATTTATCACTTTTTAAAGGAAAAAATTATATCTTTATTATTCCATCAATGACATACACCCACTGTCACAACCAATGCAATATACCTTACCATGAGATAAATGTCGTGTTTTTAATTTCGCATCTATGTAATTAATAAAATAGTATACGCTGGTAAGATTCTAACATCCTAATACTATTAACCATGTTCACATATAAGAACTACAAATGACACATGAACCACCTAGTGTTCCCAATAGCGGTTCAATCCTAATAATGACTTCTACTTGAGATAACCAAGTGAAAACATCATGCGACGATTTCCCAATTCTTATAATCCCCCAAGAATTTGATATTGTGACATTATATAGGTCATATTAGTGTGATGTATCTTGAAGAATTTATTTATGTTTATGATTAATTTCAATTTATCTCTAGGTTCACATTATAGCCTGATAACTACTATAACATTTTGATATGTCATTTAATATAAGAAAATTAGAATATAAATAGTAGACATAGAAGTATCAATACTACTATGTTAATACATACACATTCATATATCATAATGTGAAAATATAATGGTAATCAAATATCATAAAATAGTTTTGTAATAACTTGACCTTTACTGAGTTATATTTTGTTTTTAATATTTCTTATACTCTATTTTAAAATACATTATAATGTGATTACAATGACTAGATAAGGTCTCATGATTTTTCTAGAGGTTCATAAATTCAAAAATAAGGAATTTGGGCCTTACATGATATTGACCATGGTTATCATGTGGTTAGTGTTAACCATATACTATGACTGTGTGGCACAGAATAAGGGGGAGAATAGTTTAAAAATCAATGTGAGGATGTTTAGAATCCTTGTGTGTTGGGTCTAGAGCAATTTGAATGGATCCTAATTTTTTTTCAAATAATTTCACTGCCCTACATGACTGTGTAGCATGTTTTTTCAGTTTATATAGAATCTTGCATGGTTGGCGCCCAGTTTGGAAAATCTTATAGCTAAAACAAGAATGAAATTAAAATTGTAAATTTAACTAATTTTTAGACACAAATTTTTTCCCACATCACCTAATTTTCTCCTCCATTTCACTCCCAATGTCCTAAGGTGCAGGCCAAACTTCTCCTCCTCTTCTAAGGGTGTACCTTCTTCAATTATAGGGTATTTAACATGATAATTCTTAAGATATTAATCCTTAGGTTAATCTATGAATCTATTTTATTTTATTATCTATATGTTTCACTAATTGGTCAAAACTCTTCATATATGACTCAAAATCCTTATTCACGTGGAGTTCTCAGCACTTTTTTTGTGTTTTTTAGATCAAATCTAACCTTGGGTGTGGATGAGTGGTTTTCTATGAACCTAAGGTAAGTGTTCTAAGTTATATATCCCATAGTATTTTTATTATTCATGTGTATATTATATGTTCAATGAAACTGATGTGATGCACATTTGTTTTTGGAAATATAGAAAAATGGGTGGGGCCATTAATTAATATGTTAGACACTTCATATAAAATATTGTATTTATTTATGACTATAAGAATGAACCTACATCCTTCCATGGTGTGTTCTAATTTCTATGGAAATCATATTATGGGGTTGCAAATGGTTGAATAGTTGTTTTATGAATTTAACATGGTTATACTAGTTACATTTGTTTTTGGAATGTATTAAGGGTTTGGTTGGCATAACATTGTAATTAAATGTTTTATGAAATGATAATAAAGAAAAGTTAAATTGTTAAAGTGCAATGTTTAAATTGTTAAATTGTTTTAAATGACATTTAATGAGTGTGATATTTGAATAAAGGATGTGATTTATGAATTTTTTATTTTTCATAAAGGTGTGGATATAATATATTATGTGAATATTAAATGTTTAAAAAGGTGTACCATTGTAATCATGGTGCGTTAAATGGTTAAGTTTGTTAGACCTTGGAAATTGGTGGTTGATGGGATGGTTAAAGAGGATTGACATGACTCTCCTCACCCCTAGGAAATTTTATATGACATTATAATCCATATCATTTAATTAGGATGGTTGGACATAAATCTCTTCATCCTTGAATTGAAATTTTGAACATGGCACTTTGTATCCTATGATCGACTGTCGGTGTGATGTTTTATGCACTAATGGATTTTATCATTGTATTTGTGGTTGGACTGATGATCCTTCATAACTATTTTTAAATAAGTGATGAAACCCCTTTTGATTCATTTATTGTATGTAACCCCAATAGTGGCTACTTTAGATGGTCAGAATTGTACAAGGAATCTATGGTAGGACTGGGTGTCACATGGGAACTCGAGGGCTAATGTGGTTAATTGAGAACTTATTTTTATTAAAAATAATATCTATTTATTTTCCTAAATATTATAATCTTTTACATATTCATATAATATTTTTTAGTCTTTATATTTCTTTAGACACAATTGGTGGTGGATAACTTTGAGGTACTCACACCCTTCTCGACCCTCTAGTAGTAGTCAAGAAGACTTTTTGGTTGCAGATATAGATATGGAAAAATTACTTATGATAGTTGGATGATTTAGGACATTGTATAGAGTAAGTATTACGAGATCAATTTTTATGACGAGACCCAATTTAGGAATTTTACAGTGTGTATTTATTATAAGTTTCCTTTTGAAACATAAGGATATTAAAACATGGCATGTTTACATTATTGGATTTTGGGAACAAACCCAATATTAATATTTAATTTTTGATATTTAATTATAATTTCCGTTTTTATTAATTCTTATTTTTGTTTTTACTTTACTATGATAAATAGGGTATCGTGTCCCAATGTTTATCATTAGTCCATCACCACTTGTTACCTACCCCTGGCATATGGGGTGGTGTTCCTGATGTCATGTGAAAAAATGGTTCTAATAAAATTCTGAGTGAGTTGGATCAGTGTTTTATAAAGGGGTATTAGAGATTCATGTATTTTTTGTCACATTATTATTTTATAAAAGTATACATGAAACTAGGATGTGTAGTGGATCAGTAATGAAGTCATTCACAAGATTATCTAATCCATGTTCATGGGAAAAACTAATTTTCAAAACAATGGATTCTTTTTCCAATGGTTCTACTCATATATTTGAATATTGTTTCAATTTGGGTAATACACATGGCATGTCATGTTAATGATTTCTAAGAGTAATCTCATGGTTTGGAATAAAATGAGGTTCTGTATGCATTCATCATTTATGGTGTTTAGTGGTTTATGTGACATGCACCATATTAGGATCATGTGAAACAACATGTTATGATATGTGGATTGGAATAAAAAATTAGGTTTCGAGAAATAAAATACTTTTGGGTTTCTTTGTGGTATTTAATAAAAAGTTTATAATAAATAGGATTTTATAGTTTACTATTGAAAGGTGATAAAAAATTTTCTATTAAAATAGTGTTAAATGTAAGGATTGTAACTTGATAGATTACATTTAACCTATTTTATTTAGTGGACCTAGATAGGGATGGTTGGGTGTTATGACAATGTTGTAGTCAAATACATTGAGACAATTTATGTGTAGTATCATGATTATGACTATTTATGAACCTTAATTTTATCAATGTAATTTCATTGTTTCATTCCTAAAATGAATTCTTGACATTGAATAGGGATTCCTTCATGATGACATTTGAAGTCAGTGTGATAGGAGTACATTACATAGAATGCACCTCTAATATCAGCACTAGATCCCCCATTGGTTCCCAATGATTGAGTGGGAGGGAATTTCCATGATATTTTCCCTAGATTTATATAGTTTATGTTGAGATTTCTAGTGTAAGGATTCATATAGTTTGTTTGATCTGGCTAGTGAGTTCCAACAAAAGAATCATTAGATATTCACAGGAGAGGTCATTCTGTAAACATTTATGTCTGGGGTAGATTTTATCCAGATAATCCTTAAATACATGGATACTCCTCAGGAGAGGACGGTTAGGTTTCTGACATAAATTTTATGAGAACTAGTAATTCTATGATGGGAGATTTAGTCCTAGGATAAGAAACAAAAGGTAATTTTTTGGAATGACTTCCAGGATAGTTTTTTGGAAGACTTTTACCCGTTGACCTAGAGATATAAAGAGATACGATTCTTATGAATTTTATCTGTTGAACTATGTTAGTGATGGATTATGTTGGCCACTTTACTTACTTGAAATGTTTTATTCTAAAATTTTTAGGAAGTGATATGGTTATGGTGAATCATTTTTATTATAGACTCATATTTGAGGTCATGTCCCATGTAAATATTTTCCATTTAAATAAGTTCATTAAGGTGGTGAATCCGGATCTCATATCCAAAGGGAACCTAAAGGAGGTATCTAGTGGTTATCAAATAGTTCCCGAGATGTGATCTTTAAGTATCTCCTTAGATAGTAGAAATCATGGTTATACGAAATTTAGTCAATGTAGTGGCTCGAAAAAAATCCATGGGGGTAGATCAGCTTCTTAGGGAAGTAATCAAGTGGTATTATAACTCTGTGGAAAGAAAAGTGACATGATATGTTAGTTTGTTTAACCACCAGGGTAGTGTTGAGATTATGTAAGGATGGGGAACAAACATTGATTCTGTTGGAACCCTGAATTGATTGCTAGAGATGGAAGACATAGGTCAATACAGATCATTGTTAGGGGATATTCTACACATATCAGTTTGGAAATTAGTGTTTTATATGTTTCTCTAACTAGGGTGGAGGATGAGTTTTTCCAATACTTGAGTGATAATATTAGAATAGTAGTATAGCATTCATGACTCTAATATAAGCCTAGGGTTTAAGAATAAGATAGCACTATTCAACTCAGTCTACACCTATCAATAGCGAGGTTCGGTCATCCACATTATGATTCATGATTCCTATGGAATCTATGAATTCTTGGAATTTTTTTGATATCATAGATTTAAATTATTTATTATCTACTAGTTTTGTGAATGGTTTAGGCATGGTGGTTGAATTAATGTGACAGATTATATTGATTGACACATCATTGAGACTAAGATTAGTGTGTATCCATAATTGTAATGATTGGTCCCTCAATATTGGTTGGTGATATATAATTTGGGATCTATTTGTGCTTAAGATGAAGGGATTCAGATTAATTTCATTAATTAAATGGTCAGTTAATAACCAATATCACATTGAATTTTACTATTGGGGGGTGACTTTCATGACTCTGGAGGGTGGAATATATATTCCTCATGGAGAATGATGTATACCAGAAAGTCATGGAAGGAAATTATATTACGAATTTGGTGAAATAATATCCTATGTGATGAGCCATATGTTAGATTATGTGTAACACCCCGAGCTTCCACGATACACTTCTTATTCAATAATGCAATAGCTTGCATTGTACACAACTTCTGCGACTAATCATAGTAGCCGTTATGAATAGTAATAACCACTTTTTAAAATTATAGAAATTTTATATTTCAAAATGGACTTCATTTTTGGATTCGGAATATCGAAATTAGCCTATGTTGAATTTTTGGTATTTTTCTGAAAACTTCTAATTTTTTATGAATAGTGAAAATACTTAAAAACAACTTTTTTAATCAAAATAATTTATAGTGATAAATTATACTATTTAGTGGTTTTAAGGTATAATTAGAATATATTTTTACCATTTTATCAAATGGTGGTCATTAGAATTAATTTAACATTGAAATTGGACATAAACAATTGCCAATCTTTTGATATAAATTGTTTCTTAAAAACACGCTATTTGTCGTAACAGCGGGAATTAATTATAAAATTAATTAATGCAACTTATATGTTTGGAATTTTGTAAAATAGACATCATTTTTGAATTCGGAATATCAATTATAGCTTAGGGTGAAATTTTGTCCTTATTCTGAAAAACGTCAATTTTTGATGAATGGTGAAACCACTAAGTGGTTGTTAAAAACTGATTTTTCGTTAAAATGAAATTTTACCACTTCTGTGATTTGATTTTAAAAAATCCGACATACATGGTTGTCATTAAGAAGTAAAATTTGGTTCAATGAGATTAAAATAATTTTTTGGTGAATAGTAACTTTTAAGTTCTTAATCGCGATTAGAGGTAATTAGTGTAGTTTAAGGTACAAATAATGTTTTAATAATATGAGATGAGCATGACACTTGTCCTACTCCTATTGGATGATTCATGGCCTACCAAGACAACCCATGGGTCAACTTGGGGACCCCATGGAGCCACTTTAGTTGGAAAATGACATTAATATATATTTATTTAATGTTAAAATTAAATTGACACAAACATGAGTTATTTTACTAAAAAAGTTTTTAAGTCGGGTTAAACAAGTCCAAATTTTGACTATAAATATTCATTAGAAAGATAAAAGGATTTCCTACATCATAGTATTTTTTTTATAATTTTTAGACATTAAATAAATTAAATTATTTATGACATCATTATGATGCAGCGATGACCTCATTATTTAACGATTTTAATAAAATGAAAAGATAATGTAAAATCCAAGGTTACACTTGTCGAAAGACTATTGGATGGGTATATTTCGAACCCTTATCACCTTATCCACGAATTATATAAGTGTGGGACCTTTAGAATCCGAAAATCATTGTGTAATAATGTAACATTTCAATCTTTCCAAAAGAGCCCCTCCTCTCCACTTATAAAAGGCCCTCACCTATCCCACCTTATTCACACCTTCAAGCCATTTGGCTCGGCCAAACTCTGCCCAAATACTCTCCCAACTTCCCCCTCTTACTCCTAGAAGCCTCACTTTGGGAATAACGCTTCCCAAGGAAGCCTTTGGCTCAAATCAAAAAGAGTTACCCGATTTTGAGGTAATGTCTTCTCTAATGTTGTTTTGTTTTATTTTTTCTTCTCCAACCCCCTAAACTCTTTTCATTCCTTTCTTTTGTAACAACACCAGTATCTACAATATACTAGGATGTTATTATGATACGGATTTGGTTTACACTTACACACACCTTCGTCTAATGGTTAAAGAACATACTGTTTTTGTGGATGGCGAATTTCTGCCTCACGAAACGATGATTGTTCAAATTCTTTTAACACCTATAATGGTGGCCATTTTTATGACACTATTTTCATATATGATATATATATTATGTTTATGTTTTCCTTATGCTTCTGTATTTCTCATTTATGCCATACTTTATGATTTCCATTATGGGTAAACGCGATAATTTCATTTTAGGAAGTGCGGACTACCGCCCCCTCAAAGTGATGTGAATCGTTAATGCCATATGTGGGATGTATAAAGGATGGATTAAATGGTATTATACACTATATTATATTATAATTATATTATAAATTTATATCATTATGATTCTGTTCCATTAAATATGAAATAGAAATGAAAGTAGCGTTCATGCGTACGTACGGCTTACCGTCTCCATGAACGGTGCATTTCATTTCTTACCTCTAAATGTTACGTAATATTATGAATGAATGTATATACTGGATATATATGATATATATGACATCTAAATCATGAATATAATTCTGGAGATAATGGATATTCTACCACATAAACAACTTGTAATTATAAGAAGTTTATTGTTGACTCAAGTACCAAAGATCGACAAAACGACCGTTATTAACTTAAATAATTAAATAATGTTCATATCATTGTAATAAGTGATATAAAAAGGATAATTAAATTGAAAATGGTGCTTAATAAGGTATATATTAACTCTAGTTTATTATTCAGGAGGTTAAAGAACGGTTGAGTCAAGTCAGACATGAGGTAAAGGAATTTCTTAACCCAACTTCCATTCTTTGGGTTAATCTCCTACTTTCAAATTATGTCATGATATTGTTATGTCTTATTTTGTATTTTTACTTTATTTATGTGTACCTATAGTGAATACACATAATAGATCTATTTTATTTTAAAAATGATCTTTTTAAGGACTTCGTCTCAATCTCCTTTCATTGAAGCATATTTGGTTTTATACACAACTTTCTTTTATACGGTGTATAAACCCCTTGGACTTTTACGTTTATTCAAAAGGAATCTTTTTTATACGGAGCGTTTTACTAAACGACAAAAAGGGAATGTTTTTCTTTCCATACTTATGCGGAAATAATGACTTCTCTACCGCCATGACCATTATTTGAGTTTTGGCTTCCTCTACAAGCCATTATTTTTTTTAATGAAAAATAAATACAAAGTTTTAACTTTCTTTTATTTTGGTATTGAAAATGGTTTTGAAAGCATTTTTATTATATCAATGTGTCGTATTGATATCTTGTGATTGAAATGTGGAAATGTTATGTTTCCTTTATGCATGTTTTATGTGATACGATTATGTTATGGTTTATGATATGTTTAAACCTATTCATATGAGGAATGCATTGGACTTAATAAGTGACGGGTGGAGCCCGCTATAGCTCCTCGATGCATCGGCAGGTCTCATGAGAAAAACTAGTGTCTTGGCACGAGGCCTTGACAAAATATTATTTGTGGTCTTGGCATGAGGCCTTGACTACGTGGTTATGATAATCTGGCATTATGCATTCCATCATTATAAAAGTGGTTATTGATATTGCATGTGATTATTCAACCAGTAGAATATCCATGTGAATAAGTAAATGGCATTATCTCATTTTACTTTTGCCATATTATGTTGAAGTTCATGTTTAAAAGGCTTTTGTTTTAGTTATACATTGCCTTAAATGTTAATGATTATTTATGAAAGCTTCCGCATTATTGTTATCCTTACTGAGCATCTAAGCTCACCCCTTTCAATGTTTTAATATTTTCCAGGATGTGAAGAAGTATTTTATGAATGACCTGCAGGGATAGTTAGAAGAGGATATGAGTGTGGACTATGGAGACTTTGTTATTGTAGTTTTTCACTTTATGATGTAATGTAACGTTTACGAATGTATCTAGTGTTTCCAAGGCTACTAAACTAATCGGTCTTTCGAGACTTGATCTTTTGTGATCATGCCAATGTTACGAAGTAATGCACCGACTCTGGGTAGCTGGGTCGGGGCGTTACAGTTGGTATCAGAGGCAGTTTAGTACTAACCGTGGAAGCTAGATTTAGATAAACTTTGATTAAAGAACATAGCCCAAAGATAGACTTTGAGGATTAGTATATAAGAACTTCCTAGAATTTTGTTATTGTAGAGACTTTGTGAGTTTTCTGAGCAATACATCCCTGTCTGGATACGAGCAAGTAGAGTCGGCTCTAGCATAGATGTACCTAGGGGTAAAACCCGAAAACACCGCTTTGAGCTAGACTCGAACGGGAACTGGTGCACGACAACGGGCCTTGCTGCACTCTTGGTTACGAAACTCCCAGGGGATATGCTTTGGATAATTCTAATTTTCTTTATAAACCACTATGAAGGGTTATTAGTATATACTTCCTCAAAGAAAACATTTTTATGGATTATATCCATAAATAGTTCAATTTATGTTAAGTATCTTACAAGAATGGAATTATGTATTCTGATTCATAAACTAATATAGTTTATGCCATTGTATAGAAATGGCGCCTAGTGGAAGGAATGAAAACCGTATCAATGCACGCACTCCGTGTAGGGATTTCCCTCCTGCTCCAGATAATTATTGTGGATCTGGAGATACAACTGGTGCTGATCAACTTATTACCATACTGGGACAACTCACTCAAGTTATGAATAATAAACTTACTCGTATGGATCACCCTGATCCACAACGTGGAGGATCAATGCTAGACCGTTTCATGAGGCAACAACCACCAACCTTCAATGGGAGTACAAATCCTATAGTAGCTGAGCAATGGATAAATTCCTTAGAGAAAATATTCCATGCCTTGGGGAGTAGTGAAAGGGAGAAGGTTGTCATGGCAGTTTACCGCCTCCCTGGAGATGTCGATCTGTGGTGGTCGCTGATTCAAAACACAAAGGAAGATGGTGACGTATCGAATATGGAATGGAGGGAGTTCAAAGAGCTTTTCTTAGAAAAATACTTTCCTCGTGACCATCGAGCAGATATGGAAAGGCAATTTCTGAGTCTGAGGCAGAAGGAGGATGAGAGTGTCGCAATGTATGAGGCTAACTTTAAAAGGTTAGCGAGGCATGTTGCCAATTATATACGTAACCCAAGGAGTAATATTGATCATTTCTTTGATGGGTTAAAACCATTTCTCCGTAGATCATTAGTATCACAATCCTTCTCATCATACGAAGATATTGTCTCGTGTGCTATCAAGACAGAAATGGAATTATCTAAGTCTTATGACAACAAAGTAAAGCAAGAGAAGAAGAGAATGGTGGAACAAGAGACAGATAAAGGGAAAAATGGAAAGAAGGATTTCCCATTATGTGATAATTGTGGGAAGAATCACCCTGGTACTTGTCTAAAAGGAATGGGAGTTTGTTATAAATGTGGAGAAAAGGGTCACCAGGCTCGTGATTGCAAGGGAAAGAAAGAGGCTATCAAAGTTGAATGATATAATTGTAGAGAAATGGGTCATTATGCAAATGAATGTCCTAAGCATCAGAGAAACTTACCTCATAAATGGCCAAGGGATCACGGACAATCTTATGCTATTACTACAGTTGAAGCAGAATAACTAATGTATTGGTGCTTTTGGACTCATGGATTATATTTTAGTTATTAGAATAATGTGATATATATATAAGGATTGTACTACAGTACTTGTTGATTTCAGTAAGGTTTTAATATGATGAAGGTAATTATATTTTTAGTATGTGACAATAAGAGAAACATTACTTTGTTTGGGGAATCTGATAAATTGATTTTGGAATTAAGAGACCTTTTAGAGAAAGTCTGGACAGAGGTATTTTGGATAACTACAATGGTTGGAGTGGATTAAGTTGATCTTTGGATAGTATTGTTTAAGGTTAAAAAATTTATGAAGATTATTTTTGGAATATTATGATACTATAGTTTTAGGAAAAGGACAACCTGCAGGGTGGGGCATAAACCATCGCGTCGGAAAAAGCTGCAGGAATCGAACCCACAACCATAGTGCGACAAGCCTTTATTTCCTACCACTAGCCTACAGGAAGTCCCTGGTTATTACAAAATAGTTTTACTAATCTAAATGGTATGTGTTAAAATGTGGAACCTTATACAATTAGGATAAATATAATATTTTTGAGTTCTATTACCATTTGGAGTAAAAGTTGGGTTTGTGGTAAAAATTTATTAACGAACGAAAGTATACATAACAAGTATGTATATTCCCTTAAGTTCTTAGTAAATCTCCTAAATAAATTCCTCAACATTATAAAAGGTAACTTAAAACAAAAATGTTTTCGGTTAACTTTTCCAACTGGGGATTCAATGACTGTTTAACCAATCAAAAGTTTGTGATTTTCTTGTGGTTAAACTTTCTCCTAATCCTGTTTTCTATAACTCTCCATCATACGTTGATGGTTTGTTTCTCCTCCATATCCATATTTTCATAGAATCCTAGAATGGGCTATATCGGGTGACCTTTGTACTTATCTTGCTTTCTTTTAATGTTATATATTTATTAACCTTATTTCCGATGTGGGTTTTCCTCAAAGGTATTTTCTCTTTTCAACCTTTTATTTTCAAAGAAAAATTTCAAATTGTGAGGACGCAATTTATTGAAGGAGGGGAGAATGTAACACCCCGAGCTTCCACGATACGCTTCTTATTCAATAATGCAATAGCTTGCATTGTACGCAACTTCCGCGACTAATCACAGTAGCCGTTATGAATAATAATAACCACTTTTTAAAATTATAGAAATTTTATATTTCAAAATGGACTTCATTTTTGGATTCAGAATATCGAAATTAGCCTATGTTGAATTTTTGGTATTTTTCTGAGAACTTCTAATTTTTTATGAATAGTGAAAATACTTAAAAACAACTTTTTTAATCAAAATAATTTATAGTGATAAATTATACTATTTAGTGGTTTTAAGGTATAATTAGAATATATTTTTACCATTTTATCGAATGGTGTTAATTAGAATTAATTTAACATTGAAATTGGACATAAACAATTGCCAATCTTTTGATATAAATTGTTTCTTAAAAACACGCTATTTGTCGTAACAGCGGGAATTAATTATAAAATTAATTAATGCAACTTATATGTTTGGAATTTTTTAAAATAGACATCATTTTTGAATTTGGAATATCAATTATAGCTTAGGGTGAAATTTTGGCCTTATTCTGAAAAACATCAATTTTGATGAATAGTGAAACCACTAAGTGGTTGTTAAAAACTGATTTTTCATTAAAATGAAAGATTACCACTTCTGTGATTTGATTTTCAAAAATACGACATACATGGTTGTCATTAAGAAGTAAAATGTGGTTCAATGAGATTAAAATAATTTTCTGGTGAATAGTAACTTTTAAGTTCTTAATCGCGATTAGAGGTAATTAGTGTAGTTTAAGGTACAAATAATGTTTTAATAATATGAGATGAGCATGAAACTTGTCCTACTCCTATTGGATGAGTCATGGCCGACCAAGACAACCCATGTGTCAACTTGGGGACCCCATGGATCCACTTTAGTTGGAAAATGTCATTAATATATATTTATTTAATGTTAAAATTAAATTGACACAAACATGAGTTATTTTACTAAAAAAGTTTTTAAGTGGGGTTACACAAATCCAAATTTTGACTATAAATATTCATTAGAAAGATAAAAAGATTTCCTACATCATAGTATTTTTTTTATAATTTTTAGACATTAAATAAAGTAAATTATTTATGAAATCATTATGATGCAGTGATGACCTCATTATTTAATGATTTTAATAAAATGAAAAGATAATGTAAAATCCAAGGCTTACACTTGTCCAAAGACTATTGGATGGGTATATTTCGAACCCTTATCACCTTAGCCACGAATTATATAAGTTTGGGACATTTAGAATCCGAAAATCATTGTGTAATAATGTAACATTTCAATCTTTCCAAAAGAGCCCCTCCTCTCCACTTATAAAAGGCCCCCACCTCTCCCACCTTATTCACACCTTCAAGCCATTTGGCTCGACCAACCTCTGCCCAAATACTCTCCCAACTTACCCCTATTACTCCTAGAAGCCTAACTTTGGGCAGAACTCTTCCCAAGGAAGCCTTTGGCTCAAATCATAAAGAGTTACCCGATTTTGAGGTAATGTCTTCTCTAATGTTGTTTTGTTTTATTTTTTCTTCTCCAACCCCCTAAACTCTTTTCATTCCTTTATTTTGTAACTATACCAGTATCTAAAATATACTAGGATGTTATTATGATAAGTATTTGGTGTACACTTACACACACCTTCGTCTAATGGTTAAAGAACATACTGTTTCTGTGGATGGCGAATTTCTGCCTCACGAAACGATGATTGTTCAAATTCTTTTAACACCTATAATGGTGGCCATTTTGATGAAACTATTTTCATATATGATATATATATTATGTTTATGTTTTCCTTATGCTTATGTATTTCTCATTTATGGCATACTTTATGATTTCCATTATGGGTAAACGTGATAATTTCATTTTAGGAAGTGCGGACTACCGCCCCCTCAAAGTGATGTGAATCGTTAATGCCATATGTGGGATGTATAAAGGATGGATTAAATGGTATTATACACTATATTATACTTTAATTATATTATAAATTTATATCATTATGATTCTGTTCCATTAAATATGAAATAGAAATGAAAGTAGCGTTCATGCGTACGTACGGCTTACCGTCTCCACGAACGGTGCATTTCATTTCTTACCTCTAAATGTTACGTAATATTATGAATGAATGTATATACTGGATATATATGATATATATTACATCTAAATCATGAATATAATTCTGGAGATAATGGATATTCTACCACATAAACAACTTGTAATTATAAGAAGTTTATTGTTGACTCAAGTACCAAAGATCGACAAAACGACCGTTATTAACTTAAATAATTAAATAATGTTCATATCATTGTAATAAGTGATATAAAAAGGATAATGAAATTGAAAATGGTTCTTAATAATGTATATATTAACTCTAGTTTAATATTCAGGAGGTTAAAGAACGGTTGAGTCAAGTCAGACATGAGGTAAAGGAATTTCTTAACCCAACTTCCATTCTTTGGGTTAATCTCCTTCTTTCAAATTATGTCATGATATTATTATGTCTTATTTTGTATTTTTACTTTCTTTATGTGTACCTATAGTGAATACACATAATAGATCTATTTTATTTTAAAAATGATCTTTTTAAGGACTTCGTCTCAATCTCCTTTCATTGAGGCATATTTGGTTTTATACACAACTTTCTTTTATACAGTGTATAAACCCCTTTGACTTTTACGTTTATTCAAAAGGAATATTTTTTATACGAAGCGTTTTACTAAACGACAAAAAGGGAATGTTTTTATTTCCATACTTATGCGGCAACAATGACTTGTCTACCGCCATGACCATTATTTGAGTTTTGGCTTCCTCTACAAGCCATTATTTTTTTAAATGAAAAATAAATACAAAGTTTTAACTTTCTTTTATTTTGGTATTGAAAATGGTTTTGAAAGCGTTTTTATTATATCAATGTGTTGTATTGATATCTTGTGATTGAAATGTGGAAATGTTATGTTTCCTTTATGCATGTTTTATGTGATACGATTATGTTATGGTTTATGATATGTTTAAACCTATTCATATGAGGAATGCATTGGACTTAATAAGTGACGGGTGGAGCCCGCTATAGCTCCTCGATGCATCGGCAGGTCTCATGAGACAAACTAGTGTCTTGGCACGAGGCCTTGAAAAAATCTTATTTGTGGTCTTGGCACGAGGCCTTGACTACGTGGTTATGATAGTCTGACATTATGCATTCCATCATTATGAAAGTGGTTATTGATATTGCATGTGATTATTCAACCAGTAGAATATCCATGTGAATAAGTAAATGGCATTATCTCATTTTACTTTTGCCATATTATGTTGAAGTTCATGTTTAAAAGGCTTTTGTTTTAGTTATACATTGCCTTAAATGTTAATGATTATTTATGAAAGCTTCCGCATTATTGTTATCCTTACTGAGAATCTGAGCTCACCCCTTTCAATGTTTTAATATTTTCCAGGATGTGAAGAAGTATTTTATGAATGACCTGCAGGGATAGTCAGAAGAGGATATGAGTGTGTACTATAGAAACTTTGTTATTGTAGTTTTTCACTTTATGATGTAATGTGACGTTTACGAATGTATCTAGTGTTTCCAAGGCTACTAAACTAATCGGTCTTTCGAGACTCGATCTTTTGTGATCATGCCAATGTTACGAAGTAATGCACCGACTCTGGGTAGCTGGGGTCGGGGCGTTACATTTTGGGGAAGAGAAGAATGAGATCTTCCCTCCTCCAGTAGATTTGTATCATAACATGTTCCTTGATGTATTTTTAAAGATTAAACCTAGGAGAGATATTGAAGTTACTATTTAGATGGTTTTTGGGGATGAACCTATTTCTATTCCACTATATTGAGTGGAACCATTGGAGATTCAAGTGTTTAATACTCAGTTCAACTAATTTGAGACTAACGGTTTTAGTTGTTAGATTATGTCACCTTGTGGTTCTCTATTTATATTTCCCCTAAAGGTAGATAGATCAATAAAAATATGGGTTAATTACTGATTGAAAAACAAAAAGAAAATTAAAAAATAGTATCCTATTTTACATATTTAGGATATTTTTGACAAGTTGGGGGTTTTTTGGGTGTTATCTAATATTGATTTATTATCAGTGTACCATCAGTTGAAGGTGACACATTCTGATATATTGTATACTTCTTTCAAAAGTAGGTATGGCTTATGTGGGTTCATTGTGAAGAAATTTGGGTTGAAGAATTATCATGATAATTTTTTCTTACATAATGAACTGAATCATTCACCCATATTTAAATCAATTTTTGGTAGTATTTATTGATGATAAATAATTGTAGTTGCATCATGAAAATGATCATGCCCAACATCTTGGCATTATCATGAGTACACTGAGAGAGCATCAATTTTTTTCAAGATATATTATTGTCATTTATGGATAGAAAAGGTATATTTATTAGGTTAAATCATTAAAAAAGAAGATACATCATTGGGACCTGAAATGTAATGATTGGTTATTTCATAGAATAATATTAGGAATATTTTTAACATCTGAATATTTTTTTTCTTAACGGGTTACTTCCAATGGCTCATAAGGTACTTTTTCATCATAGAAGCACCAATAAAACCATAAGAAATAAGGGCATAAATTTTGTTTTCCCTAGGGTATCTGAGAATGTTTTCTATGAGTTTAGTAGGATTTTGACCACCTCTATGATTCTGATCTTATCCAACCATGGATAAGATAGTAGTCTATATTTTTAAGAATTTAGCATTAGGATTGGGGAAAATTTGATACTAGGGATAGTGTAATGGAATATGTATCATAGATATTGAGTCCAAATGAATGGAACTACCCTACATGTGATATCAAGCATTAGGATTGGGGAAATGTTGATACTAGGGGATAGATTAGTCGAATATGTATCATAGATATTGAGTCCACATGAATAGAACTATCCTACACTTGATATCAAGCTATCTTTGGTAGTTCACACCTAAAAATGTTGGTGAAATTATCTACTGTTGATAGGTATATTATTTATACTAATCATAATACCCTTAAATATATCTTTTCACATCATGATCTAAATATTTAGTAATAAGGATACATTCATATAATGCTATATTTTTATGTTAACCTATATTATAAACTAGTAAAAGAATATATATTTAGTGATACATTGAGTCATATGACATAGAATAGAGTGATTTATTATTCTATTTATGAGTGGAAGATGATTCATGTGTTTTGTGAAATGAATATAGGTGTTCAAGAGAGTGTAATTAGGTGACACTCATGTGTTTATCAATTATACACTATCTTCTGAACTAGATCAAGAAGAGGTAGTATGTGGATCCATAGTGTATGGCATTGAATGGTAGCTTGGATGGTTGGGAGATAACCCCTAAATAGAACATCAACATGGATGATATTATCCACATTTATGGTCTCATTTACAAACCTACTACAATTTTGGGTAGATAATTTGTGGTTTTCATGCTTCGATGTGGGTGTTTGATTATATTTTTACAAACAATTTTCATGATCATTGTAGAGAATATTGTTTGCTAGGAACGAAGAAAGAGATAGCATATCTTGTGATGCAGTGCTACACCTTTCAGAATAATAAGGTCATGAATCAGTGGGATAAGGGTATATTATAGATATTACCCATTATTTAATATATTTAGGATGATATCACCATGTATTTTATAGTGGTTTCATCAAGGAATCCATGGAAGTGTAACCAGATATGGGTGATTGGGGACCAGTTGAAAATTATAACCCATTTTTAACAATTCTATTGAATTTCCCTATCAATAAGTTGGGTAACATATATGTTTTTGATATTGTAAATTAGCATGAGGTGTTGTAGAGTATTTTTTAAGATAGAGATCCTCATTTTAATTCATGATTATTCAAAGGTTTGTTGAAGGCTCTCATAACTCAAGTGTTTTTTATTACAACTTACCACCCATAGATGGATGGAAAATCGAAATATACTATCAAGGTGTTAGATTACATGATGATCACAAACATCCTAGGTCTAGGATGAACTTTGGAGGAGAATCTAGAGATTATTGGGTTTTTCTTAATATAACATTTATTATGATACTATTCATATGAAACCCTACGAGGCAATGTATGGTTGGAATTATTAATCACCTATATAGTGATTGGATGCATGAGATTTAGAGTTATTAGGGGAGATTATTCCACATGATACATTAGATCATGTTCAGTTGATCCAAATTTGTATGAATACAATAATGGGTAAACCGATGTCATATGTTAATCGGTATCATTAACCTCTTGTGTTATTAGTGGGTGGAAATGTATTCCTTAATGTATCACCGTGATTGTCCCACTATTGTATATTAAAATAGGCTACATTGGGATATAGGTATGTCAGTCCATTTATGATTGTGGAGGGTATTAATCTAGTACGGTATCGACTGAATATTCCACATCAATATAGTGTAATGACTTATTTTTGTTCATTTGTCACAACATCAACAGTATCCCCATGACCCTTCTAATGTATTTTCTATTGATGATGCTTCAATTGAGGTCAATGTTTACCTTATTGAGAATCAGATAATTATTTTGGTTAGAAGTAACAAAACTCTTTGGGGTAATATCTTTCCTTTGGATTGACTGTTGTGGTTACATGCCCGTGTTTTGGAGGAATCATTGGAGAGGGATAGAGATATGTGGACCCTCCAGCCCGACCCTTTTGCAATAAAGGTTTAGTGATACTGGGGAGTGTATCTTGAATGTGATATATTTTATAGTGGGGATGTTATAATATCCCAACCTTTGTCGAGGTGTTTCTTGTTTTTAATTTTTGTTAACCTCCATTTTAAAATAGATTATGGATTTATTCTCATGATTATAGAAGATCTTCATAGTATTCTAGTGGTTGAGGACTTTAAATATGTTTAATATAGACCTTACATAATTTGTAACACTAATGTCACATGGTTAGTGCTAACATCACACCAAGAGCATGAGGAAAAGATTATGGGGATAATGGTTTAAAAAACCAATAGTATATGCCTAGAAACCATGCAAGTTAGATCTGAATTAATTCACATGTCTATCACATATTTTTTTAAACCATGCGAGTGGAATATAATGCCACAAAACATATGTTTTCCTTCGATAGGGGATCTTGTATAGTTGGAGTACAGTTTGGAAAACTATACAACCAAGCTATGTGGCTCGGTAAGAATGTCAATATTATTATTTTCCATCATAATCTTGTATCCATTTTATCTTATTTTCACCCTAATTTCACTTAGAAATGCCTGGGTTGTGACCGACAATTTTCATCCTCTTCCAAGAATATAACACCTTTGATTCTGTGGAATTTAATGTGTCATTTCATTCAATTAGAATCCCCATGTATGTCTATGAATTATTTTCCTTCTTTTATTTTTCATTTTCTCTTCTAGGTCATCCCTCTTTTACAATTCCTTATAATTATTTTTTCCAAGGAGTTATTTTCTTTTGTGTTTGTGGTTGATTAATCGCAAATTAATGGTTTAGAGTGATATTTCATATAATATTTTTATTTATAAAGTGTATATTGTATGTTAAAATTTTCCATCATGCTTCACGTTTGGATTAAATGACTAATAAAAATGGTTTGGGCCTTTAAAGTATGTGTTATACCCATCACTGGCCTTTTTTGGTCTATTGATGACTATGATATCAGACCTATGGCCACCCTTGTGGTATGAATATTTCCTTATAAATGTTATAATAGAGTTATAATGGGTGCAATACTGGGTTTATTAGTTTAGATAAATTATAATTTTTTCTTGGTTTGTTAGCATTGAATGATGGGTTGTTCGGATTATCTTTGGAATTAAATGCTTTAAGAATTGAGAAGCAATAAATGGAAAATAGTTTATGGCCATGTTTAAATTATTAAATGATTTTAAGTAGTATTAAGTGAATTTTATCCTTAAAAATTAATGTGATGGTTGAGTTGTGTATTTGGGTTAAGAGTTTTGAATATATTAATCCATGGTAATAATAAATGTTGAAAAAGTTAAACCCCTGTTTGCTTAGTGTATTAAAATTTCAAGTATATTAGACCATGAAAATTTGATGTTGATGGGATGGTTAGAGATGTTTGACCAGATGCTCCACACTCATGGTTAAGGATGTTGTATAGGACACTCCATATAAATTAATTAGGATGATTTTAAATGTTGTTTTGTATTCTAGATTCGAAATGTTGGACATGGAGATCTGTATCCCAGGTTTGGGTGTCAAAGTAATGGTCCAAGTACCAATGGATTTTGACATGGTGTCGGTACATGGACTTCTAATCCTTGATACAAAGTTTTAAATAATAAATTAATCCCTTTTCATTCATCTAAATTATTTGACCCCTATCTGTAATGGTTCAAACGATCAACATGGGTCGTTGTAGGTTGGGTTGGCCCTAGTGACACATGATAACCGGGGGGCCAAAGTTGTTAATTAAGCACTATTTATGTTTAAAATTATTTACCATTTATTTCCTTGAATATTATTCTCTTATAAATGTGAAAAAAATTATCTATAATATATATTTATTTACACAGTTGGTACTTGAGTTTTATCTAGATATCATGTTCTACCTATACCACCATTGGTACCTGAGAAGACTTCATGGTTGCAGGTTTGGATAATGGAAATCCATTGGTGTATGGGGATAATTTGGGAATTGTAATAGATTATGGATGATTATCTCATACTTGATGTTATGACCCAATTTTTGGATTGTCAGTAATGTATATGTTTTTGGGATTCCTTTTGACACATGTGACTATTATGACATGCCATGTTAACTTTATTAGATTATGGGAACATATCCAGTATTGGGATTTTATATGTGATGTTTGGTAACTGTTTCTTATTAATAATTATTATTATTTATGTTGGATTACTCTAATAAATATAGAATAGTCTCCTCACATTTCTTATTAGACTATCAATGCTAGTCAGAAGCCTCTAGAATAAATGGAGTCACACATGGGGTCACCAGATAAATCTGATCGGTGACTAGTGAGCTAGACTAGGGTGTTACAAGTTTGTTTTCGGGAACCTAGTCACAATAAAGAGCCATGTGAGAAAAAAATATAAACGACAATATCAACATTTTTTGGTCCAACTTAGACACACAATAAAAATTTTAAATAAAAAAATTACCATCATTAAAAATAAGATATTCTAATTTATAATGATTAATTTAAGAATTGAATATAACTCATTTAAATTAAAATAAAACCAATTATTTTTCAATAAAATCATATATATCTATAGGTAAAGGATTTGTAAATATATCTTCTAATTGATATTTTTTACTGATGGATTTGATAGAGATATTTTGACTTTTCTGTGATATCGCAAAATTACAATGGCCTAATAAAATGTGTTTTCTTATATAATGGAGTGTCGGTTTTTTGGAAATATTTATAGTAGACATGTTATCTCATTTAATTAGTACATGATCAAAATTAAATTCAAAGTCCATCATGGTTTGTTTCATCAACTAAAATTTTTCATTGTAATAACTAGTTGCAATGTATTCATATTCATTAGTTAATAATTCAATTGAGTTTTTACTCATAATAGACCATTAAAATAGAAATTTACCAAGAAATTGATAGGTTATTAAAGTATTCTTCTTATCTTATCTATATCCATAAATATATACATCAAAATAAGAAATTATATAAATTTAATATCTTTCTAAAACACTAAACGTAGAAAAATAGTTCCTTTTAAATACCTTAAAATTATTTTGGTAGATATGAAATGAAATTCCGTATTATTTTACTAAAATATAACATATAAATATAAAAGACATAATGTCCATTTTATTAACAATTATATACAAAATGATTCTAATAATTACCCTATATAACATATTGTCTATTATCTTACCAACTCCATATAAATAATGTTTAATATTGGAACTAATGGGAGTTTCTTATACCATAATTTTTTCAAGTATTAATATTTTATGTAATACATATATGTATTTAATTTGATTCAAGAAATTTACAAAAAATATTTTTCGTAAATTTTAACTATAATGAAATAATTTGACTCACCCATCAAGCACATTTCAAATTATTTTATCATGAATTTTGAAAATTCATTATATATTTTTTTATTTATAGAGCCAAAAATTACATCATGCATGTAAATTTGAATTAACAAAATATATTTTGATACAGATTATTTATAGAGTGTCCTGTCTTTTAATCCTATAGAATACCCATTTGATAAAAGAAATGAACTCATAATTTCATACCAAGCTCTAGGTTCTTGTTTAAGGCCATAAATGTTTTTTGGTATGGTTGAAAAGAAATGAGAAATGAGTATTTTGAGAACCTAGAGGTTTTTAAATATATACTTTGTCCCTTAAATCCCATTTATAAAAGAGTATTTTACATCTATCCAAAATATTTGAATATTTATATAATATTAAATTATAAAAGGAACCTAATGGATTCTATCCATCAAATTGGATTAATTTTTTCCTTATAATCTATTCTATTGTATTGGTTATAACCTTTGACAAGTAACCTAGAATAATTTTAAGTGATCACACCATGAACGTCCTACATATATCTAAATACCTATTATATACAATAAAAAATAATCAGAGGATCAATAAACTACTTCTCATACTTACCACCCCTAGTAATAATTTATCTTTTCTTTCATTGATAATAACCATCACTCATTACAAAAGGATTATCTATGGTTTTATGTTATAGATTGAATAAAAAAGGTATAAAATTCAGAAATATTTTTATCAATTATTTTAAATTAAAAATTATTAATATAGACTTGTTGTTATAGTATTTTGATGTTTATTTTTTTTATACTTTTTCTATGTTTCACTCTTTTGGGTCCATCATATTTATCCCTTTCATAATGTATTTTACAAGATGATGATCAAAATTGTCATCCATTTTTCCATAAAAAGTTGGTTCATGTATAATGTTTTCAAAATAATAAAAAACATCATTAACTTGATTTTTTTTGTGATCAAAGGGATCACATTCATAAAATGTTACATGACTTAACTCACCAACAATAATTAACTTCTTATTGAAAACTCTATATGATTTAGAACTGGTAGAATATATGAATAAGATTACTACATCATCCTCTCCATCAAACATATGAGGGTTTTTCTTGGTGTTCAAGATGCACACTTTTCATCTAAACAATTTAATGTATCACATCATATTTTTCTCATATCTAATAGGATTTATTCTTTAAGATAATAATTATTACAACTATGTTAATTAAAAATCATGTTCTCTTACTAGCTTCCCCATAAAAATGAGTAGTTATACTATAATCATATAAAGGAACTATATTAATTCATTACAAGTTATTATTCATCCTTTAAATGATAATATTATGTTGATGTGTCAGAAGGATATATAAGGCTTGTTTAATTCTATTATTTGAGAAAAATAAATTGAATTTATAATTCTTATACTCTCCAACATGATCACTTATAAAAGACCCAATTTTAGAATCATTTTCTGTAATAGCTTGTAAATATATATATATAATGATAGAAACAACTTTACTCTTTTTCCTAAAAAATAAAACCCATGTAAATATTGGAAAATCCTAAACGAACACATAAACAACTACTATCCATCTATTTTTTCATTTTTAGATCGGTGAAAAAAATAGATGTGGATAAGTAGAATGTTCTAGATGTAGAAACCTATTTAGTATGTTTAAAATGAAATTTATGTTTCTTTCCCATTTGACATGAATAACCTCATTTATTTTTATCCAATTTAAGATGAGAAAAATAAAAAATATATTATTTAGTAGAAAATATTCCTAGAAATTAAATATTACAATTTCCAATACTTCTATGCCAATTCCAATATTTATTAATTTCAGCATTTAAATATTTTAATTTTTTTTACTAAATTTGTGTATATTAATAGTTTAAACATTTTATGCTCTATTCTATCTAAATGTAATCAATTAATATTAACAAAAATTATTATTTGATATAAATTTGATAATACATCATCACAATGTTGAGGAATAATTAACAGGTTCTGTTTTAATATTTAAACATAATGAACATTTTTAAAGTTGATTAAATTAAAATGATCAAAAGATTAAATGATAATAATATTTTATTTTCCCTTATCACAAAATGTTATATGGCCTCCATCAATATAAAATAGTTAGGAGAAGTTAGATGTATCTTCTATCATATTTCTAAAACATCCACTATCCATAATCTATTTTGGATTTTTGTTCCAATGGATTTTACCCTTTAAAGATAAATTAAATTAGAATAGTTTTTACCATCAAATACACTCGGATCAAAATGAGTTATTTATTAATTATTTTCAAACACAAGACTTCCTAAACATTCAAGAATTTTCATAAATATATTTTGATATATTTCTAGAAATAAATTCAAAATTTACTATAATTCATTTGAGGATATCTTTTTCAAAAATACTTAGCTTAATGGCAATTTATACCATAGTTAAAAAGGTAATAGTTGACATTTTTATATTTTTAGAACATTTCACAAGAAAAATTCATATATATCCTATGTTTTTATCCATTATAATTAATACCTCATTTACCTATATTTGATTTGTTTTTACATAGGATTTGGTTGAGGTAATCCACCTATTAGTAAATACAGTTTTAATATCTTTTATATACTATACTTTATCCATTAATTAAACTTATTTACTACTATTAGTAACACAATTTGAACTGAAATTATCTAGTTTTGATTTTGTTCTAGAATATATTTTAACCAAATAGTTTTCCCAATTAAAAAAACTCTATATGTTTTATGAAGGGATTTCTACTTCTTATTAGTAAATTCTTACATGTATTTTAACATAGAAAAAATCATTTAATTTATTAATATGATTAATTGTTAGAATTAGATACAGAATCATGTCCACAAAAATAAAAGGAGAATACCTCTTCAGTTTATTCCATAAAGTACCTATTAGATTCTTTATTTTATACTTTATATTATTAATGATAATCACTAATGTAGTATAAACATTAACTCCAAGTAGCCTTCATATACTTATTCTAATTTTACATATAATCATATTTTCCTATTTCTTCTTTCATTTCAATTAAGGGAAATCTATATTGATATAAAAATGATTATATTATTCATAGTTACTCAATTATTTTTAATTCTATTAATTTTTTTTTACTTTTTAATGGATTTATTGAATCATATTCTCACATTTTGAAAACTTTTAAAAAGTCATGAAAACATAAGAAGTTCATTATCAGATTCTAAACAGCTTGAGTCTCTTTTAGTAGACGATTCAAATAATTTTTTTTCTTATATCTTATTCAATCTATTGAAGTATATACTTTTAATGAATAATTTTCCATTTTAATTGTTCTATTATCTATAACATAATCTTTCATTTATTACTCATACAACATAATAGTTCAAATCAATGCTTTCATATTCATATCCAAAGCAAAAGTTGATTTTTGATTGAATTATGTATTCTACCCAATATAATTTTAAATACTCAGAGAACATTTAATAAATTGTTTTATTCAATAAGAGCAGTTCCTACAGTTGTAACATCATTTACTTCTCTATAAAAACTCATTTATTTTGAGTGATATTTTTTACCTCATACATTATAAGTTTAAAAAGTTTAAACTTATTAATGTTATCCCATAGTTTTCTGAAATTATTAGTGCCTTCATATTCAATTGAAATAGTTTCCAATATTTATTTTATAGGGAATTATGAAACATGGTTTAAATCATATAGAAAAAAACCAAAGATAATATCATTAATATCTATTTATTTTAAATCACATTCTAGACCTTTAGTATAAGACCATATTATTAGTTCACATGAAGGAATTGTTTATGTTTTTAGAGATTTTAGGTACACTTATAAATTGAAATTATTAGGATATATAATCATTTTAGACTTTTAACATAAATAGTTATCTCTATTGAAATGGTAATCTCTTCCCATATACATTCCTTCTTTTATATTAAAAATTAGTGAAACATTATAATATTATCTTAGAACATCAAATAGTAAAAGTTGATAACACAAAAGTATCAAACTTTGATACCAATTGTTATCCTTATATAATTTCTCAATAACTCAATAAGGGGGTGAATTATATTCTTAAAAATATTGACCGCAGAAAATCACCCTCTTAAAAACTTAATAAAATTTGTCTTTTACACTTTATCACATATAGAATGTAAATAAATAAAATATAATGGGTGGGTAAAAAAAGATTTATAGTTTTTTAGGGAACATGGATCGCTTATTTCACTCCACCAATACCGTTTTGTGAGTTTGGTGACTTTATTAATTTGATCTCTTTCCTAGGGAAATCAATATTTGGGTCTATGAAATTGTAGCTTTTTATAAATGCACCAAGATCTTTCATTTGGGAACATCATTCACCATATTTATCCATATAATTCAGATAAAACTTTATAAAAAAACCTAATTTACACTAAAAAATAAATTATGTAGATAATATATCCAATTAAACAAAAAGTTATAAGAATTAACTGACATTTTAAGTTACATAATCATTTATTGTAACCATTTTTTAGTTTTAAATTTCTAAGTCTTTCTACTGAAAATATAGTGAACTAAACTTAATTTATAAACTTATGAAAGAAATATGATATACATAAAGGAATAATAATTATAGCCTTATTCATTATGGTTTTCATATTTTTTAGGGTAACATCTCATTTACATGTGTTTTGTAAGGGCGTTCTGGGGATTCAATAGGCTTCATATGGGTAAGCCTTTCCTTCCTAAGGATACCGAAAGATAACCCCTTTTTTATATAGTTTTTCTAAGGGTATGGATTGAGTTCCATAAAGGATAAATATGAGATGTGTATTGTTAATAAGTATTCTTAAATTATTGAATAACTGGAACCATTATTTTCAAAAAGTCATGTAAGTGTATACCCTCACTATGTAAGGGTAGTGTTGTCTATACATAAGGCTATATATGAGGTTTATAAGGGTGTTTAAGTAGAAGGATGAGTTCCATAAAGGAAATAAATACTTTATTAGGGTTATGTATGTCTAATATAGTACCCTAACATGACACATAAGAGTTTTTATGGGTAAAACCATGTTTCATTTACACATCACTCTTCTTTGGAAAAAATAAATAAAAATTTTATTTTTCATTTATTATCCTCCAGAATGAAACTATAACACCTTAAATTGTCATAATTGATTATTTGGACTCATTTAAAAGTCTAAATACCTTTAATAACGATTAAAATTTTCCTACATTAAATATTTTGTTAAAATATGGTTTTAATTACCAATTTAATTTTTTGGGTTTTTAGTTGTGAAACTATACCCTGTTTTCCTTTTTAAAAAATACTCAAACATTTCTTCTTTCATTTTTTGTTATTTTATTGAGTCTAATAAGTTTAATGTTAACCTTATTCAATATTGGTGAATCTTTCTTCAATCAATACATGTTCTAATTCTTTATTCTAACTATGGTTGAACCACCATCCTATCACATTTATTTATTGATGTTGTGTTTTAAGGGGATAATTATATTATGGAATATCCATTATTCTTCTCCTTTTTTATGAGTGATTATTGAAGTTTAGATTCCCAAAAATTTATATAGAAATGATAAATAATTATTTAATGTTAATAACCTCAATTTATCGATGAATGATAAAGAATAATTATCTTTCTTATATTTGATTATTCTAGAGTGATAGAATATTATTGAACTTTTAATTATAGTTATTATTAAAAAATAACCCAGTTAGATCATGTTATTCATCAACTAAATAAATATGAGAATTATCTTGGAGAGATAATATTTTTATCGCATATGGTGGTTTTATTTCTTTTTGGAAATGAAATTATAGAATTAGTTCCAAGAGTCCTTAGAATGGAATTTGATCTATTTGATACATGGTTGTGTTGCAGGTGATGACTCCTTGATGAACCATTACTTTGACATCAACAACCTTTAGGTAGGTTGTCCCATGCACTCTAACCTTTTGTATTTATGCACATTTATTGGCATGTGTTATTAGCCACCACCTTGGGTGAACAACACTGACTTTCATAATGAGTTATGAATAATATAAATAATAATAATTATTAACTATATAATGAGAATTGAATCATAATTAATTATAGTAACTACATGTAAGGTAATTAAATAAAGTTTCCAGGTCCCTATTATACCCCTATGCACTGTAATGATATCGTATATCGATGGATGAGGCTTGATCACATAAAACTACCTAAGGATACATGGAAGCCATCTGGTGTGTTGATGTTATACAAGAGAACTATATCCTATGAGACAATTTTTTATGCCTAGATTACAAGGGTGTGGTGTTTTTAGCCTTGTGAGACCCCGAATGATAAACCATATATTTTATATACCTTATTACATGATTTATTACCGAAATTTATGAATAATACAATTCTATAAGATCAATATTCATAGTGTCTTTGGGAAAATAGATGCATTAAACATTAACGTAAAATATAGATACAAATATATTATTTAAAACTTTATAACATTACCTTAAAATCCATTGATTTTATAAAAATTTATGATATAACCTAGGGATTAACATAAAAAAGGGGTGAGATATAATTCCCAGCAATGGAATAATCAAAGAATAGAATTATGAAAGTAATACATGCAATTCGAGAGGCATATCATAGTAACATAAAAGTGTGAAAATCATTAACAAGAAGGTCAACGAATGATATGAGACGACAACATCAATGAAACATAGGATTTCAGAAAAAACATGAAACATTAAATCATAAGAACATCTTAAGGATAACATCCAAGAAATATAACAAAGGATTATTAATATAACCTACTTTAAACCTTAAATGAAATCTCATTAGATTAAAACATCACCCAATGAACTAGAGGGATGTATAATTTTGGTCCCTCACGTCACATTCATATCATATAAAAGAATTAGTTTTCCACGTAGATCATTCAATAAAAAAATTTCTTTCAAAAAATTAATCCCAAAATTATGTAGTGTGGGTTAAATACCTATAAGTCCCAAATAAATAAATCCTAGGTACATCATGGTTAATAACTTTGAGTTGAAATGTGGAAGGGTATTCACTACATATATGTTTTATATGGAAAAAACCATTGGATAATTTTGGTAGCATAATAGGTTTTTACAATGATTCCTGGAAGGGTTTAATGGGAGTGAAATTTTGTGTCTAATTACTCATAAATAATTAAGATAGTAAAATAGAAGTGTAAAAATAAATTTCAAAAAAAAATTGAAATAAAATGGCCTAATACAAAGAAAGATCTTCAATAATGATGATGATGAGAGAACACCTTACTTGAAAGGGTTCTTCTAAAATCATGAGAGGAAATTATTAAGATATCTAGAAAAAATTGGGAGGTATTTAATGGCGGATAGGGATATTAAATTCATTCTAAAGGGGTTTCTACTAAATAATATTTGGAGGTCTTGTTGGTATATATATAAAATGGTGGAGAATTCTTTAGTAATTGTAAAAATTATTGTTTGGTGTCTATATGAAACAATAATCAAAATAAAAAAACGTTAACATGATTTTTACCCTTGATTCAGTAAAAATAAGAGTGGATTTAGATATTTTATTAGTAAAAGAATCAAAAAATTTAAAATAATTCCACTGGTGATACGATAACGAGTCCTGTTTATAATGACATTCTTTTAAAACAACCAAATAAAACACTGGTTTTGGAGCATTAATTAAATGTTTATAAAATTAATCAAATAAATTAAAAAATGTAATATTTTAAAAATGAAATATTTATTTTGTATTAGAGTCATTTTATATCATTTATTACATCACTTTTAGTCCTATATGATGTTTTTATATGGAATCTATATGTATACTGTATTTAATTGTTCTGGAAATTTTTACTATCTCAGAAAATTAAAAAAAAATCACAATTGGATAATTTAAATATTCTGATTTGAAAAAATATGTTGAGCATGTCCAAATAATTCAATAAATATAAAAATATACACTTGTAAACAAAATTTTTATTTACTATAAAGTAGTTGTTTTTATGATAATAACATTTTTTCAACCTTTATAATATTTACATTGGACATTAATAAAATGTATTATCATTTTTATACAAACCAAAACTATTTTATAATAATAATATATGAAAGAAAAAAAATCAAAGTTATTGAATTTATAAAAAAAAATCATTTAAATTATATATTTTCCAAAAATACAATTTTGGTTTCATCGTTTAAAAATCTAATTTCCATCAACTCATATATTATTTTATTTATTAAGTAATAATGAAAAGGGATAATCATTATCATTATATTGTTACAAATATAACATAAAAATTCATAACAGTAGGTTTTAGTTACATAATCTCGTATTACACTAGTGTATTCAAATGTTTAAGGTGTAAAATGGTGCACTTCATTAGGGTGGTTCAACAAACATGGTTTGGGGAATTAACTCAATAATCTATAACTTCTTCCATATATAGTTTAATTCATGTTTCAGTAGATGAATTTTAGCTTGGTATTGGTCATGTATAAAGCCAATGATGTTATTTCCCACATAATATTTTATAATTGGTCTTTATAGGGTATGATCCTACTAGTTGAGGCCCTCACATCTTTTATTTGTCCCAATTAGACTTTACGAAAACCCTTATATAGAATAATATTAATAGTCCCTACAAAAAATATATATTATCAATTTTTAAGAATATTAATGATATTTTGAATCCATCTTGCAAAGTTTTATAATGATAAAAAATAATCAAAGTCTCGCATGTGTGTTCTATAACTAAATTACTAAATAAAAAATTTATTTGTTCCATTGAAAATTTAATTTATAAATGTTTGGTTCGTTACATTCTTCCCACCTTTATAATTTTAACCCTTGAATTTAATTTGATACACTAAAATGGATGAGGGTACTTATGTTCCATAAAATTTTATAGTTACTACGTTTCATCATCAAACTTTTGGTTCATCCACAACACTTTAACCAGGTGAGTTGTCTTGATTCATATAACATTTTCTCTGTGGTATAATAGAGTCACTGGAAGCTCTTAATTTGAATGATCAATCTCTAAGGGTATAACCTATAGATTCAGTACATATGAGGGTTCTTATATGTAATTAATTAACAGGGATGCATGTAACACATCATATAATTTTATAGGTTACATGGGAGTGATATTTGATATAACATAGCTCTAATGGGATCTGGTATATTAAAGGGGGTGATATATCTTGACTAATATTTCCTTTATTCACAATCGTCATGAATTTATTCCAGGGTGAAAAATATAGGACCACATATTCTATGACCACAAACCTTAGGTCTCATCAACTATTTTCTGAACGGATTTTCCATTTAATTAATGATTATTTCATATAAAATTGAATGTTTTGAACCATATTTATCATTTAATGGATACAATCATGTCCCATATTCTTTGTCTCTCCAACATCATCTCAAGATATTAGATTCTAGTACCAATTCTAATGAATATTATCATAAAGTTCCATTTGAATACTAGAATTGAAAATATTGTTATATTAGAACTCCACTAGGGGAAGGTATTGATATAAATATCCTTATAAATTCATTGGGCATGATCCCATAATTTCCTCTATATTTACTTTTTGTTCTCTGAGATTGACCATCCATCTGAGTGTTATAAATACTTTTTAATCTCAGTTCAGTACCCATCCCTTGTAGAAGGTTTATTTAGAACCTCAAAAAAACCTTAAATCATGATCCAATAAAATGTAGAGTGAAAATCCACAGAATATTACCACATCCCTTATACATATAATAGTGATTTGGTCAGGGTAAAAATCTTCCATGATATTAATTAATTTTTATGAATTTTAAAGGTGATTAACTACCTCCCAAATAGTTTTATTTAATTTAGATGTCTTGAGTACTATGATAAAATCCGTGGTTTTGTTTCCCCATTTCCATATTTGGGTATGGAATATTATTATATCTTATCCTCAAACTTCAATAGTTCGGCCTTGATTTTTTGGAATACTAAGCATCAAAATAAAAAATTATATAATCGCCATCTTCATGGTAACCTACCAAAAATTATTCTTCAAATATATATACATTATAGTAAATCCTGAATAAATAGACAAGGATTGGTTATATGCATCATCCATAATGTCCGTCATCAATTTTTATGTTGATGGGAAACATATCTTAGTTACAATCATTATGACTCTATCTTTATAAATTATGAAATCCAAAATATTTTCTACCTTTCTATATAGTTTCTCATCATATTTTTATGCCTCTTTGATCCAAATAATAATGGATGGTATAACATTTATTTTTGAAATGTGTGATGTATAACGACCCATAATTTACGTACATTGTTAGTACATCAAAATTTAAGTACACTTATTACAAAATATAACAAAACCATGAAAGGACCGTATAGGTATAGTGTCTTTAGAAATTGGGAAACATAAACAATTGGTGCATAAAGCGTCTACATTGTCTCCCATTTATATCATCATATCTATAGTCCCTTTTGGCATATATTACTTAATAACATTCTTCCTGACCTTGGCAAAGAAAACATACAAAAGGGTGAGCTCAAATGCTCAGTAAGGGTAAAAAAAAGAAATATCAATCACATCATATTCATAAGAACATAACATTTTGGAAATCTTACCCTGCAAAAGTGATCATAATTTCATAACATGGGATAAATCATGGTAGTGAAATGTAATCAAAATAATCATAACTTAAAACATGAAGCTTTGTGGCATACACACATAATCATATAGAATCATTTCTTATTAGTCAAGACTCATTGTCAAGATTATCTTTGTGGACAAAATCCATTTCTGAACCGAGTTCATTCCTAGTTTCAGTCCTATTTCACTGAACCGGTTTAACCTACCGTTCTATCCATGTCTATCTCATGAGATATAAAATCTTTACCCAATGCATTGGTGTAATATATATGTCCCACCCATCTCATAATGATACCATTCTTATGTGTACCACAAAATCATAAACCATACATCATAGCATAACCCATGTAATAAAATTTGGATTCATAAACATCGTGACATCATTAAATAATTAATATAAGAAAAAGGAATTCATAAAAATAATTCCATCACAACATAATCAAATCAATTTAATAATAGGGATAGAAACAGAACCCTTTATTATCTTAGATGGAAAATAATTTTGATAAAACACTTAAACTCCATTCTTGAGGAAAATATCCTTTCTACTTCAAAAACACTTTTCCTTTCTTAGCATGTCATAAAATTCTAAACTAAAAGAAGTTGATTAAAAATAAATTAGAAAAATTTTAAAGGAATATTCTTGGAAATAATGTTTTAAAAATCCATTCATGCCATATAAGTTAAAAAAGCATTCTTCCCGTACTTTTGTCGGAAAAGTCAAAAAGTACCTCGTACGAAAAACGAAAAAGGATTGCTTTCATATATTTTACTAAAAACTCACAGAAGGGTAAAATTGGATTTAAAAAATTGTAGGTGGATTTAAATAATATAACATATTGAGGAAACATAGATGTGGATGATAAAATACACCCCAGTAAATTCCAAAGTATAAACAATCTTGGATAAAAATGAGATTGTGATATTTCCCTTACCTTAGGTCTGATTTGCTTCGTAAGTGTCTGAATCTCCTGTATATTGATTTAAATAAAGTTATTGACTTATTCCATAATCATACTCATTGTTATGATATCATATATGTTCATATTCTTAGCTTATTATTAGTAAAATATCATTTCTACTTGTTATTCGGGTGTTTATTACTTTTTGTTCTTATGCGTGTTTTGTCGAATAAATTCTTATTATTATTTTTAGGTTATAGATACCTCATTTCCAGAATGGTATTAGTGTAATATATATCATATCTATTCACTCAATTCAATTATGTAATCATTATGCAATGAAAATCATGTAGAACGAGTCGCATCACATCGTGGAGATGGTATTCCGTACGTACGCACGAGAGATGATATTGTTCCCATGATCGTGGAATTGTATTGCTGTGTATGTATACTATTTCAGAATCAATATCACTTTATGATAATCATATATATTCATTCTTTACACCAATATACCCATCCAAGTAAGGTGGTGGTGGAAAATAGATTACACCACGGCGTGGAGATGGTATTCCGTACGTACGCACGTACGACGATTTCATTTTCCGTAGGATGGATGGATGGTGAAATAGGGTTGTTTAATACTTATAATAACATATCCGTATATGAGTGATACTGATGTTATTAATTCATAATTAAACAACTAAAGAAGAAGAAGTAGAAGAAGAAATAAAGTTAAAAGAATCGGTAACGAACATTACCTCTTCCTTGAAGCGCTTCTTTGAGACCTCTTTTAGGGCACTAAAATTGGTCTTTGAAGAAGTCAAAAACCTCTAGGATGTTTCTGGGGAAGTGGAGAGAGGAAATTGGCAGGGGTTTTCTGAGGTTGAAGGCTCAAAGTGGTGTGAGGAAGAGAGGGAGGAGGTTCCCTTTTATAAGGGAGGAGAGGGGCACCTTTGGAAAAACTAAAAATATTATTTTATTATAAAGCCATATTCGATTTTAAATATCTCCAAATTGATTTATTTCTAATATAATGTGGGTATGGGTCTATATACTCTCATAAAATAGAATTTATACAAGTTTAGGTTTCTATTTTAACCTTATAATTTAGATTTAACCTTAAGTTAAATAATTTTACTTTTACCGTGTCTTCTTGTTTTCTTACACTATAAGGTTAATAAAATTACTATAACAAGCCAAAAGCACCCCAAGTTGTTTATTATTAATATATATAACCTTATCTAAGTCATTTTTCTGAACCTTAGATTTTTAGTAATAAAATAACAATTAATAATATAATAGTTTTTTAAAAAACTATTTTATGTCAATTTTGACACTATTTGGTAATTGATTTTTTTTGAAAATAATAACAGAATTATTAGTTCAAAAAAAGTTAATTAAATCAATAATAACATGTCATAATAACCTAGAAAATTAGTGTAATTTATAAAAATTCTCAAATTACATTTATTTGGGTATTTATAACATCAATTATGTCAATATTTCATTAATAAGATAATTACTGCATCATCGTTGTGTCATAATTAAATTAAATTATTTAATGTCTAAAAATTATAAATCAAATACCATTATGTAGGAACTCTCTTTATATTTCTAATGAATATTTATAGTCGAATTTATCTTATTTATAGACCTATATTAAAAATTATTTACTTATTAAACTTTGATTTTAACTATTTTAACCCTTATTTAAATAAATTAATATTAAATGTCCTAATCTAATCCCTGTGTGCCTAAATGGTCATATTTTATTCCTAAGGTTTTCTTTGGTCTAATTAAACTTATCCATTCAAATTACGACATTTGTTAGAGTAATAATAATATTAATTTTATCCTTAATTACCCTATTTACTTTTAACCGTGGTAAAAAAAGTTAAAAGTTACTATTCACCAAAAATTATTTTCATCTCTTAGAACCACATTTTAGTCCTTGATATTAACCGTGTCTCTCGGATTTTCTAAATTCCACTCACAGAAGTGGTTAAATTATGTTTAAATTATAAAAAAAGTCAGTTTTTTAACTACCACTAAGTGGTTTCACTATTCATCGAAAATTGAAGTTTTTCAGAAAAATCCCGAAAATTCAGCCTAAGAATTATTTGATATTCCAAATTCAAAATTGATGTCTATTTTTTCAAATTCATAACATATAAGTGGCATTAATTAATTTTAAATTTAATTCCGTTATCAAAACAAAGAGCGTGTTTTTAAAAAACAAAAACAATCAAAAGATTGATACATGTTTATATCCAATTTCAAAGTGAAATTAATTTCAATGAACAACATTGAATTAAATGGTAAAAATATATTATAATTACACTTTAAAACCAATAAAAAAGATAATATAACCATATAAATTATTGCGCTGAAAAAAAGTTGTTTTTAATTAAAATATATCGTGTTTTTACTATTCATTAAAATATGAAAGTTATCAGAATATTATGAAAAATTTATCCAAATTAAATTTTTATATCCAGATTCCAAATAAGAATTTTATTATGTCAAATTGAACTTATATACATGTCAAAAGAAAGATTTAAGGTGGGTGCGCCATCAAAAGGCGGAAAAACTGCATTTTTGGAAAAATACTTATTTTACCCAAAAAAATTATTTTATTCTCATACCATGTTATAGAAAATGATTATGATGAATAATAATGTTATAGAATTCAAAATATAGTTAATAATATTCATAATGGCTAGTTCATAATACTATTATAACCATATATCGTTGTTTAGTGAAACCCGGTATTGCGTACAACACACGCTATCGAGGAAGGTCGCGATTGCGTGTAATGTAAGCCAAGTCAGGGTTGCGTATACTGCAAGCTAATACAGTGTTGTGTATAGTGAAATATAATCTTGGTGTAGCGTACAACATAAGACATCAATGAAATTAAAATGAATATTTTTCATAAAATCTTGAGGTGTTAAATGATGAATACCATTTTTTTATTCCCATGTTATTCCTTTACAGGTACAACTATATTGAATCCCTTTAAATCCTCATCATGGATAGGTTTACAAGTTTGTTTTTTCTCATATCATATTCTACATTGTTCAACTTCCTAGAATGTTAATGGGTTAAAAAATCATAGTCCATGATCCGATCTAACCACCATCATTGGTAAATATTAAAAGATTTTTGGTGAATATATAATAGAGGATTTTAGGATTCATGTATATGTAACACTTCTCTCTACAGATACAATTCCACCAAATCTATAATGTCAAGATCACTACATCGAATACTATATCATGGTTTGGGTTGTTCTAGTCATTGATATTTAATCATCATTAGGAATATGCTATCACTTCATCATCTTTAATGATTACCCAAATTAACCCCTTATTATAATAATAATTGAAAATCACAAATAATTCCCCATTTTTCGGTAATGTGTGAAAAGTTTCAATGATTAGCCTCTTCATTGACTGTTTACATCTATCCTTGTATTCGTATGTCTAGAAAAAACTCACTCTTTTCTAGTTAGCATGGTTAGTGGACTTGACAATCATGTGAAGTTTTTCATAAAATTGATGATAATAGCCATATTATGATAAGAAACTACATATCTTCATCAGATAGGTTAGTCTAGTCCATCCTTAGATTTTCTCTATATTCAAAGGATAAAAATATATTTCTTTGTTTATGATAACATTCCCCATGAATGTTACATGCACAATAAAAAATTCACATTTACTATAAATTGCATATAAATTTTAATTTTTTATGGTCTTCAGTATTATATTAATATGCTCCTCATGTTCCTCCTCTCATTTGGAGCAAGTAATAATATCTTGTTAACATATTACAATAAATTTTTCATTGTCATCCATAAATAATCAATTCATTTAGTCCACGAACATATCTAGAGAATTAGTGTGTCCAAATGGAATCACAATCAACTATTAATTCATGTACCATGTAAGAAAATAAATCATAGGGATATCTTCCATCTCCACCTTTACATGACAGTATCATCACTGATGGTCCACCTAAGAGAAGTACTAGGATTCATTTAGCTGATCAAAAAAGATATCAATCCATGATAGAGGATATTTTTTCTTTATCATGGTATTTTTATCTCATGATAATAAATTAAGATGCACATCAAGTCATACTTCTTCTTGACAAAGAGGACCATTGACCCCATGCTGAATTACTCGTGCATATAAACCCTTCATTTAGATTCTCCTATAGTAGAATCATTATGTATTCTAACTAAACAATATCTATTCTATATAGATTCATGGATATGATAAAATAATAGTGATAATATCTATCGAGAACTCAACCCTAGGCTTAGAGTAATAAAAGACAATTATTTAGGAAATATATTTGTATATTTCCTTATAATGGGTATCTCATCAAAGATTTTTCTTTTCCTTAGTCTCAATAATTTGAAATAGATATTCCTACTCGTAAAGAAATAATATTCGTGATTAAGATTATTATTATAATGTAATGTAAACCTCCATTGTTGACATTAATAGAATTAGAGGTTAATTCATGATACAGACTGTGATTTTCATCTCTAAGAAAATCCATATTGTTCTATATGAGGAAATATAATCCACACCTTTAATTTATTTCAATTCTAAAAAATAGAGTATCATAAGGTTTTGGGGGATTTAATAATGAAAATATATGTAGGGGAGTTTTATACTTAGGATGAAATAATATAACCATTTTCCACATTCACTGATAGATCCAATTCTACGATTTGAGGTGTTTCTTGAACTATTCTACTAAACATTCTTGGTTTAAATGAATGCATAAAAAATCAAATGGTATGTTCATTATCCATGAATTAATTATAGATTACCTATTACTATGTCATTTTTAGGATCCAAAACAGTAGTTTTTATTCCATTTGATCACCCTTTATATCTAGGTTTTTAGAGCTATCTTCATTAATTATAATTGAAAACCCTTGGCTTGGTGCATTGATTCAACTGATTTATTTATTCACTTCAATTAAAACATTGGAAAATACACTCTGAGTTGACTATAGAATTCATTTCTTCCATCAAATTAGTGGTTTTATCTTATCAAAGTTCTTTAGCTATATGTGTTTCCTTTTAACACAATCCACATTTCCATGTATAATTAAGGAAATTTTGGGGATTCTTTTACCCACATTTTTTAAATGTGGGATATTGGATTGTTTTCCACTGTGATATTTCTCCATCACTCCACTAGAATTAAACATCATTCACTGATTCTTATCTCAAGACACATCATACCCTTGGGATTCAAGGATCTCCATTTTAACTTTAAGGACACATAGTAAAATTTTATCCATGATTTTAATGTATTGAATCAAAAAATAATTTTTTATACTCATGTTTATCCTAATACAGAAGTGATAAAATTTACTTTCATGGTCAATGATAATGTCTGAGATGTATTGTGGTATTCTGTTGTTGTTTTCTTCATATTCCCAAATGGAATAATTTTTCTTTTTCTTGATCCCAAGTAAATCCCTTTAAATGTTATGTTTGATAGTGTGTGGAAAATATTTACCAAAAAAAATTCTTGAATTATTTCCACTTGGTTACTTTTATATCCACATTGAGATTCATATTTTTGGTCAACATCCACCTTTGATCAAATTATACCTTCTTATGATAAACCTTGAGTTCGAAATTCAATTTCTAAATTTATTGAATAATGGAGAAGATATTTTCAACATATTTTATCGATTTTTCAATTATTAAAGGATTGGATGATCCACTAAATTTCAAAGGAATTGTTCACAAAAAGGTCTCAATATCAACATTTTCTCTCTTTGGGGATTTGGTGCTTCCCCATCATGCATGTTTCTATTAGAAACTATATTTAATTGTGTATGTATTTTTATAATGTTACAAACTCCATCTCCCATGAGGTTCATAATTAAATTTCATTATGTTTCACATCACATTGGTTCTTGACTTGGTTCTAGATATTTCCATCCATTAAGTAAAGTAAAGGAAAAATTAGGATGAGAATTTTCAAACTACCAATGATGTAAATAGTAAATTTGTAATATTTAATTGATAAATCATAAAAAATATAAATTGGTTAACTTATTAACTTATAGGTTTTAGTCTATGTTTCCATGGTCTAATTCAAAACATAATTTTTTTTGGGAATTCTGGTTCCCATTGGGAAGGTTCATAATGATATTGTGAATTTACCAAAGCATACCACCTGGGAGTGTAAAACCAGTTTGCAAAAAATACCTTTTTTATCTACTATTTGAAGATTATGTTATTACCAAATGGTCAATTTTTTGGGTCTATTACATCTAGGTACAATTGTTTCATGTACAAATACTCATGTAGTATACTTATATGGATTTCATTTCTTCGAAATAACTTACTCGATAATATACCAAATTTTTTGCATGTTTTCATTTTTTTTTGAATTTTCCTTAATCAGTTCACTAATTTCTTCTAATACTAATCCACCAAAACTACAAGACCTTTCTCTAATATCATCAATGACAATCCATATCTTTTATAATAATTATTTCTTGTTTTATTAGATAATGATACACATAATAAAATACCAAAATATCGAGAGGGACATTGTATTTGGGAAATAATATACATAAGAGATTAAAATTAATCAAGGATACAAATAAATTATTTAAAACTCCATAACATGAGCTTTAAATCCATTAATATTTTAATACTATATGAGATAACCTTGGGATTTACATAATAAAGGGGATAGATATAAATACCAGTAAGGGGATAATCAAATCATAACTTGATGGAAGTAATAAATGCGAGTTAATAGTAATATACATGTGACATAAAAGATTTAAAATTAAAACCTAGAATAATAAATCCTGATATAAGATGATGATATCAAAAAAAAATAATGAAGGTGGAAATAATATAAATATGACATTATAAGCATAATTCAAGGATAACCTTCGAGACATAATAACATGGAATACTTAGGATAACCTATTATGCTCCATAAATGGTATCTCATGATATAAAAAACTACCCAATGCATTGGGGGGATATATAATTTAAGACCACCCATCGCATTCATTACATGTACATGAATTAGTGTTACATAGAGATCATAAAACATAAGAATTATTTTAATAACTTTTTATACAATGATTAAGGAATGTGCTTCATAACCATATAATTTTCACATCAATTAAGTATGTGAACATCTAGGAGAATAAACATGAGTAGTAATTGTGTTGAGTATTCACTACTCAAATGTTTAGTGTGAAAAAATAACATGATATTATTAGCAACACAAAATGTCTACATAACAACTCTTGGAAGGGTTTAATGAGAGTGAAAGGAGGTATATAATTACTTTGAAATATTTATGAAAATACAATTTATTTTTAAAAATCACATTCCAATATGAAAAATTGTAAAAGAAATGGAATAATACAAATAATGTTCATCAATAAAAAAATTGGAGGATCGAATCAATTACCTAGATAAGGATCTTCTAAAAGCATTGCAGGATCAAATTATGATCTAGTGAACACCTTGTTATGGATTTATAAATAGAGAGATAGGGAATTTAAATTCATGTTAAATGGTTTTTTAGTGATTGTTAGAAAGAGTGTCTGTGTCAATATTTATAGAAAAATAGAGGGGAATTATTTATTAATTTCTAAACGTACATTTTAGATTCTATATGATAAAAATAAAAAAATAATCCCTAACATGGTTTATCCCTATGTATTTATCCAATTAGAAGTTTATTTAAATATTTTATATGACAAAGAACAGAACACATTAATAATAATACCATTGGTTACGTGGAAGTGAGTCGTTTTCATAAGGAATTGTTTATAAAACCATAAAATATAATATTGACTTTGGAAGATTAGTTAAAGGATAATAAAATTAATAAAATAAATTCAAAAATAAGTTATTTTAATTTGTAAATACATATTAGGTCTTCGACTAACTTTATAGAATTTATTACATTACTTTTAGTCCATTAAGATGTCATAAAATAGAAAATATATTTGCATTGTATTAAATTTTTCCCCAAAATATCGACTTTCTTATAAAATTATGAAAAACTCACCCTTGGTTAAATTTGAAATTATGATTTAAAAATAATATTTATTTTATTAAAATAATTCACTAAAAATGAGATTTTACAGAATTAATAAAAAACCTAATTTACTTTAAAATACTTGTTTTTATGATAATGAAATTATTTTGATAGTTATAATGATTACATTAGACATAATGAAATTATAATTTCATTTTATATAAATAAGATTTATTTAATAATATTATTATATGATTGTACTATTTATTTCAAAATTATTTAATTTCTCAAAAAGAGTTTGAAAATATATATATTTTCCAAAATATACCATTTTCTGTTTTGTCATATCAAAATATCATTTTCATTGAATAATATGTAATTATATTGATAATGTTATAAGGAAAATGGATAATCATAATCATTAATTTTTTATAAATAATACATAAATTTTTTTACTATTATAGTCTATATACATAACCACTTATTCAACCTGTGTAGGACCTAAGGGTAAGGTATGTGATAGTGGCACTTTCTTGGGATGGTTCGGAAAACCAAGTTTGTTTTGGGATATTGATAACCATTATTTTCTCCCATAAATGGTTTCTTTCATGTTTCTATTGTTTAATTTCATATTGTTATTATTAAAGGGAAAATGATACTAATTTCTCTTCCCTCAGATGCTTTGATAATTGGCATTCATAAGGAACAGTCCTACTTGTCACAACCATCATATCATTCATCTATGTCAGTAAGAATTTATCAAAACCCTTGATATATACTAATCATAATGATCGCTACAGAATAACCATATTATCAATGGTAATGATTATTAATGATATTTTTAATACACTTCAATGTATTATATAATGTACTAAAATAACAAAACTAGTGTAAGTGTTTTCTATAATTAAATTACTTGATAATGAATTAATTCATTCCAAAGGAAATTTCATTTATAATTGTTCAGGTCATGACACCATGAATGATGATTACGCTATGAGAATGATTAGGTAACCTGATTGATATTTTTTTCCTATATCACAAGTATAGATGGTATGACTCATGATGATATGACATTCTCTATTTATTTGTAAACTATTTTCCCTTGATATAATACATGTACTAGAATAACTCATTGACTATTCATTATTATGACTTATTTTCGGTGAGTGTGTAGCCCATGAGATCCATTTTGAGGTTTTATTCCTTGAGTATATCTTTTTAGGTTATTATGACTATTTGATGATGATCACATGTCTCTATATGTTACTACTATTGCTCATGATATTAGTCTATAAAATTAATTCCTTGTATACTCTACCATTTTAGGTATTTAACCATGCCTTTATAGGCATTATTCTTGGGGCTTGAAATAAGTGAACCATCATGACATAATTTTCCCTTCCATGGGGTGTGTGCATGACTTGAGATGATAGTGATGATAGCTAAAATGGAACCGAGCCTAAGGAGGAGATAAGATAATTTCATCGATTCCATATATATGATGCTATCAATTCCAATCAAATTCCAAGTATCATGTCACTTGTTGACTAGTAAATGATGAGTATCTCTTGTATCATAGTAGATACTAAGTAAATTTTCATATTTAATGCCTAGTGAATGTTGAGTATCATGTATAGACAATTCCATGAGTATATCGAAAAATATTTTTAGACGACATATGTATATCTTGGTTACTCTTGATAGCTATTGTGATTATTATTTCATCATGGAGATGAAGAAAGTATGGTTAGTGTCTGTAGAGACACGATAACTACCCAAATTCATGGAAAATGTTTATTATTTTCTATGATCTCTTAGTAATTGAATTATCCAAGAAAAGTTATGTTTTTCCTATTACTTTCTTGTGAAATTATCACATGCACATACACTTCATATTACAGGTTAAAAATTAGGCCAAGTTTATGGTGTTTTACTAAGCTGTACTCACACCCTACTAGGTATCCATGAAACATTGGTACCCATGCATCCCTCGCATCTTGAATGTTCATTTTAGGATAATTAAAAAGTTTACCATATAGTTGGATAGAATTATATTAGTCTATTGACTATAATTACATGTGTATTGGAGTGTGAGAAGATCCCCTTGTACTTTTTTTCTCTTATAATTTTTATATTTGATCAACCTAGTTGGTGGTAAGTTCCTTATACTTGGGTCCGAGTTTATTTTTTCTAAATACATTCATATTGTTGGTTTGTTATTGGTTTCTTCATACTCTAATTGTATAATATCAACATTTTTGGTTATTTATTGTTATTGTGAAATCAAATAGTGGGAATAGTCTCCCCATAGCTCAAATTGAGACACTCGTATCTAGTTAGCAGCCTCTGGTGTGTGTGGTCATATGCCTAAGTTCATTTGTAATTATAAAATTGAAATGGTGATTTGGGTTGGAATATTAAAAAATTGTATTAGAGGACATGTTATGTAACATCCTAGGTAAATAAAGAATAAAACATTTTCATATTTATTAATATTTATGAATTAAATATTAATTTTACTTTAAAGGGGTTGCTATGTTCGATAGTGTACCCGATACGCAACAAAGAGTTTCTTTGAAATCTTACATTGCACACTAGTAATTAAATAATATTATTTTAAATGGTAGTTAACACGTAGCCGTTTTATTGTCATGAATGAATGTAAATAACTAAAATATTATTAAATATGTTTTTTAAATGTTTTTACATTTATCCAATAAAGTATAAAGGCTTAAAATATGAAAATAATTCAATTTTAGGCATAGATACTCTAATATTCACTAAAAGGTCAAACTATTTCCTTTTGATAGCGAACCATCTTTAAATATAGTTTTGGTCAGTCTTATACATTATATTGGACCAAATAAAATTCTTTTTTAGAATCGGGACATCAAAATTTACTTTGTTAAAATTTTTGGTATTTTTCCGATAAAGTTCATTTTTTAATGAATAGTGAAAATGTTGTATTTTAATTCAAAACCTCTTTTTAATCTAATTTATTTATATGATTAGATTATATTTTCAATTGGTTTTAAAGTGAAATTATAATATATTTTTACCATTTAATCCAATAGTGGTTGTTGGAATTAATTTCACTTCGAAATTGGACTTAAACTAGTATCAATCTTTTGATATATATTATTTCATAAAAACACGCAATTTGTTCTGACAGTGGGAATTAATTATAAAATTAATTAATTTACCTTATATGATTTGAATTTTTTAAAATAGACATCATTTTTGATTTCGGAATATCAAATATATCTTAGGGTGATGTTTTGGTATTTTCCTGAAAAACATCAATTTTTAATGAATGGTGAAAGCACTAAGTGGTACTTAAAAAACTGATTTTTCGTTTAAATGAAATTTTACCGCCACTGTGTTTTGAATTTAAAAAATATGACATAAATGGTTTTCATTAAGAAGTAAAATGTGGTTCAATGGGATTAAAATGTTTTTTGGTGAATAGTAACTTTTAAGTTTTTTATCGCGGTTAGAGATAATTAGTGTAATTTAAGGTAAAAATAAAGTTTTAATAATATGAAATGACCTTGACACATGTCCAAACCTTATTGGAAGTTTCATGGAAGACCAATAAAATCCATGGGTCAACTTGGGGACCCCATGGAGCCACTTTGGTAGGAAAATGACATTAATAACTTTTTATTTAATGTTAAAATGAAAATGTCACAAACATGTGTTGTTTTGCTAAAAAAATTACATGGAGTTATAAAAGTAATATTTTTGACTATAAATATTCATTAGAAATCTAAAAAGATTTCCTACTTCATGATAGTTTTTTTATAATTTTTATACCTTAAATAAATTAAATAATTTATGACACCATGATGATGCAACGATTACCTCATTATTTAACGATTTAAATAAAATGAAAATAAAATCTAAAATATAAGACCTACACTTGTCAAAAACCTATTGTATGGGTTTATTTAGAACTGCTATCACCTTATCCTCTAAATATATAATTTTTGGACCTTTAAAATCCGAAAATCATTTTATAATAATGTAACATTTTATAACTTTCCAAGAGTTCCCCTCCTCTCCTCTTATAAAAGGCCCCCAAATCTACCACCTTACCCACACCTCTCAAGCCTTTTCCTCATCCAAACCCAGCCCATTTTGTCTCTCCACATCCCTTCATTACTCCTATAATCCTCACTTTGGGCAGAATTCATTCCAAGGAAGCCTTTGATCTCAAATCAAAAAGAGTTACCCGATTTAAAGGTAGTGTCTTCTCTTGTGTTCTTATGTCTTATTTTTCTTCTCCAAACCCCCTAAACTCATTCTATTTCTTTATTTTGTAACAACAACAGTATATTAAACATACTAGGATGTTTTTATGTGAATTATTCGAGCTACACTTACACACATCTTTGTCTAATGGTTAAAGAACATAATGTTTCTGTGGGTGGCGAATTTCAGCCTCACGAAACGATGATTGTTCAATATTATTTTAACACCTTTCATGATGGCCATTAATATTTCTATCTATTTATATATGATATATATTAGGTTTATGTTTTCCTTGTGCTTCTGTATTTTTCATTTGTGGCATACCATAATGGTTTCCATTGTGGGTAAACACGATAATTTCATTTTAGGAAGTGCGGACTATCGCCCCCTCAAAGTGATTTGATTCGTTAATACCATATGTGGGACGTATAAAGGATGGGTTTAAGGTTATTATATATGATGTTATACTAGATTTATAATATACCCTTATATCATTATGATTTCACTCCATTAAATATGAAATAGAAATGAAAGTAGCGCTCATGCGTACGTACGGCTTACCGTCCCCATGAACGGTGCATTTCATTTCTTACATCTAAATGTTATGTACTATTATAAATACATGTATATGCTGGATATATATGAAATATATGATATCCAAATAATGAATATAATTCTGGATATAATGAACCTTTGCCACATAAACAACATGTAATTGTAAGAAGTCCATTTTTTACTTAAGTACCAAATATCGACAAAACGAACTTTATTAAATTAAATGATAACATAATGTTTATAACATGGAAATAAGTTATATAAAAGGAATAATAAACTTGAAAAAAGTTCTTAAGTAATTATAAATTAACTTTAGTTTATTATTCAGGAGATTAAACAGCAATCGAGTCACATCGGACACGAGGTATGGGACATCATCTCAATCTCCTTTAATTGAGGCATATTTTGTTTTATACACAACTTTATTTTATACGGTTTATAAACCCATTTGACTTTTACATTTATTCAAAAGGAATATTTTTATATGAAGCATTTACTAAAAGACAAAAGGGAATGTTTTTTTTGTCGTACGTATGGGGCGGAAACGACTTCTCCGCCTCCATGACCAATATTTGAGTTTCGGCTTCCTCTACAAGCCATAAATTTTTTTGAATGAAAAATAAATACCATGTTTTAATTTTCTTTTATTTTGGTATAGAAAATGGTTTTCATAATGTTTTTATATCAATGGTTTGTATTGATATCTTGTGATTTAAAATTGGAAATGTTATGTTTTCTTTAAGCATGTTTTATGTGATACGATTATGATATGGTTCTTAAAAATTGTTATGAAGACGGGAGGTTCTTTGATAAACTAAGGGTAGGTGAGCCCGATATAGCTCTCCAATGCATTGGGTAACGCGAAGGAGTTAAATGTTTAGGTTTATCCAAAGAGATTTTGGGAATATACTGTGATGGGTATTCCAAACATAACCATGAGGGTTACTCCCTACGTAAGAATGTTATGAATTCATCAAGTTACCTTTATGTCTTATGATTTCTATGATTTATTCATGATTTGATGAGGTATGTGATTATGTTTTATGAGTAAAGTATGATTCCATGCATGGACTAATGTTGTCATTTCATACTTGTATATCCCTTACTGAGCTTTTTATGCTCATCCCAAGTTTTTGAAATGTTTTTCACAGGTCAAGGGAAAGGTACATGATGTGATGATAGTTCCACGGATGTTTCAAGAAAGAATCCATGTTTTATTTTAAATATGATTCCGTTGATGGGGAAAATGAGTACTATCTTTTATGTAACCAATTTGTTTAAATGTGGAATGTAATTCATGTTTCATGACCTAATTCTCTATAACTCTAAACCTAAAAAGATCCTCAACGTGTATTCTTGAAGTAACTCAAGATTAAGTAATGTTTATGGCTGAGGCCTTATAGTTGGTATCAATGGTCGGTTTAGATAAATTTAGGATTTATAATTCTATTAAATTATTATCCAAAAATATTTTTTTGTTATGGTCAAATTTAAATGATATAGCATTTGAAGATTACCATGTTGCTTCATCTATGAAATGTTTGTACAGAATGGTTTTCCGCAGAGGAAACAGGGAACCAATGCTAGGAAGGCATACAGATGGAAATGACCTTCCGAATCAGCAACCTGAGATGGTTGGAATTGGAACTGAACAGTTTGTTGCAGTAATGGCGCAGTTGAATCAAGAAATAAATGGTCGTGGTATCCATGCACGAGATCAGCCAGATCAACCATAGAGTAACATGTCAGTGGTGGAACATTTCATGAGGCAATATCCCCCATCATTTAGGGGATCATCTGACCATGTGCAAGCTGAAGGGTGGATTAAAGAACTAGAGAAGATTTTTTATGTCATGGGGTGTTCAGACAATCAAAATGTTAGTCTTGCTATTTACAATTTGGAGGGTTAAGAAGATCAGTGGTGGTCGATGGTTAAAAATATTAGGGACGCTGATGAGATTTATACTCTCAACTGGGATGAATTCAAAGGTATGTTTCATGAGAAGTATTTTCCTAAGGCTATTCGACATAGGATGGAAAAACAATTCCTAGAATTAAGGCAAGAGGAAGACTCAGTGGCTGCCTATGAAGAAAGGTTCACTCGATTGGCATGGTATGCTCCAAATTTTATCTGAGACCTTGATAGTAAAATCAATCATTTTTACTCAGGATTAAAGCCAAAATATCGAAGGGATTTATCTTCTTGTAAGTTCAAGAGTTATGAAAAGCTTGTTCATTGTGCTGAGAAGGTGGAAATTGAGTTTTTCGATGATCAAGTGTTCTATAACAACCAGTCGAAGAAGAGACCCGAGGTGGCAGGAGAAAGGAAATAATTCTTCAAAAAGGTCTGACGGTAAGATAACTAAGTTTCCAGTTTGTGATAAATGTGGTAAAAGGCATGCTGGGGAATGTCTTATGAATTCTGTAAAGTGCTACCGATGCGGTAAGATGGGACATAAGGCTCGTGATTGCACTAAAAAAATATCAGGGTGATGGTAAGACCAAATTTTATTTACAATTAGGGAAATGTTTTAAGTGTAATGAGATGGGTCACTATTCAAATGAGTGTCCGACAAAGAGCTCGAGTGATGAGAATCAGTTAGACTACAAACAGAAAGGGGGGGTTAAATCCCTTGAAACTAATTCAGCAGATGTAAGGCCATCAAATGAAGTTGTATCAGCTCCAGGGAGCTCAGTTTTTTTCAAAGATTGACCTGAGATCGGGGTACCATCAGTTGAAGGTAAAGGAAGAAGATATTCCGAAGATAGTGTTTCGAACAAGATATGGCCATTATGAATTTTTAGTAATGCCTTTTGGGTTAACCAATTCACCTACTGTATTCATGGACCTTATGAATAGAATTTTCCACGAGTTCTTGGATAAGTTTGTGGTTGTTTTCATTGATGATATTTTGGTGTTTTCTAAAAGTAAAGAGGAGCATGAAAGAAATTTAAGGGTTATTTAGAAAACCTTAAATGAAAATAAATTGTATGGGAAATTCAGAAAGTGTGAGTTTTAGTTGCAACAAAATTTTTTCCTTGGTCACATTGTTTCTAAAGATGGGATAACTGTTGATCCTGCAAAAACAAAGGTTGGTGAAGAATGGCCAAGACCCACAAATGTAACTGATATTCGTAGCTTCCATGGTTTGGCAGGCTATTACCGAAGGTTTGTTAGAAATTTTTCACAGTTGTCTTGTCAAATGACTAATCTAACATGGAAGGGTGTTATGTTTATCTGGACAAAAGTATGTGATGATTGTTTTCAGGAACTGAAATGAAGATTGGTGAATGCTCCAGTTTTGGCACTACCTTCCAGGAATGGTGAGTTTGTTATCTATAGTGATGTTTCATTGAAAGGACTTGGTTGCGTCCTAATGCATAATGATCAGGTAATTGCTTATGATTCATGACATTTGAAAACTCATGATGTAAATTACCCTACACATGATTTGGAATTAGCTGCTGTTGTTTTCGCTTTAAAAATTTCGAGGTATCATTTGTATGGAGTAAAGTGTGAAATATATACAGATCACAGAAGTTTAAAGTATATATTCACTCTAAAATAATTGAACATGAGATAGAGGAGATGGTTATAATTAATCAAGTATTATGATTTTACAATTCATTACCATCCAGGATAAGAAAATAAAGTGTCTGATTCTTTGAGTCAAAAAAGTAATGCTTCATTAACAATGTTGCTTTTGGAAAGTGATCCTTTGGTTAAGTATTTGATGAAATTTGGCATAGAATTTGTTGGTGCAAGAATTTCTTCTGTTTTGTTTCAGTTATCAGTGAGATCATCTCTATCAGACAGAATTAAGCAAGCACAGAAGCATGACAGCGAGTTGTAGAAAAAGGTAGAGCTGGTTCAGAAGGGTAAGTTTCCTGAATTCAACATTGATAATGATTGTGTTTTGAGATTTGGGAAGAGATTGTGTGTGCCTTTTGATTCACAGTTTAATAGAGAGTTGTTATGTGAAGCTCATAGTTCTCCGTTTTCGGTTCATCCAGGCAGTACTAAGATGTATAGAGATCATCGGGAGTATTACTGGTGGGACAGAATGGAAAGGGATATTGGTGATTTTACTGTGAAGTGTTTGACTTGTCAACAGGTAAAAGCAGAGTGGAAGTTACCGAAAGGGATGCTTCAACCTTTACTAGTACCAGAGTGGAAAATGGAGAATATATCCATGGACTTCGTTGTGGGATTTCCGAAGAAACCTCGAGTTAATAATGCAATCAGGGTTATTGTTGATCGCTTGACTAAATCTGCTCATTTCCTTGCTATACGAGATACTTTTTCCCTAGATCAACTTTCCCGTTTGTATCTTAAAGATATAGTCAGGTTACATGGAGTTCCTCTCTCCATTGTATCTAACTGTGATCCCAAGTTCACTTCTTAATTTTGGAAAGGCCTTCAGAAGTTGTTGGGTACTGAATTAAATTTTAGTATAGCTTTTCATCCGCAATTAGATGGGTAGTCAGAAAGAATGATTCAGACTTTGGAGGATATGAAATGTGCGTGTTCGATGGATTATCAGGGAAGTTGGGGGCAACATCTTTATTTGGTTGAGTTTTCTTATAATAATAGTTTTCATTCCAGTATACAGATGGATCCATTTGAGGAATTATATGGTAAACGATATCGAACTCCAGCTTTTTGGGATGAAGTGGGTGAAAGGAAGCTGATGGGACCAGAATTGGTAGAAGATATAGTAGAAAAAGTTCAGTTGATTCAGAAACACATGAGAATAGCTCAGAGCAGGAAGAAGAGTTATGTGGATAACTGGAGGAAGGATCTATCTTTCGAGGTAGGTGATCATGTTTATCTCAAAGATTCACCATGGAAAAGTGTGATGTGATTCAGTATGAAAGGAAAGCTGAGTCCAAGGTTCATTGGACCATATGAAATTCCAGAGAAAGTTAGATCAGTTGCTTACCGAGTGGCTTTACCTATGAGTTTATCTCAGGTACACAATGTTTTTCTTGTTTCGATGTTGAGATAGTATATTCCAGATCCATCTCATGTTTTGAGCCCAGAGGTAGTTCAGTTGGAAGAGAATATCTCTTATGAAGAACAACCCGTCCAAATTCTTAATTGAAGAGAGCAAGTGTTGCGAAATATGGTAATTCACCAGGTAAAGGTTTTGTGGAAAACCCATATGGTTGAAAATGAAATGTGGGAATCTGAAAATGCTATGAGGGATAAACACACCCACTTATTTTGAAAAGTGAATAAAATTGCGAGGACGCAATTCCCAAAAGGGGGGAAGGATGTAACATCCCAGGTAAATAAAGAATAAAAAATTATCATATTTATTAATATTTATGAATTAATTATTAATTTTACTTTAAAGGGGTTTCTATGTTCGATAGCATACCCGATACGCAACAAAGAGTTTCTTTGAAATCTTACGTTGCACACTAGTAATAAAATAATATTATTTTAAATGGTAGTTAACACGTAGACATTGTATTGGAGGTAATGAATAGAAATAACTAAAATATGATTATATATGTTTGTTAAATGTTTTTACATTTATCGAATAGAAGATAAAGTATTAAAATATGAAAATAATTCAATTTTAGGCATAGATACTCTAATATTCACTAAAAGGTCGAACTATCACCTTTTGATGGCGAACCCTCTCTAAATATAGTTTTGGACACTCTTATACATTATATTGGACCAAATAAAATTCTTCTTTAGAATTGGGACATCAAAATTTACTTTGTGTAATTGTTTGGAATTTTTCCGATAAAGTTAATTTTTTTAATGAATAGTGACAAATGTTGTATTTTAATTCAAAACATCTTTTTAATATAATTTATTTATATGATTATATTATCTTTTAAATTGGGTTTAAAGTGAAATTAGAATATATTTTTACCATTTAATCCAATAGTGTTCGTTGGAATTAATTTCACTTTGAAATTGGACTAAAACTAGTGTCAATCATTTGATATATATTATTTCATAAAAACACACTATTTGTTCTCACATTGGGAATTAATTATTAAATTAATTAATGTAACTTATTGATTGAAATTTTTTAAAATAGACATCAATTTTGAATTCGGAATATCAAATATAGCTTAGGGTGAAGTTTTTGTATTTTTCTGAAAAACTTCAATTTTTAATGAATAGTGAAACCACTAAGTGGTACTTAAAAAACTGATTTTTCGTTTAAATGAAATTTTACCACCTCTATGTTTTGAATTTCAAAAATCCTAAATAAATGGTTTTCATTAAGAATTAAAATGTGGTTTAATGGGATTAAAATAATTTTTTGGTGAATAGTAACTTTTATGTGTTTAATCACAATTAGAGGTAATTAGTGTAATTTAAGGTGAAAATAAGGTTTTAATAATATGAAATGACATTGAAACATGTCCTATCCTAATTAGATGTGTCATGTCCGACCAAGAAAATCCATGGGTCAACTTTTGGACCCCATGGAGCCAGTTTGGTAGGAAAATGACATTAATAACTTTTTATTTAATGTTAAAATGAAAATGTCCCAAACATGTGTTGTTTTAAAAAAACATTTTACATGGGGTTATAAAAGTCATATTTTTTACTATAAATATTCATTAGAAAGATAAAAACATTTTCTACATCATGATATTTTTTTATAATTTTTATATATTATATAAATTAAATTATTTGTGACACCATGAAGATGCAGCGATTACCTCATTATTTAACGATTTAAATAAAATAAAAAGATAATGTAAAATATAAGACCTAAACATGTAAAAAACCTATTGTATGGGTGTATTTAGAACACTTATCACCATATCCTAAAAATATATAATTTTGGGACCTTTAAAATCCTAAATTCATTTTATAATAAAGTAACCTTTTATAACTTTCCAAGAGTGCCCCTCCTCTCCTCTAATAAAAGGACCCACCTCTACCACCTTACCCACGCCTCTCAAGCCATTATCTCGGCCAACCCCTGCCCATTTTGTCTCTCCACATCCCTCTCTTACTCCTAGAAGCCTCAATTTGGGAATAATTCTTTCCAAGGAAGCCTTTGAGATCAAATCAAAAAGAGTTACATGATTTAAAGGTAGTGTCTTCTCTTGTGTTCTTATGTTTTATTTTTTCTTCTCCATCCACCCTAAACTCATTTTATTACTTTATTTTGTAACAAAATCGGTATCTTACATATACTAGGATGTTTTTATGTAAAGGATTCGAGCTACACTTACAACCACCTTTGTCTAATGGTTAAAGAACATAATGTTTCTGTGGATGGAGAATTTCTGCCTCACGAAACGATGATTGTTAAATATTATTTTCACACCTTTAATGGTGGCCATTAAGATGTCACTATATTTATATATGATATATATTATTTTTAGGTTTTCCTTATGATTCTGTATTTTTCATTTTTGGCATACCTTTATGGTTTCCATTGTGGGTAAACACGATAATTTCATTTTAGGAAGTGCGGACTAACGCCCCCTCAAAGTGATTTGATTTGTTAATGCCATATGTGGGACTTATAAAGGATGGAGTTAAGGTTATTATATATGATGTTATACTGGAATTATAATATGCCCTTATGTCATTATGATTTCACTCCATTAAATACAAAATAGAAATTAAAGCAGCGCTCATGCGTACGTACGGCTTACCGTCTCCATGAACGATGCATCTCACTTCTTACCTCAAAATGTTATTTACTATTATAAATACATATATATGCTGGATATATATGAAATATATGATATCCAAATCATGAATATAATTCTAGATATAATGAAACTTTGACCACATAAACAACATGTAATTGTAAGAAGTCCATTTTTGACTTAAGTACCAAATATCGACAAAACAAACTTTATTAAATTAATTGATTACATAATGTTTATAACATGGAAATAAGTTATATAAAAGGAATAATAAACTTGAAAAAGGTTCTTAAGCAAGTATAAATTAACTTTAGTTTATTATTCATGAGATTAAAGAGCAATCGAGTCACGTCGGACACGAGGTATGGGACATCGTCTCAATCTCCTTTCATTGAGGCATATTTTGTTTTATACACAACTTTCTTTTATACAGTGTATAAAACCCTTTGACTTTTATGTTAATTCAAAAGGAATATTTTTATATGAAGCGTTTAATAAATGACAAAAGGGAATGTTTTTTTCATACGTATGCGGCGGTAACGACTTCTCCACCGCTGAGACCATTATTTGAGTTTCGGATTCCTCTACAAGCCATAACTTTTTTTGAATGAAAAATAAATACCATGTTTTACTTTTCTTTTATTTTGGTATTGAAAATGGTTTTCATAATGTTTTTATATCAATGTGTTGTATTGATATCTTGTGATTGAAAAGTGTAAATGTTATGTTTCCTTTATTCATGTTTTATATGATACGATTATGTTCTGGTTCTTGGGAATTGTTATGAAGACAGGTGGTTCCGTGATAAACTAAGGGCAGGTGAGCCCGATATAGCTCTCCAATGCATTGGGTAATGTGAAGGAGTTAAACGTTAAGGTTTCTCCGAAGATATTTAGGGAATATAATGTGATGGGTATTCCAAATGTAACCATGAGGGTTACTCCCTACGTAAGAATGTTATGAATTCCTCAAGTTACCTTTATGTCTTATGATTTCTATGATTTATTCATGATTTTTTGAGGTATGTGATTATGTTTTATGAGTAAAGTATGATTCCATGCATGGACTAATGTTTTAATTTCATACTTTTATATAACTTATTGAGATTTTTATGCTCATCCCAATTCTTTGAAATGTTTTTCACAGTTCAAGGGAAAGGTACATGATGTGATGATAGTGTCAAGGAATAGTCAAGAAAGAATCCATGTTTTATTTTAAATATGATTTCATTGATGGGAAAATGGGTACAATCTTTTATGTAACAATTTTGTTTAAATGTGGAATTTAATTCATGTTTTATGATCTAATTCTCTAAAACTCTAAACCTGAAATGATCCTCAATGTGTATTCTTGAAGTAACTCAAGATTAAGTAATGTTTAAGGCTGGGGCCTTATATGTTATCTTTTTTTTCCTATTTAAGGGATTTGGTACATAAGAGATAATGAAATGTTTTAGAGAATATGATGGAACTAAAATAGGTGTGTCACAAACACCATTTACATGGGCATTATAGGTCACTAAAGTGTGGGACTGATGTTCCTTGTTTTCATTTTTATCATATGTTTTCCCATCATGTTACATGAAAGTATTTTGAGGTTTTTATTTCATATGGATATGAATATATTATTTATTGGAAAGAGGCATTTCATACATCGTATTCAACATGTGGGTTTCTTGTATAATGTATTCTTCTCATGTGTGATTTTAATAGTGATAAAGAACATGAATATTTAAATATAAATGAATTATATTATGTTTCAAATATTATTTCATTATAAAATTAATTCAAATGAACTCTTATTTGTGTATACCTATGATAGTCAATCAGGTGATCATATAGTCTGTTGTGTCTGGGAAATGGTTGTGTTGGTAATAATGATAGTGGTGATGATGCATTCCTATTGTGAATATATGGTGTAGTGCACTTATTAGTTAATTATTGGGAATTAAATTCTGTAATAGGAACATTATGCGAGTATTTAATGGATATGTCCAGATAATTAAACATGCAAAAAAAGAATATATAGATTTATCCTTATAGAAAACTATGAAATGTTATTTATCTGAACACGACATAGTTAGATCTAGATGTGGTTTGTATAAGGTATAATTAATCATGGAAAATCTATGGATATATACCAAGATAATGTTCTGTGAAATGTTAATCGTTGTAAAATCATGTACAGGTTTTCTAATGACATTTCAGCATTTCAAATGCGAGTTCGATTAATATAAAATCGGTTCCTCATACCTATTTGTGGTATCCTGAGTGAGGATATTCCTTATTAAGGGATAGTCATGCTTAATTACATAGGGATGGTTTTATTTTATAGAAATTCCTTGTGTGTGTGAGTGACCAATGAATGTATTAAATGATGGACTTAGTAGTTTTCTTGAAACCAATGTGTATATGAATATTGACTATTGTTACTCATAGTGTAAGGTTTCTTTTTAAAGTGATTTGATTCATACTATATATTGGGAAGTATTAGGTATATTCTAGCCTATTAATTAGAAATAAAACTCTTATTCAATGATATGTAGAGATTCTAGGTGATAAGATGTATAATGGTTCAGGCCTAGATGGATGCTGAGTAGCTTGAGCAAACACGCCTGTGATAAGTGGGGAACTATAAATATCAGTAGAAAATAGATTCCATTTCTAATTAGAATCATTGTGAGTGATCATTTTAGTGGATCTTGAATGTTGTGGTGCATATACTACTATAATGGAATTTTATTTTGATCTCATTATTATTTCCCCAAGGGGAAATCACTCTATTTAGTGATCAGTTATATTGTCATTCTATTTTGGGAGCACCTTATATATGAGAATTAATCTGGTGTTTATTTATGGGGTTAGTTAAATTGGTGGAATATAGTGGTGAGATGACCATTGAAAATGATCATGGTTCTATGGAAGACCCCAAATGAGGAAGCGATGGTGTGTCACTGGAAATTTTAGATCAGGGTCACTCTAGAAGTTTCCAACTAGTAAATATGGTGTTAAACTTATAGGTTTTGGTTTCCAAGTATTTCATTTCGATGAATTTTCCTTTATCGTCAAAGATGACATCAGGAATGGATCGGGGTACTGTTATATGGTCAACCTGATTGTTTCATTGGTGGATACATCATGGCTTGATTTATTGGCCAATGTAAGGGAATACGATTTATCTAGGTTAGTAGTTATATCATATTCATAGGCTATTATAGATCTTTGTGTACTTTTATAATGGATCATTATATATAGTGGAACACATTTAGATATATCCATGTGTTATCGCTTCTTATTTTCATTCTTGTAAATCATTTTATCATACATTCTCACTTATTCATCATGTTTGGTTATGACCATTTATGGATCAGTTGTGATGATGTGTGTGTGGTAGGTGATCATACATATACTCCATTGGTGGGAAGAATCGACATAGTTGAGTGTGAAATGAACTCTCTTTGGAGGATTAATGGTCCCTTATAAGTATATCCATTGGTTGATCATGGTGACTTCATAGAGCAATGTGTAATGGACCTGAGAGTATCTGGTTCCACATTGATTTTATGATTATTTTGGATATAGAACTCAATGGAAATCACATGTGTGAAATGTAATTGAGAGAAAAAATAATTCAATTTGAGGAGTCATGTCATTGGTACATTGATACATGGTTGTGAGCCTTGTTACTAGTTCAAGAGGTTGGTTAACCGACCTATAAAAGTCCTATGAAATTTGTGGTTTATTCCATTTACTGTTATATAAAGATGGATGGAAATGTATTGACTAGTGTTTCAATGAGAACATGTATAAGGTGGGTTAGAACTACATCAAGCTTATTTTTAATGATTTAGGTGTTGATGATCATTGAATACATTGTTTGGGGATGGGAATCCATTATAGGAGGAAAATATATCATCATCATTTTTATATCTCCTTTTTTGTATACATTCCAAACTATTTTAGGTGAAAATTTAAAAAAAAAATCAACTAAATGTCTTCTCGGATGTAAGGAATTAGGACTATATAATGTTATGTGCCTTTTATCCTTACACAGGGTAGTTTTATGGAGTTATATAATAGTAACTCATCCTTTTCATGAATTGTGATATGGAAGTGTGGGGTTTCAATAAGATTTTTAAAACTAAGACTCTCTTACTAATGGTTTTGTAAAGGTACCCCATATTTTTATGGGTTACATAAGGGTAAGGATAGATTTGTGTAAAGGTACCTTAATGAATGCATAAAAGAAAAGAGTATTTTTCAATTGTAGTGTAAATGTATCCTTGATTTTCTAATGGTTATAAAATGGTATTCCCTTACTCTATAAGAGAATAATAGCCCATAAATAAGGGTAAATTTAAGTTTCTTTAAGGTGAATAATGGTATGGTTGAGTTGAATATTGGTAACTACAACTTATTAATCATAGTTTAATGATTACCATGTACCCTTACATGACACCTAAGAAATACATAAGGGTAAAACATTTTTATCCACATATAACTCACTTTTTAGGGGAAAAATAATTTGAAATTTTATTTTTCATTTATGTTCTTCCAGAATGACCCTGTAATGCATTAAATTGTGAGAGTTGAATATTTTGAATCATTTAGTGATTTTAATCCCTTTATAAAGTATTTTAAATTATCTGTATTCATGATTTTATTATAATTTAAATTAAATGCTTAATTTAATTTTTGGGGTTTAATATTATGGGAAAATACACGGTTTTTCATCATAAAAAATACTCAAACCATTTTTCATTCATTTATGGTTATTCTATTGATTCTGTTCACCACATGATTTCCCCTGATGGAGATTGGTGAATTCTTCATCAATATATATATCAATTCTTCTTATGGGTTTTATGCACGGTAGACCCCTCCCCATCTCTCCATTAGACATGGGTGGAGTGTTTAAAATGTCTAATTATATGTATGAACCTATATTGTTATTCTCATTTTTCATGAGGTATATGTGAAGTGTATCATTATGAAACATTATGAATAAATTATAAATAATTATTAAATTATAATAACCCATAAATATCAAATAATGATAAAGAAAATTTTTTATGATTATCTAATATAATCCTATAGTGATAGCATATTATCTCTTGTAGAATTATAATTATTATTAATCAAGAAAGTGGTCAGAACAGGTTATTTCTTAAATCTACAATTTTAGAATTATCTAGGAGCATGAATTTTGTTCTCAAATGTTGATTTCTATTGTATTTTTTATATAAAATGATTGAATTGTTTTCAGTAATCATTATTGAATAGATTAATTAGATTAATACACTGATGTGTTCTAAGTAAATATTACTTAACAAACCTTCATTGTGACATTGACATCCTTGAGGTAAGTTGTCCAATGTAATCTAGACTTTGGTATTCATTCATGTTAATTGGCATGTGGTATGAAGTTTACTTTTTCGAATATTTATACATGTTAATTAGTATGTGGTATGAGGATCACATACTTGTTTGAATAACTATGATTTTCATAATTAATTATGAATAAAATAGTTATTATTAATTAATTTATGAGTATTGAGAAATTTTTAATTAAAGAAACAATGCTTCATGTAATTGGAAAAATTTAAAGGGCCCCACTGGACACTTGTGCACCAGATTGATAACATCCATCAATTGTCGACTCTTAATCACATATCAGTAACTTAGGATACATAGACATAGTGAGGTGTGTTTTTTTTCTACATGATACCAAGATCTTGTGATACCATGTTTGATGCACATATCAAATGCATGTGGCATGTGTATTCCTATAATACCATGTTTGCTGATTATGCCCTGAGAAATATTAGGTATCCTAATATAAAATAATTTCCTTTATCATGTGTGTATCTATTATGACTCATGTTGATATTCCATGATATATATTTATTTGAACACTTTTTATTTGATATTATACATCTATTGGGATAACTTTTTGACCATGATTTATTTTTATGGCATGTGGGTGTCTGTATTGCCCATGAGACCCTTTATGATGTTTTATTCCATTAATATGAATGTGTATCTTGTTGTGACCTATTACATTATGATCAAATTTATATTTATGTTCCTATTAACACTCATGATAGTATTCTATGATATGATAACTTTTCATGCTCTACCTTATTTTGTATGTTACCATGTCGTTGGAGTCTTTATTCTTAGCGCTCAGAATATGTGGACTATCATTACTTGATTTTTCCTTATAGTTTTGTGTGTATTACATGTGATGATGGTGATGATGTACATAATAATAGGGGGTAGAAATGATGGTTCCATAGATTTCATGTATAAGATACACTAGATGCCTAGTGTATTCCATGTACCATGTCACTTGATGCCTAGTGAATGGTGAGTAAATCTAGATTCCATATGGATGATGAGTATGATATCATACTTAATACCTATTGAATGATGAGTATCATGTACACATTCTAAAATAAATATTTTGAGTGACTAATTCACTCTCCCCATGGCTATCTTCGTTACTTCCAATATCTGTTATGATTATCCATCTGGTATGGATCTAAATCAGGTATGACTAGGGTTTGTGTGAGATGGTACCATCACAACTGCTCAGCACATTGTTTTTCTTTCATGTGTGTTCTTGGTGATTTAATTATGCTTGCACAATTAATTTTTAAAATTAATTTTTGTTTATCATATAATATACACATAAACATCAGATTACTAGTTGGGTACTAGACCACATCAGTTACACTCACACCCTTCTCGGGCATCCATGGCACAAGGGTACCCAAGAACCCCTCACTTTTTGTTTCTATAGGTTGGGTTGAGGCCAAGGTTAATTTTATTTAGGGACATCGCACTATCAGTTTGGATACATGGATGAGATGTGTCTTGGATTTGGTGAAGTGCCTATTGTACTTTCTTATCTTTTTGTTTTTATATGCAATCAACATGGTGGGAAATTAGTGACTTGTACTCAGGTCCATGTCTGTTATTTCCCCAAAAATTCTTATAGTTGGTATGTTATTGATTTATTCTTACTTTTATTGTATATTTTTTACATGTTGGTTTATTTACTATTATTGTACACACTGATTGAGGGTATAGTATCTCCATGGATCCACTTGATATCCTCAAAACTAATTAGAAACCTATGGTGTATGATGTGGAATAATTCAGGTCATGTGGAATTCTAGCTCAAACCTAGTTATTACAGTCGGGATGTTAGAGTTGATGATTAATTCTTATAAATAATGAATAGAACATCAATGGGAAACTCTTTATGATATCTTCAATGACTATATAAGTATTCTTGAATATATAACAGTTGATATGGTAATATTTACATAGTTTCATAGAAGGTATGAGCTTATGAAAAGAGATTATATGATTTTGTTGTTGATTATATTGATCCCTTCTATTTTTTTAATTTTAACTCTTCAAAAATTTATTATAGGCATAAATAGCTGAGGTTAATTATATGTTAATCATAAGAAATTAATTTTTCATCTAAATTTTACATTATTGATCTAAAAATAAGAAATATAGAGGTAGTTAATGGAACTACCTTTTAAAATAATTATGTAATTTTCTCATTCCTCATTCACCATAAACACTTTTGAGAAAAAAAGTAAGGGGTGCACTATCCTTAGAATACTACAAAGATAATGAGTGCCTAAAAATGGAAATTAAATATTTAAAAATAAATATATTCATAGGTCTTTACATTCATCAGAAATTACTTTATAGGTATTTAAATATAATAATTTGTCTCCATTATAATTCTTCACTTCATATCGTATGACCTCATGTGATTAGAAAAATTCATCATAAGTAATTCATTTTGTTCCTAATATTGTAATTCAGGCATGAAATATTAATAATTTATATGAATTATTAATTTGTGAGAACAAATTCTATTCCATGATAAATTTTTTCCTTAGAAAAAAAATCTTTAGACTCATAAAACCTTTTCTCCCTTGAATGAAATCCTTAGCATCATAGGACATTCTGCATTTCATGATACTTAAACATTAATTTATGATCTAGAAATAACTTACTTCTATGATATTTTTGTAACATGCATGATATTTGATCTTTATATAATAATTAAATTTTCTAAAAACATAGTGTCAATGACATTCCAATCAAACTGGATAATTTACATTACCAAGTATCTAATGTGCAAGTTTTTTATATACGTAGGATAATTTTTATAAGAAATTTCATCTCGAGGTAAATTTATTATATATCATATATTAATTTACTTTTTTAATATGATATTTTCTCTATTTATGACCCTCATAATATAATTTACTTTGAAATTTTATGAATTCTGTGGTCTACTCATAAGATAATTCTTCAATGCATATGATAATTTTCCATTCTCGTAGGATATTTTCCTTAAGAATATTTATTCAAATATAAATATGATAGATTGAAAAAAAAACATTTGAAATGACTTAATACATAATAATATATTAATTATTAACCTAAAATAACTTAATATAAATTAATCAAAAAAATAAATTATAATTTTGTAATAATAAAAACATGTGAATTATTTGGATATATTAAAACAGTGTTAGTGTATCCTACACGAATCACTCTTCACTTGGAAGAGATCATCCTCACATCTAAGATATTATTGTATATCTTATAAGTTAAAGAATAAGAAGGGATAGATCATGAATGTGAGTATGGGAATCATCCAGAGGCTTGGTCATGCTCAAATAATCATATCAATAGTGTTAGCCTCCTTATATATCTCTCAAGAAACTTCTAATTCATCGGTGAATTTACTCATATGTTTTCAATTGTACAAGTAAATTGGATATGATTATAACACATTATTACCCTTGACCATGTCATTATACCATTTTTTATTTAATTAATGTCTTATTAGCTTACATGTAAGATATTATATATGTTGACCCATCACATTTAGTTACCTAAAGAATTGTAGATTTCCATATTAATCATATAATGAATTACAATTCATTATGATCATACAATGTCAACTAATATAACAAAAATATATATTAATAATGTAATATATTTTAATATATATGTATATATCATTAGAAAATATATTCCCAAAAGGCATAGAATATTCCATTGGATTATATATGTCATACCATATGACATCCCCATATAATCTCATATGATATGATCTAATAATAAATAAATATATATAATTTTTAGGGAATATATCTATCAATATATTACGTTTAATAAATATACATAGGTTTTATGATATTTCACCATATAATGTGTCTTATATAATAACTTTTGAAACTATAACAAACACTAATTTTGGATATTTCAAAAACACATATGTAAGTATCACATTAAATCCACCATGTATCACATCATATAAAATACCTTATGAATATCCATATTGAATGTGTTCAGGCCCTTTTATCATATTCCTTTTCATGTTTTAAAAGTTTTAAGATCTTAGAGGAAGCATTGATTAGGATTGGTGGAGTTTGGGAGATATAATCTTATTGTAGGATCAATTCATGGTGTTAATTGGTGTTAATGGAGTGAGGGAGTAGTTTATGTTTAGAATGGTTATTCATGGACTGAGAATGGGATATTCTCAAGGAATGATTCATGGAATGAACCATAAACTAATAGAATGAATAAGTGATACACCAAGACACATGAATATATCCTCAAATGATTCATAGAATCAAGTATTAGTTCATGATATTAACTGATCCCGGGTTAATAGGATAAAGGTGACACATTTTTTTATCATTCATAAATTCAATCCATTGATGATGTAAATAAATCATTCCAACATAGAATTTATGTCTTCCTAAAAAGTTATAAATTTTGTTTCACCCTCAAACACTATTAAAATATTATGAATTCAACCAAACCCATGTTGGATAGAGGTTATCTTTAATAGTTTGTTTATTCACATTTGATTTGAAATGAATTTCAACTTCCCAATATTTATATATGGTGACCTTTCGTGATTATTACCCCCTTCTATCTTATGTTCTTATCCATTTCTTTATCCCTATTATTATACTGTAACATGGTAGGGATGTTTTCCTCCATGTTGTAGAATATATAAAGTCTATCTATTCCTTACAGTAGAGTTTTTTGCAGCTTAGTTCTTGGTGTTCCGTTTTTCTCAGAGAACATTGAGATCTTCATATTGAGGTAGGGGTTCTATGAATTCTACATTTTCTCATGTTTTAATTGATAATTCTTAATATCCTTTGTTTAAATGGATTTTATTGGACTTGAAAGGATAACAATTTTTGAAATCACATGTATGGATATTGAATAATATGACAAAATGAAATAAATGATCTGAATTGTTATTTCTTACTACAGTATAATTTAAATGGAAGAATAATTTAATTATTGTAGAGTATTAATATAATTCAGAGATAAATCCTCCGTATTCTTATTAAAAGAATAAAAATTTTGTAATAATTTTGTAATAGTTAATGGAAAAACCTAATTCTCACATGTAAATGATAATTAATATTTCTATATTTCAAGAAATATATTATTCTTTGAGATTTTAAGATCAAAAGTGTTTATTGTAACCTATTAATGCTTACAAGATAGTTAAATATCTACATGGTTGTGTTTTATTGTTTTTAACATAATTTAATGCTTGAAATAGATAAAAAACAAAATACTAGATAAAATATTAATTATATTAAAGAGGCATATGTAGAATTATTAATCTTCATCTTGGAATTCTTTCCAGACTGAAATAATTCTTGGAGATTGTAATAGTGATACATGAAAATTCTATCAACTGATATATTTTTCTTAATTTGGAAAACATATTCATAATAAACTATTTAATTCAATATGGAATTAAAATTTTTCTATGATAAATAAGTAATGATAGGGGTTCAATAAGCTCTTTCTTCATCATAGGAGGCTTGAATTTTTTTATTGTGGTACTAGATTTCTTTAAAATTATGATTAAGAAAATAAATTTAATTTGAATTTATTTTCTTTGGATTTTGATCCTTTATGTGATTTAATTGTAAACATTTATGGTTGAAATAGTTTGATGAGAAATGGGTTAGAGGTTTGGAGATGGATGGATGACACTGGGTGCCAGTGGTGGTGGTGGTGGTGAGATATGGTTCCAGTTATGATTGTGGTGGTGGAACATGGTTCATGTTATAATTATAATGTTGGTACAAGATGTTTAATTTAATAGTATACAAAATGGTTTTGGAAAACAATTCAATTTGGAGACTTTTATAGTGGGGTTTCTCTTCAATTATTACTTATATCTTGATGTTTTCATGATAGTCAATGGATGATTGTTATTTATATGACACGTTTCCAGCTACATGAAACATTTTGATGTTATTTTATAAAATTTTATGTTTTAATTGGTTTCTTATGTTTATTCCTAGAGTACTATTATTATTATTAAATTATAAATTAATTAATTAAATTACGTTTTAGGTTCTTGATGAAGACTTTTGATGACGACATACTTGAGAATACATGAAAAGAATAGGTAGATCCATCATAAATCATCTTAGAAGAAAAACATAACAATATTATAATGAAAATATAAAAATATTAAATAATTTCTAATGAATATATTAAAATTTAATTTGATTCTTGAATTCTTATAGACTATTTAGTCCTTATTGGTGGCAGTCAAATGTCCTGAGAGGTGATGGCTGTATTTGGGGCTAAGGATAGGTAGATTCCCTTAGTTTTTTTGTGATATATAGAAATATATTTTGATTGAATTATCATTTTATGTGACACCTTACAAACATTTGGAGGGATAATGACACAAGTATACCTTGGGGTGTTTTCCCAAACATCCACATTAGTGAGGAGGGATGGATGACTATCCTTTATCCTCTGCCCTCTTCTCTAGTTGTAGTATTACATGATAATATGTATAGGGGTAACCTTCCAATATATATTTTTATAGATCTATAATGGATTGAGGTAATTTCACCCACATGTATCTCCATATATAGTATCTTTAGTTTCAATATAGGTATGTTGTGTATGGGCTTTGATGGCTTGAGGTATATTATATGTCATAGAGGTTGTTTTTTCCACCAAAAAATCTACATGGTTAATAATTGGACATGAGGATGTTGATGATGAGATAATATGGTGGATGGGGTTCATATTACTTTATATAGTTTCCTTTAATGCTTGTGTCTTATTGCAGATATATGAATCATGACGTGCAATGTTGGGATAAGATCGAAAAACCAGTGGGGAAGTTATAGTGGGGTACCTTCACTTTTATATTTATAATGGATATTATATTTTAACTTTTATTCAACAATTGGTGATGTATCCATGTTGGGGATGGGGGAAGACTTATTTTACTTTATACGTGATGAGTTAGTTTCATTTATTAATTCATTAGGATTTAGTTTAATTCATTCAAATTTTTCAAGAGAGGATTTCTAGAAGGATCCTATCGAGCATATATTTTTTTCTCAACATATATATATATATAATATTTCTTATGTCAATAGTATATTTTCAGTCATTGATCTAGACATTTTTATTTTGAGGAGTTATTCAAGGGCTATTTGACCTTTGTTTTAATTGTTTATGATTTATCACTTTTGTATTTTTTTAAGTAGTATTTAGTTATATATGAAATTACATCATGTTTTGGGATTTATTCTTTATTTATTTTGAGCAGGATTGTTTGGTGGTTATTATCATATTATCCCTTACTTATCAAATCCTTATAAGGGTAATGTTTCCATTTTATTTGATTGTATACCATCAGTGTCAGTCTCCAATCCATTCTCAATTCGAGGTTGGATCTAGGGGTAACTATGTTTCTCCTTCATTTCGGACCCATGTGGGTAACTTTGGTGGTAGGGGTCATGATGGAGTGGTATCAATGGTTTATGGTTGATAGATAGGATAGAGTTAAGACTTAGTAACTTGTTAGGACTCATGGTTTGGTAGGTAAATAATATCATTTGTTCTTTTTATATGTTTTAAAAAAAAGTATACTAGATAAGGAATGATATATTGGGCACCCCTGTGATCTGATGAAAGGACCACCAAATTTACTAGATATTCTATGAAAAGTGATTATTCTTGTCGGATGAATCCCTAAAAAGGGATCATGAATCATACTTACTTGAACATGTATTTGAATCTTGTTAGACAATGAGAATAGTTTTAAAAATGAATTATTTAATTAAGATAAACTAATTTGTGTCCCATGTTGGTAATCCATAATGTTTTTTATTTTTCAATAGTAGATCTAGGTTAATAACCACATAAATATGTTCCAAAAAAGTTTAAAATATGGGTATGAAAATTACATTATAGTACAAGATAATGATAAAAATTCTCAAATGATGAAACTCTAAGAGTTACCATTCCTCAATCTATAAAATTTAGAGAGATCAATTACATATCATGGGATAGAGGTTCTTCTAGAGGTAGAGATAATAAAATTTGGTATAAATAATGATTGGTTAGATCACAAGACATTGATTCTGTTGATGCACCCCATGGGTTAGCTCGATAGTGTGGGTTCTTGTTCCTTTGGGTTTCCCGAGAGTTGAATATTTTGTGGGTGTTGTTTTGAGATCATTTTTTCAGAATGAGTTTATTTCTTTGACTATAAGGGGATTATTCTTGGCCATTGATGTTTTCCCCTCAATTTTGTTTTTTGAGTTATTCTATTTTTTTGGGGATAGACCTTTGAATTTAGTTTTAGTGCTAAAAACCCTTTGATTGTTATCCCCTTAAAGATAATGACCAGAACTATCATCATTCTTTGATTTCTATCCCTTTAAAATGAGTATAGGGAAACATCCTTGATCACTCGATAAAAACTCACATAGTAAATAATTGATCCATGATTTCTTATACAACTTCATCCTATATTTTCTAACCCACAACAATTTTCCTTCTGACATTATATGTACAATCCATTCCTCAATCATGGTGTGTATATAGAATTATGTTTAGGGGAAGAGGTTTCTCAATACTTTTCCAAATCATTTTGTAACTCTCTGATCAATCTTAGTGATGCAATGATATAGTAAAAGGTTATGTGTTTCTATCATCATATTCATATAATAATATTACCTTGAGCCTATTGTGGTAGATATTTGGTCTTGGGGAAGGGGTTTTGTAAGTATTCCTTCATTTTAATAAATATAATCTTCACTCAAAATATGGGATATGGGACCTAGGTTGAGGAAATATAATATTGTGTGTTTTTCATTAAATTATTCTCTACCTTGTATTAGATGAAGTATCTTTATGTTATGGATTAAATTATAAATATTTTTTGGGTTGTGCAAGTGATATTATTTATGATGCAGATGTAGTCTCATGTACTTGTATTCTTTGATGGAATTTCTATCACTATGCTAATATATCTTATACCCTCAAAAAATAAAAGAGTGAGGATACTTCCCCCATAATTACTCATTGTTTCATGATGTGTTTTAAAACTAGGTGGTTGAGTGAATTCTAATCAAACTAGAAATTATTATGGTGTGGGTGATGAGTTCCTTTGACATGTATACCTATAGAGTCTCTATTTATATTGATCTAGTTTGTTGTGTTGGATAAGGAATTATATGTAGTTTTAATTTCAAACCCTTGAAATTAATGACATCCACCTATAGTAAATGATAAATGGATCATTATAACCATTGTATTTTTTACATGATCATGTTCCTGGTAAATATAGACTTGTTAAGAATGTTAGAAAAAATTTATAGCTAGATAACGTGGATTGTTCCATCCTCGTGTTTTGATTACGATGCATGTCATTTCAAAATTTTATTATCTAGTTTTGAAGAAATGTGTATTGATATTGACATGGTAAAGAACATAGTATATTTTTGTTAGTTGAAATTAAATAATTTCATGAATGAAAGTAACTTTCTTATATATGTGAGCTATCATAGAATATATGTTAATTATGGATGGTTGGATATCATGGTGAGAATGTTTAAAATTTCCAAATATAATCATATAGTTTAATAATTAATACATTTTACTTTTAAATTACAATAATGGGTGGAAAAATAAATTTTCTGTAGTATTATGAATTTAATTGGTTAATTTAGTATTCATCTTATTTGTTTAATTAAAAATTAAAGATTTTATAAAACAACTTAAATTTCATGGAAACATATTTTCCTAAATAAACAATTTCATTACTTCCCATAAACGTAAATTTATTTAAAAATATATTTATGAAAAAAAAATTGAATTGTTTTCATATAGAAGATTTTGATAAATACCATTATATATATATGAATTAAAATGGGGGATTCATTTAAAGGTTTTATAAAACGATATATTTTAAATGCAAGATACGTAATGAAATTTTTTTCTTATACTCTTTTAAATTTAATATGTTTGAATATTTAATGGTATGATAATGTCTAACAAGTAAAGAATCATTTTGGAAACATGTTTATGTTTTTAACTCCTTAACTGGAAGGAATTAATTTATTATACAATTATCATATCAAGGATTGTAAAGAAATAATTATGATAGTGTGTTAGTCTACTCTTTCCCCAATATATAAAGAATGTATAGATTTTCATTTGATATCATGAATAGGTAATGTTTTTTAATTGTGGAATATAATTGTTTTTTCTACTACATGAAGTTTTATGCTTCATGTTTACATAAATGTGGAGTGTTTGTTTTAGAAGATTTTTCCCTCTCTATTATAATTTTATGGAATTTTTTGTTTCATTGATATGTATCTACTTGTTTGGTTTATTAATACTGTCTATGTGGACTTATTATTATTGTAAAACCTTAACTGAGAATGAGATTCGTGAATTTTTACTCAATATAGCATGTTTTTAATGCTTTATTTCATTGGGATGAAGTATCTAGTCTCATGTTTTTTGTAATAATGGGTTCCCTTGACCCAAATTTTCAGTATTTTTGATGACTATATCGTGTATATAGTTAAATATACGCGATGTATTCTTACCATTATAGTGTATAAGTTTTTTCATCCACTATTTAATTGTAATTTTCATAGAATAATTATCATATAAAAAGTTAATAGTATATCCCAGTCTCTAATTAGAACATCGAGATACTACAAAATTAATCTTAATCATACGTCATATGGTCAACATACATCATACTGGATGGACACAGTATATGATTGGAAATTAGGTGTTGGGGCTTATATGAATTGATACATTTTCTCATGAAGTTCACAGTTGGTGATATCTAGTAGTGAGATCATGAGGATAGACCTGACAATAAGAACAACACATGTTTTGGGTGTCATTGGATGTTCATATCTACAAACATGTGTAATGGTCTCCAAACATGAGATTATTACCAATGTGTTCCATTTAATTGTGACCATGATAATGAAATTTTGGAGAGGAATATTTTGTTAGGTGTGTCATTTGTGGTATGAAATTGGTTCAATGGTCAAGAAATGATTTTTACCTTCCAGGTTAACGAAGTAATATATCTCGATCCTTGATCATTAGGATGGTACTACATTCAAAAATCCATGTGCGTAGTAGTAGAGGTTAAATCTATCCAATTAGATAAATAAATAATAAATTAATAAAACGAAGATGTCATGGGGGTGTGTCCAACTTTTGAGATATCTAAAGAGAGTGAAATTATATTAAGTATTTTCTGTCTGTAGGTTTGTTGTTGTTGAAATGATTATCCATATCGTTGTAGGGGTCATGATGGGTTGCTAGAATCTACTCTTGGAATGCGAATATTGTTCACTGCTATCGAGATAAGGGCATATCAGGTCACATCCAATAGTGTATTCAAAAGTATACCCTATTATGGTGAATAAATGTTTTGGACATGGTGGGTTCCACAACTACGATATGAGTATTTTTCAAGTATATACGATCACTAAAGGGATTAATAAATTCATATTACTCAAGATAACAATAAATGGTATTTAATTTATTTGTTATGAAATATATTATTTGAATATATATTATTTTAAAATAATCAAGGTCTGTTAACTATTTGTGGGTAGGGTGAGTTGAGTTAATGGCTCTGAATTTATCATATAACATATTTATCATATTAAAAGTATGTGATAGAAGTAGAAATGATATTTACAACTCAGTACATTAGTTATAATATATCTTTTATTTATTGATAAATAAATATTCAGGTAAAGGGGTATTATATCAGATATTTATTTGTTAACTATAAATAGAAATAGAGTTCTCACGACAATGACCATTCACTACAAAATGATATGCGATTATCTCTATTCTCTCCTTAGATTCCTATAGAGATATGATCTATTTCTAGGTGCTCGATCAAAATTCTCCTCTGTGGATCAATGGAATAGAGTAGTAGTGATCATCAATATGTTGAAGGAGTCATCGAAACTCTAAGCAAGCAATTGGATTCTGATGATCAACATTCTTGTAGGATTTCATGTGCATGTGGATGATCTTGAGGTATTTGAACTCAGATCCTTCATGAAGTGATCATTGATCATATGAATACTTCAAGTGTGTCTTAGAATAAAACTAGGTAATTATGGTTTATTATATTGTTCTCAAAATGTATCATGCATGATCCTCAGGCTTATATCGGGAAATGGTTCACCGACGACGATGAAGTCATGTCGATCATCTAAGGAGAATTTTTAAAATCACAAATTTCAGGGCTTTCACTGCATGCTAGGTACCTTAAATTGGTATCAAATAAAAGTTTGAAGATTTTATAACCTAGATTGAAATCATGAATAGAGGCATTTTCGGGAAAACCATATCACCAATAGGCTTTCTGGTGATCGAAATAGTTTAATATGGTTGATGAAGTTTATTCCAATTTCATGGATTTATTTTTAAAATTTATACAACCTATAAAATAGGCTTTAAAAATTATTTTGTTCAAATAAATTGGTTGACCCATGTTTGTTAAATGGGTCACCAATATTTCAAAAAAAAATGTTTGGTTTTAAAATAAAGGCAATGGAATGGTCATTGGTCAATAAGAAGCAAAAAAATGAGGTACTCTAATTTTCCAAAGGATCATTGAATGGTTTTTAAAAAAAATAGATGACTAAAGTTGGCTTCCCTCGGAAGCCATCTATGCACCCAAACTCCATGACCACGAAGAACCCCTATAGCTACCACTTTTGTGATGCCAATGATTGGCCCCACATTCTTCTTCTGCCTCGTGGAGGTCCCAACCATCACATCTCGGGCACACCTCCTTCAGACTGACCATCGATCAGTATTCTCAACATTGGTCCTAAGATTTGGTGTTGCCCCATATTTTTAACCCCTGAATTATTCATATATCTGGATGGGAAATCCTCATCATCATCTTTCATTAACACTACCCCTGATCCCACCTGGACCCAAACCGGCCAAACCCTGACAGCATCATGTTCCCCACCGAGCACCACATCAGTTAATAGGATGACCACAGGTCGGTGCCTTATATGGAAGGAGGCTCTGCCATCTATCTATATCTTTATCCTGGATTCCATCGTCGGTCATCCCTGTGCCAAGGTACCTCCATCCACTCCACTTCACATCATCGCAGTGATGTTCACTTTTCCACCACTCTTCCTAGTCGTGGTGCGGCTACCTGCTACCGGGCTTACCCGTTCAGTGCTCTTATACCTTATGGGTTGTTAGGTCAAACAACCCCGGTGCATGTCATTTCCCTCCCAGCTTCCATACACTCGAGGGACTTAAATTACTCCCCAATGTGGTTCTCAATGTACTTGAGTTTCCCTAAAATAGGTCGGTATTGGTTGGATTAACCCGAAATGGGTCTGGAAGGACCTGCCTAGCGCAGAACACCCCTACACAGGGTCTACATCAGCTGAAATGAGACTAAGCAGGTTTTCCCTAACCCGAACATTCCCTTCCAAGGTTTTTTTGGGGTCATGTAGTTTTATATAATAAAAATTTGTTTAAATTAATTACTTTAATATTGGTTGTAATTGAAATTATTTAAATATTAATTTTTTTATTTAAACAATAATTTTTATTACTATGGGTTAAATTAATATAGTTTTGGTTCTAAATTAAAATATTTAAATTAAATTAATTTTTACTTTTTAAAATTAAATTAGTTAATGGGACCGAATGATGAGATTTGTCAAATTAAAATTAAGAGTGAATTTTTAATTCAATACATGTTCCCTCAACTATAATTTATTGACTGTTTAATTTTATTTTTGAATTAATTTTAAATACATGAGTTTAATTCATATAGTACATATCATAAGATTAAGGTCGGCAAATTCATGGTGGGTGACTATTTAATTTATTTATTTAATAATTTAAATTGTGTTTTGTAATAATTATTTAATTTTATTGTGACTTGTGAGTCCTCTATGTCATTATATGTATAAGGGTATACGTGTTTATTTTATGAGTTGTTAATTTATAACCCAAGACCCTCTCAGTTTCAAGCGAGTATCATTGTGTTATGAAGAGATGAGAATAGATGTACATTGCACCACTTTATGGTGATGAACTAGACAAGAGTTTTTTGCATTTGGTTTGCAGGCACTGAAGCATGAGTCGCAAGCAACATATGTCAAGGTATTTACCCCTAGGGTCTTGTTTAATCCACTATTCACTCAATGGATCAATCATTAGTATCATCTAATGATCACCTAATCATTTCATTTTCCCCTAGTTTATTATTCTGTTTATTTGTATTTTATGTGTTATCATAAAAAAAATAATCATGCATGGATATAAAAACATGTGACGTGATAGATATTTTCTATTTTTTCATGTCTAGTTGTATGTGATATCACACAGAACATTCTAATGAGATAGAAAAATATTTTATTAGAAAAATTAAAAAAAATAAACCCTTGACAAAATATTAAATCATAACTATCATCCATCATTTGAATTTGGACAAAAACTAGTGTTCGAGGAGCTCGGTCAGCCATAAATAAGGGTGCCTCTTACTACCAGTGATTTTTTATGAGAGTGGTGTCTTGAGTTAACTAAATTGATAGTAAGGATTTTTAATATCTAACATTCTATAATTTTTGAGTCAAGCATTCAGTAAATCGAGTTATGATTTCAAAAGTTGGGACTTCACTCAACAGATTAAGGAACCATATGTTAATGCGGTTGGCCAGTAAAACACCTACCTTGAACCCTCTAACTAGTGGAATAGACATAGATTTTAGACTAAAAGGAGAGGTTTAGGGATCCCTGAAACTTGAATACTTAAGCGATATAGTATTCTGATCCAAGAATAGAGGGTTCCTAGAATTCGAAGAAAATGGGAGAAATTTAATGATTTAATTAATAAATAAAAATGAATAAATCAGTAATCAAGTTAAAAATTACTAATCTTATAAAATTTTATTTTTATAAAAAATGTAATGTCATAAAAATACACTACGATAAAAATTAGACAAAGTAAATGTCCAAACTAGATTGAGTTTTTCAAAGTAATACCGACACTTGCATAAAATACTACAATGTTGTAAATTACAGGTTCTAGTTTCCCCAATACCTATTAAGTAACCCCAGGAAGTGAGGGTGTTTAAAAATTATTAGAAATGAATCATGTATGTAGCATATGATGGATATTTCATAATGTTATCATCAATTTATAATGCTATTTTCAGTCACTAAATCAAGAAATGGGTGATATGACATGAAGTATCGTCTCCTAGAAGTTTTGAAGGATAATGTAAAGCAAGATATGAATAATAGGAGTATTATAATGGGTATGTGTAAAATGAATGATAGATCATGATAATTTATTGGATCCCATTTTAATATCATTTTCACCCATTTACTTAAGTCTAGTTTTAGGTTAAAAAACAATATTTTTTAAGTAAACACTTCATTTACTTTTTAGGTGAGGTTCTCTAAGTAAATAAGAATGTTAAAGATAATTTAATGTTTTGTTATTATGGAAAAAAATTGAAATAAAATGTTAAAAGGACCAATGGAAAGTAGCAGATCAAGGGAACATTCACAACATACTTCAAATAATGTTTTATTAATAATAGATCATTTTCTTTTCATATTACAAAATAAAAGTATGGAAGTTTAATCACAATAAAGTAAATTAAATAATTAATTTACTTCTTATTAATCAAGTGTATTCATCAATGTAATGTTTCAATTTTAAATATTCGGTATTTAATTCAATATTCCGATCACATATGTGTATTGATATAAAGTAATAAACTAAGTATAAAATCATTACTAGATGTAAGGTGTATTCTCTAAGAGGTTGAGAAATGGTGATTCCAAAGTCAATCGTGAGAATTGCACGAATTCTATATTTCCATGTGAATGATTCACGTAAAACTATTATTGAGTATATCCTAAACATTATATCATTTTTCCTTTAGAAACATAGAGAACGTTTTCTTGATTCAATAATTAATGTTTTCTGTAGTGTTTTATACTCAACAAATAGTTAAGTGATATGTGAATCATAAGCAATACCTAACGAATATAAATGTAAGAATTATTTACCGCGTTGTGGAAAGGTAATTATTTTTCAAGAGAAACTAATGTGGACATCCTAAATAAACCTACTATGGTATTTAGACTCTGTAGATCTAAACACCTAAGGTTTTATCGACATATAATCTTAGTTTTAGATAATGAAAACTTTAGAAATAATGGTATTCCCTAATGATTTTTGAATCAGTTCAGAGAGAGTGTGTGTGAACTATTCCAAGGATAAGCTAGTCGTAAATATAATGCATAAGATTCCTTTATGATATTAAGGAAGGATATAGTGATGCTTTCATGGTATGATGATATGAGTTTCTTTGGGCTTGCATGTCAAAGAATATCTTGACCAATAGTTAATAGATCTATATAATCTAGCATGGAGTACTTCATAAATGAATATTATCTTTTCTACATCAACATATGGATTTTTATATACAGGATCTATTATAAATAATACATGTTAACATTTATCAAAAAATAAAATTTGTAGGAATTCCAAAATGACCATTTTATACATTAGTGTCATGATCTAACAAGTATCAATGTTACAACTTGTAGAAATTTTCATTGTATTTCAAGATATTATTTGCAAATAAAGGTGATATCTCATAACCATATGGAAAATATCATTAAAAATGGATAACATATAAGTCATATTACAATTTTAATTCATTATTTCATAAGTACCTGTGTTTATATGGAATAAATTTTAAAGACATAAAAAACATGCATCAAGGAAAGCACATTGTGCATCTAAGTATTTATCCTAACAGTTTCTTTGGATATTACATAAATCAATATGATAGAAAAGTAGAATTCATGTGATAGAATAAATTTCAATATAATGATGTTAATATCTACATGGGATAGTGGGAGAAAGAATTAATTGGCTTAGTTAGTGCTAAATATGCACAAGTAGTTGGCAAAGGAAAAAAGTTCCAAAACTGAAAGTGGGAGAGGAACATTCTAGAGACACATACCACGTAGGAAGTTTAAAATCATAGTGATGGTTTTATATTCCCCATAGATGGTGATCAATTATTCATTATGAATAATAATTCTTACCACTAAGAAGTATATGGAAATCAACTAATATTGACATAGTCAATTAAAATTTAGTAATGGATTGCATATATCAAAGTGTGAAGGGGTTTATTATTTTGAATACAATAGTGGGTATTCATGTGAGATAATACATTGGTGGTACAATTTTGGTACTAATATGGATTGATTGGTAATACCTAGTGTTTATACATAAATCGATTAACATTTTACTTACCATATCTAATATTAATGATAATTTAATTGAAAATTGGATGTAAAGACAAACTGTCATGGAATGTGTCTATATGACACAACCAGAAAGGGAAGGTAACATCACAGAAATCCAATAAGGTTACAAGTAACATAAATCTAATTTACGGTTAATGTAATAATCCCGAACAAAGATTATTAAATTTTAATGAATTATTTCCTTTGGTATACCAAAGGTTAGTGGGTGCACCATTTTTTTCCAATTAAAATATGTTTGAAAACATATGGAAAACAATTATTCGTCATCATGTTAGTTAAGGCCAGAAGGAAATAATATATTCTACATTGATATACTTACTGTAAGAACCAATGTTCTAGGGAACATAATCTGACAAGGTAGATCTAAGGGCTTTTTGGACCAAGTCAATCGTACATATAGTGACATGGTATTGAAAACTAAAAGTTTGAACAATTCAATAGATAATTTTTACCAGTTTCACATGGAATATATCTCTCCAAGTAGACATGTTCAAGACATGGAATAATATTATGGGGTGATTAGAGTTCCATTCTCATTTTAGATGGATCAATCATGAATTTCATTATATTTACAAGAACAAATATTTCTATGATATAATTTATATCGGGCTGATATAAGTTATATCCAGAAGAACTCCATGTAAAGCGGTCAGTACAATCTATTTGTATTTTTTAATGTACAAAATATTTTTATTGGGTAAGTGTAGAATAAAAGAAACTAGTTTTTAGGGGACACAAAATATTAATACTTAGAACTATGTGATCTTATATCATATAAAGTCTAGGTATTTGGGTGAGACAATCTAAAAAGCTCCAGTGGTATCCATACCTATAAATATTGTTTATGTAGAATCTTATGATGTAGTTAATAATAAGTTGAACATAATGATTCATTCGAGTTCGTGGAATTTCACCATGTAATTAATGTATTATCAAAATTTAAATTATGATATTCTTGCTACAAAAGATTTCGGGTTATGACATTGGATAAAAGGTACATACTTAGGGATACAATATCTTGAGATATTTTACTCAAGGAGATGAGGTTTTATATAGTATAATGACCACACAATGGAATCTAGGGTGACCTTGTACTAAATCCATGACTCTATAGAAAGATGATCTTAATCATGTGAGAGACAAAAAGTATGGTCAGAATGGTGGATCTACTGCAGGTGGGTGTGTTGTAATAGTGGTTTTCATAGACCCAACTTTTTACAAATTCTGATTTCCATATCGTGTATACAATTTTATAAACATGACATATTCTAACCATTATAGTGTAGATCTTTATGTGTCCACTATCTAATGGTAATTTACCTTGATTGATTTTCATCTCAAAAGGCTATAGGATATTCTATGATATAATGATAACCTTGAGATACTATAAAATTAATCTTGAACTTGAGACATGTGGTCTAGATACATTATCCTGAATTGACATCAATGTTGTTTGACTATCTGGTTTTGGGGTTTCATAAGCATTGAGGATACTTCTTTTGAAGTTCACACATGGTGATCTATGGTAGTGAGATCCTGATGACTAAACCACCAATAGGAAGACCACATATTTTCCGTGTCATTGGATGTTCCTATCTATGGACATGTGTATTGGTCTCTAGACATAGAATCATTTTCTATCTATTTCATTTTATCGAATAATTTCATGCAAGGTAAAAACCATGATAATGAAATCGTGGTAAGGTGGCCTATTTTGGGTGCTTCATTAGTGGTATGACATTGGTTGAATGTTCAATAAAGTATTTTTCACTTCCATGTTAAGGAAGTAATATATCTTGGGACTGGTTGATCAGGATGGTATTACCTTCATAAATCCATGGATATAGTAGTCAAGGGTAAATAGGTCCATTTAGATCAAAAAATTATATTGAAAAAATTATTATGACATGAGTGTGTGTCCTTCTTTATGATATATCTAAAGACAAAGATATTATATTACATAGTGTGTTTCCAGAGGTTGGTTGTCATTTTTATGAATATCATTATCTCTTTATGAGAGATGATGGATTGTTAGACTTCACTCTTAGTCTGTGAATATTATTGTCTTTTATCGGGATAAGGTCTTATATGGTCACACAAAATATCGTATTTGAATGTATTCTCTATTCAGGTGAATTGGAGTTTTGGACATGGTGGGCACCACTATTGGGGACCATGTATTTTCCAAGGAGATACGATCTCCCAAGAAATAAATAAATTCATAATTTTCATGTTAGGAATAATTTATATTGATTTTATTAATTAGGAAATATATAATTTGAACTGATATTGGTTTAAAATATTCATGGTTCATTTAATATTTATGGGAATGTTGAGTCAAGTTAGTGACTAATTTTTTACCTCATAATTGTTTTTATATTACTAAAATATGATTAAAATATAAATGATATTTATGACTTGGTACAGTTGTCATAATATGTCTATTATTTAGTGAGAAATCAATATTCAAGTATAAAGAGTTTATCTTGGATATTTATTAATTAAATATTAATAGAGGAGAAAGATCTAATGATAATTAATATTAACTCAAAAATAGTGATAGATTATCTCCCTTATCTTCCTCGATTCATAGAGAGATATGATCTGATTCAATTAGCTAGATTGTAATTCTTCTTCATGGGTCGATGGAACAGAGCAACAGTGATCATCAGGACATTAAATGGGTCTTTATAACTCCATGATAGCACCCATATTCTAATTATCAAAGTTCAAAAAGGATTTTGAAGTGTGTGTGGATGATCTATAGGTATTCAACTTCGGAACCTTTCAACAATGATCACTGACTATGAGAAGACATTGAGGGTAGCTTCAGATCTTACCAGGTATTTATTGTTCATTATTTTGTGCTTAAAATTCCTCAAATGTGATCCTTAAGCTTATACCAGGTAGTTCATTACCAACAATTACATATTCATGTCAATTTTTGGTTGAAAATTTTAAAATTCCATGTTTCATGGAATTATTTACATGCCTGCAACCTTTAATGATGATATGTGATATTGAATATCCTCTTTGATACAATGTTTTATTAATGTAATTTTTCATATTTGAGAGTAATATCTTCTAGGATATTATATTCAGATAGTTTTACTTTTTTTTGTAGTTATGAATATATTACTCTAAGTGTGTTCTCTATGTACCAAATACTATAAGAACTTTGGGAGGTTTCTCGTAGGGTGGTTATCTAATTAACCATTCTCCATTTATTCAGAGTTTGGTTTTAATTAATGAGGATGAGAATTATTTAATAAGTATATGATATAATGTTTTGGACCCCTCAATATAATTTACTTCTATGTTTAAAAAGTCTGAGGTTCTTGGAAGATGCATTTATTAGGGTTGGTGGATTTTGGGAGATGTAATCTAGTTATAGAATTAGTTAACTATGGGAACTCATGTTAATAGTTTGAGAGATTAGTTCATAACTGGAATAAATATTCATGGACATATAAAGGATAGTTCACAAGGATTGATTCAAGGTGTTAACCATTAATTAACAATGAAAATAGGTGAGTTATAAGCCCTTGTGAATCCTTAACTGAACAATCAACAACATCGACATTTGGTTAACAATGTTAATTGACCCCAGTTTTATAGAATTTGTGAGATTTTGTATTTTAGTTGGTCTTAAACTTGATCCAATCATGATGTGAGTGAAACATTCATTACCTAGATGTGTTCCTTACAAGATATCTATAAATTCTATGTCATGCTGGATCTCTTTCAAATTCATTTGAATTCTCTCAAACCTGAAGTGTCTTGAGGTTCTCTTTCAGAGTGATTTGAAGCAATTTTTCTTGGGATTGACTCCCAACTTGTTGATATCATTCCATGGTAATAATATATGAGTCTTCACTCCTTATATCTTCGGGTTTTGTGGTGAATTCAGGGATAGGAATCTATACAAGACATTAATTCCTTTCATGAGAGGTTATTATATTTTGGTGCTTGTTGTTTTGATCTTTCTCAAAGAACATTGATATCTTCATTTTGAGGAAAGGTATATATTAATTTTTTGAGTTTTGTAAAAGATTAAATTATTAATGATTTATATCCTTTATTTAAATTCACTTTATTTACCATAAAAACATACTAATCATGAAAATAACATGGATGATTATTGATAAATTTGAAAAAAAAATACAATGAACATGAATAATTGGTATTTCATACTATATCTTAAATTATATGCCGGAATAATTTTATTATATTAAGATATTAATATATTTCTATGATAAATCAGTCACATTATTATTAAGAGAATAATTATTATGAGAATAATTATTATTATATAATATCCACATAATCAAATAAAGAAAAACAACTATTACATTTTAATAATAATAAATATTTCTATATTCCAATAGTTAAATAATTTGTTGTGAATGTGTAATAAAAAGTGTTTGTTATTGCCTATATATATTGAAGAGATAATTTTTTATGTTCTTTATTTATCATATTTAAATGGTTTAAATGGATTAAAAATATAATGTTAGATGATGATTTTAATTAACTTAAAGAGGAATGAGTAGAATGACTACTGCTCTTCTAGGAATTTTTTCAACATCTAAATAATTATTAAAGAATGTTCCATAGAATGTGGGTACTTTTACATACTCATATAGGTTTCTTAATTTGGAAACCTATTCATAATAAATCGTTTAATTTTAGATGAAGCTATAATGCCTTTTTAGTAAAGATAAATGGAAAAGAGATATGCAAGCCCATTCTTGATTACAGTAGGCTTGAATAGATTATTGTCATAGTCGTAGTTTCCTTCAAAAAAAATTGCAAAAAAATTTAATATATATTTATTCTCTAATTATTTATATCCTTGATGTGATTGATTGATTACGGAGTGTATTTGGAATGGTTTTATGAGAAATGGGATGGTGCACTAGAGCGGCATTGATGGAAAGGGGTGCTAGTAATATTGATTATGGTGGAATGAGTTATTAATTATGATGGTGGTGGTGGAAAGGAGTATCATTTATGATGTAAATGTTAGCATGAGATGCAATATGTAATATTATGTGCATAGTTCAGGACATAGAGGTGGTTTGGACCAGTTTAGAGTCGATCTTTCTTGTCTATTCTTACTTCTAGATTTATGAATTCATGAATTCCAATGGCCGATTATTATTTATATGACAAGTTTTTAAGTACATAATAAAATTTGATTTTATGAAATATGATTGAATTTCATAAGCAGTTTATTATGAGATGTCCTAGATTACCATGATGTTTATGAAATGATAAATTAATTAATGAAATAATGGGGTTCTATCCTGATGCTTATGATAACGACATGCTTTTGAATGAAAAAATAATAATAATAAGTTCTGTTAGAACGTAGAATAGAAGAATAAAATGTTAATCTTTGAATGAAAATAGAATAATATTATTTTATTTATAATGAATAAATCTATTTTTAATTTTATGGTTTCCTTTTTATTGGTTATCTAGTCGTTATCGATGGCAGTCCGATGTCCTAAGAGTTAATAGCTGGTGTTGAGACTATTGTTATGTAGTTTCCCTTAGTGTGGTTTTTGAAATAAATAACTATTGTTTTTATTTTTTATTTAAAATGAATCCCTGCCATTTTTTATGAGATACCAATAACTAGTTGACTCTCTATTTGTTTTCTCCAATATCTAGGTTGGTGGGGACGGATGGGTAACTACCTCTTCTCCCCCGCTCTCTTCACTAGGAGTAGTATTGTATGCTAGTGTGCAAGGCGGTAACTATAATATATATGTGTGGAGATAGGTGTAATGGATTTTAGTTATTTCACACACATGTATATCCAGATATAGTATCCTAACTATTACTATGGGTTTGATGTGTACAATCTTTTATGGTTTCAGGTGAAGTACATAGCGTGTAGACTTTGGTTCCTTTTGAAAAAACTATATTGTTACGGTATAGATATGATGATTTTTTTGATGTGATTATATGATTCATGAGGTGATATTTAATTTATATAGTTTTTTTATTCATGTTGGTTATTAGATAGATATTTCTCATAACATGAAACGTTTAGTTGAGAGAGAAAATCTAGTGGGGAAGTGATAGTGGAGTACATTCACTTTTAAATTTATTATGGACATTATATTATTACTCATATGTGATAATTGGAGAGAGATAAATGGTGGGGATAGAAAAAAAAAGTATTCTGATGTTGGTTATGAGTTAGTTAAATTATTGATTACTTGGGATTTAGTATTCTTCATTTAAATTTTTTCACGATAGGTTTTAGGGAGGATCTTACTGAGTATAAATGTTATTTTCACACACTATATATAAAAAGTTTATAAGTCACCAAGAGATTTTTTGGTGATAAATATAGACAATACTAATTCTAAGATTCTTTCAAGAGTTGTTTGGGTATTTTTTCATTATCTGAAATTTATAACTTTTGTATTTTCTTTTTAGTTGTATCCAGTTATATGTAACATCACATCATATTTTTGGATTTATACAATATTTATTATGAGCATGAGTTGTTTGGTGGTTGTTATTGGTTTATATCTTAATACTTATATAATTATGAGGATAATTCCTCCCATGTTTGTAATTGTATACTATTGATACTAGTGACCAACCTACGACCTATTAGAGGTGAGATTCAGGGTTCACATTCTCTCTTCCATCATTAGCATCCCGTGATGGGTACCTTTGGTGGAAGGGGGTTATGAAATATCCAAAACTCATTTTTCCTAAACACTAAAAAAATTTAGAGTAGCTCTATGAGTTTTATAAAAATTAATCCCCATTAATTCAACCATAAACCATGACCCTATGGGCCATTGCAGTGTTGACAACAAATACGAAATCTTGAATTTGTAAATGTGTGCAATGAGTGTCCTCTCGAAAATCATCAATGCTACTCAAGATGCAAAAGTAATCTAGTTTGATCTATATCAAATATATTTATCTCTATTCATATACCAACCATTTGTATCATATAAAATTTTTCATAAATATATAATCCCTTTTAACAAGACACTGACAGACCATGGAAAATTTAGTATGTAAATCCCATATGTTCATTATTATCCAGTTATAGACTGATTGGGTTGATGAATACGCCACATGTCATTCATTAAAGTGGATTAGTACATCACATGTCCTATTATATAGGTATAAAACAACATCAAATTTTTCTTTTATATGTATTGAGATATATTTCCTATGTTTATCTCAATTTAGGTCCATGATTTCATACTCATCATATGAGGGGAAAATCTCATATTGGTTAAAACTCAATTGATAATATAATTAGAGACATACCCAACCACCCTCTATTTTCTAAAACCCAAGTACATTCAAATGAATCTATAAAAGTATAAAGGTTCTCATGTTTGGTACCTCACCAAACTTAGGAATAGGGGTTAAATATGAAACATTCACACCTAGCATACTAAATACATAATGTATGGAACTTAATGGGGTATAATATCTGGGTATTCTAGTGAAAAAACTTCATTTTGTTTCTAATGAGCATAATATGTATGTTAATTCAATAATCATATCCACACTAACCTTAATATTTTCTCACAACCCATGATACTGTATGAAAATAATCAGTTATAGGTAATTCAAATTCATATATTTATAGGTTAATTATCACTACACTTTACACAATACATATTGAAAAAATTAAAGAAAGATAAAGTGGAGACTTATTTATGATAAATCACTAGACTAGCCTTATTTATGCTAAACTTTTTTTGTTTTGTTAAAATCCTTACATATCTATGTAACTATGTCCATATATATATATATATATGTTAATTTCTAGTAACATCCCTCCTTCCATAATATGTTATATTTTTCATCTATTAAGTAATCCAGTTTGAATAATTTTGAGTAATAGGAATCATATTCCTAATTTTTAACACAATAAACATATTATTTAATCTCTTAAAATTCACAACATCTAATGTTACAATGTTTATAATGTAACATACAAGGCTCAATTATATTAAGTTAACATTAAATTTTAATAATTCCATAATAAAATTAAAAATTTAGTATATCCTAGAACATAAATTCTAATTTTATAGCAATAATATTGTTTTTGAATTTACTTCAACCAAATTGGACTGGAATGAAATGTTGAGATTTTACCTAGAAATAATATTTTATGAATAATTGAAAATTTATTATTTAAATATTACCCCATTTACGTATTATTATTTAATATAATATGTTTAACTTATAGTTTATGGTCTATAAAAATGTTAAAAAATTATGTGATCATTTGGAGTTAAAATGGGTTATTTTTCAGATAACTATTTTTCATGGCATAATGTCTTACCATTTTAATTAATTGATATAAAATTTAATGATGAATGATTTAAGTTAAATATATATATTATATATCTAAATATAATAATTTAGATAAAAAATAATGATTATTACTATTCATAGGGTTAATATACGTTCATATTTTTCTTGAAAAATGAATTTCTTGAAACCCAATTTTTGACACGATTTGCAGGTTTTTTAACTAAATTATGAAAATATTGTCATTTTAAATTGATAAAATTAATTAATTATTGAAAATAATCATAATTAATATTTTTAAATTTATTCAATAAATTTTTTATCATAATGACTTTTAAAAATAGTAAAAATTAATGACTATGGTTAAGGTTAAAATAGGTTTTACGCGTTATATGTGCTTATGTTAAAATTAATATTACACACTTATAGTTTTTTAATTTGATAATTTTTATTTAATGTTTATAATAATTGGGTAAAATTTATCTAATAAGGATCATTTTATTTTAATATTAATGGATTAATTACCTAGGCTTAAAAACTAGTCACCCTATTGAAAATTAAATTGGATAAAGTGAGTTACCTTAGATGTAAAGGGAATAACATGTTTAAAACATGTTTCATATTAGTTTTGGATGTTTTTATCAACATTAGATTACATAAAATCCATTATTTATTAATTTATGAGGCACTTGGATTGATACTGACTTCCCATTATCGAATATTTTTGGGTATTTACAAAAAATAAATTGGTCAATTATAAAAGGGAACCACTCCCATCACCTATTCACACCATTCAATCCATTTAAAATGATAAAAACCTACCAAAAAGTCTCTTAAAAATAATTGTCCACTGTATATAGCTTATAATATTAACAAAATACCATCCCTAGGGTAATTTATAAGATATATGAATGGTGTTATTTATGATGATTATAATTGTCTTCACTAAAATTTTTATTTTTACTTATTATTTTTTAAATTAAAATTATGTCAAAAAAACTCCTATATAATAAAACCAAAATTTCCCACATACATTGAATTTATTACTTTAATGGGATAATATTTATCCATCTCTTTCTCTACCAAATAGGAAATCAAAGACATCACTCGTGTGTATAACGAACTACCGTCTCGCAAACCGATTTAATTTGTTTTCCATCACTTACACACATGGATAGTCAAAATGATGAAAAAATGCATATATGTGATACATATGATATTATATTAATTATATAAAATTAATATATCATACACCTGCTAACCCTTTCATCCATTAAGGGAATTATATCATCACTTATGCATACATACATCCTAACATCTCAATGAAGCGATACGACTCATTTTCCATGTCTATATTTCAGGAATGGATCTAAAAATGTATCTAATGAATAAATTTTCTATTTATAACATTAATAAAATTATATATATTTTACGATTATATCTTATGGTCAATGATTATAAATTCCTTGAAAAAATATGCATTAAAAAATGAAGTGGTTAACACTGGAAATAATGGAAATAATTAAATATTATTAATGAACTAATAGTAAGATTTTATAAAAGGATCATATATAATATTATAAATAATTATAATTTTCTGTTAAAAATAATAACCTAAATAATTATCTAGAAGTATAAATCAAATTAAAATAATGGTAAGCAATTTCATTGCGACATATTTATTATTATTCACCTATTCAATTTTATGTAGTTCATATAATGACCAATTGATGTATTTAACTTGAACAAAGTTTTATTAAAAATGAATAATATTTCAGTTCAATTCTATTCTTTCAAGGGATTACAATTTAAAAGTTCCTAATGATGCAAGAACTTATTTTACAATCTTAATTTCTTTTGGTATTTCTTTTATATTCATTGAAATAATATTATTGTTTATCCTTCATAATATATACTATTTTTCTTATCCTTTGGATTTTTAATTATTTTCAATATATTATTACTACTACTCGTATGTTTGGTACTTCAATCAACAAATAAATGTTTAAAATAAAAAATGATTTTATTTATCTTTTAATCAGATATATTTTTCTTCCATTTCCTTGTTTTCCAAAATTTATTTTCAAATTTCCTTTTATGTACTCAATTGATTTACTAGGGAAATTATACGTTATCCTTGAATTTTAAAAAGGGTTTTAGGGGAATCATTGAAATTTATCCCAAAATTTGTATTTTTTAATATTCTTAATAAAATTTAAAAGGGATTGTTTTTTTAATGTATATAGTGATAATGGAATTCCTTGACGTCATAATTATTTTATGAAATTCAGCTTATTCTACTAGTGTTAAATGGTTTTATAAAGAAATTTTTTTGAAGATTGTTTTAAAATTTCACTTGTATTCCCTTTATTCTTCTGAATGATATGATATTTTTTCAAAACCTATATTCCTCATATATTGATGGTCATATATTATCTATTATTAATTTATGTTCATTAACTTTATCAGGAAAAATCCACTCTATTGTGATAAGTTTACATTAAATATACCTTTTATATTCATATTGTTTATCATGGATATAGATATTTCTTAAACCATATATCATTTGTACATCCTATGTTTTACATTGAAATTTATTTGTTTGTTGGGGAAAATATTGGTGTTTCAAATTATTTATTATATAAATAAATTTATTGATAAGGGATGTTGTTTATAAATTGAATACATCATTAAACATATGAGGATTCTATTACACATTTAATGACAGGTGGGACCAGTTATAGATATCCAATCGATGCATTGATATTTCTCTGAAGACAAATGAGTTGGCCAAATTAAATGGTTTTTTAGTGTATAACATCCCCAAGTTTTAAGTTATCTTATAAAATGTTCTCCATAATATAGATATCATTGTCACGAACCATCCTCGGGGCCCATGTCGTGACCACCCCAAACCCACCTTCCTTAGGCCAGGGGCTGTCGACTAGTACCAAAAGGCATATCCCAGAGAAAAGGGAAGGCATTGCCTTTAAACCTACAACTCACACAAACTGTACATAACCAGAGATAACCAAAAAGCACTAATATAGTAAAAGAATGCTGAAAGTGAATGGTCCAGTATACAAACCGAACTGAAGTACAAGTATAGAAAAGGTAGAATAGCTCCTGGATCATCCACAGGGGAATCCTACTAGAAGGGTAGGTACAAATCTCGATCAAGTCATCCCTAAGCTATGTCCAGCCTAAGTCCAGCTCGGAGCAGCCTCCTGTCCATCTCTCTCAACCTCGATCACTACTGTCTGTCGTCTTCATAGGACACAAAAAGGTGCGGGCGAAGCCTGTGCATGGGTGAGTACAAGGATACTCAGTAGGGACCCTAGAGACCCTCGAAGGTCTCTGAGAATCCACTAAGGATAAACCACAGTACTAAGGATAAAATCACAAAGTATCATCCAACCCTACTTAGGTATATTCCCATACATAAACCTATGTAATCAAATACAATCCGGCTCCAACCCTTGAGCCCAATCACAACCCGTTCCACGAAAGAAGAAAGATAATTCGTTGATAAAAACACAAAGTAAATACTCACCTGACATAGGTATACAAAAAATGTACAGAGAAAGAGATGATTAGATGTATCCACTGAATCATCTACTCCGTCGAACCCAAGTAGGATCCTGGTACAATAATCAGAGTTTTCAAACCAACGTAGGATCCTGGAATAGGAGTCGGAGCTGTTGAACTCACGTAGGATCCCAGAATAGTAGTCGAAGCTGTCGAAGCCATGTAGGATCCCGAAGAAGTAGTCAGCCCACATATGATCCCTTTATCACAATGCATCCAGTCATAGGGTTCCCGCACAAAGAACGCTTGATTCCGGGAGGGTCCTCTTATCAATCCAATTTTTGATGCTTCAAATTCCACTAAGCCCCAACTTTATGTATCCATAAGACCTGTCCTGTCGTAGTGAACCCAACGCGACAGACGACCCGCCAATCGGATGCCCAGTCTGAGAGTTATTGGAATTTCTGTTCTGAGGGCCCGGTTGGATTTAAATAAGATCCAACCCGGCCGCAACCCAACTGCATCCAAACCTCAAGTGGGGTATACCAAAATAACCATCTCGCTCCAAGGTGTTCTTATTTATAGAGTGTTCGTCAATCGGATGCATGTAGCTCAAGTTACGGGAAAAAGAGTGGAAATAGTTCAAAGCGGGTCTGGGTCCGGTCCGGCCCGGTCGGACCGACCCGGACCGATATAGGACCGGACTGGGGTCGGACCTGGTCCGCGGGTCTGACCCGGCCCACGCTGGCTCTGGCACGCACTGGTTCCGGCTCGTGTCGGGCTAAGCCCACAGCTGGCAGCCCCTATGGGGTCCGCCCTAGCCTCTTCCAGGGGGAAGGTTATGCCCCCTGGAGTCCCGAATGCCATAGCCATTTGGGTGGTATGGATCCAGCACCACCTGGCGTCGGTTCGTGTCACACAGGACCCATGCGGTGGGTCCCCCTATTCAAAGATGGACAAGCTGCCAGCCGCCTCCCACGGGGCGCAGTTGCGTTCCGCCTCCTCTGGCGGCATGCCCTACCAGCCACCCGTCCTATGTCACTATGGCCAAGACTGCCGCCCTTTCTCTTCTGTCCCACGCACGTTGTGCCGCGCCTTCCCAGGCAAACCGGCAGCTCGAGTGGCCGGTTCTCATCGCGGACGGCCTTGCGCATGTCGTTGCTGCACCGTCGTGGCCCGTTGGCCATGGGCCACTCCTCTGGAAGCACGGTTGTGCTACCGTTTTCCATGCAACCAGCTGGAGTGTTGGCCTCCCTTACCTTCATTCTACCGGTGACGTTCACTGGTTCCAACCACCGGCGAACCTTCTGCGAGTCACCAGACAAGTTCTGGTGGCCTAATTATCATTCTAGAAGTATCCATGCACTCTTCAAGATGGTTCCTTCTATCCACTACCATCGTTGACGAAATTCGCCCAACCCGGACTCATGCCGTGATTAGCGTCAAAATCCACAAAGCAAGGCAGAGGGGTCATGCCGTGTTCATTCGGCCTGCACCCTCCACATTAGAGTGATATCATGCGGATTTTAATCATAATCCATGAAGGAAAATGAATAATGAGAATCAATTAACAATGCTCTAACCCCTACCTCAGATTCGTTGACGTCAGGGAAGAAGACGAAGAAGTCAAGGATGACGTCATCGACGTTCTTCAAGGACGGTGCTTCCTCCCTTGTCCCGGAAAGAGATCAAAGAAGAAGAAGTTCATCATTGGAGAAAGGAGATTTCTTCCTCCATGTATTTCCTCCAATAAGAAGTTTTCTCTATCCAAAGCACTAATTCCAGCAACTTCCAAAAGAGGGTAACAAACACTTGAATTTGAGGAGCCTCCCCCTAATCACTTAATTTAATGAAGGAGGGGGGTTAGAAATAATTAAAGTGGGCGTTTAGTTTGGGTGGACCCCACTTTAATTCAAAAATGTTTGAAAAAGATAAAATTTATGTTTAACCAATTTTTATTTTATTCCACTTTTTATTTATCCTCCAAAAAAGGTTGGAAAACCAACTTCTGTTCATGACCAAACACAGTTGAGGTGGATGTCCCCCTATGAAATCACTGACGATATGAGTTCAACGGTGCCCTCAGATTTAAATTCCAGACACTGGTTCTAAAGTTACCAAAACCCACTCTTAAGTTCACTAAACATACTTAGAATCTTCAGAAAAACATTTTGGGAACTCCGGACCTCAGAATTGTGTGCCGTCAGAAACCACATACTCAGAATAATTCCATATAATGAAAAAAAATTACATGGATTTATGGGTCCTTAAATTCTCCCCACCTTAGGGCTTTGCATCCCCGAAATACAAAACTCCAAAACTAGGAAAACAAGTTGGGGTACTGAGCACAAATCTGAGACTCCCGCTCCCATGTGCTCTCATGGAGGTTACCGTGCTGCCATCACACACGCACCAGAGGTATCGATCGCCCATGAAGTACTCTCTCCTGTTTATCCTTTATCTCTACTAGAACCTCTGAAAAAGTCACCTCATCATTGATGCCAAGCTCACCCTAGTCTATGATGTGAGTAGGATCATGCACGTATCTCCTCAGCTAGGATACGTGGAAAACATCGTGCACCTGGTGCAACTGAGGGGGAAGTGTTAGGTGGTAAGCCACCTCGCCTACTCTACTGAGGACCTAGAATGGTCCGATGAACCTCGAAGATAACTTAGTGCCCCGGCCAAATCTCCGCAAACCCCATTGAGGTGAGACCTGTAGGAAGTCGTGGTTCCCATCCTCAAACTCCAGAGGTCTCCATATTCTATCAGCATAGGACTTCTTCTTGCTCTGTGTAGTCTTCATACACTCCTGGATGATCTACACCTTCTCCATGGTAGCTCGTACCATCTCTAGTCTCATGAGTGTTGACTCCACTAGGTCTGTCCAGAACAGTGGTGACCTTCAAGGTCGACCATAGAAGGACTCAAAAGGTGCCATCCCGATGGTGGAGTGATAGATATTTTTGTATGAAAACTCCAGCAAAGTCAATTGGTCCTCTAAACTGTGACCAAAGTCGAGGATGCATGCACGGAGCACATCCTCGAGAGTCTGAATGATCATCTCAGTATGGCCATCTGTCTGAGGAGGAAAAGCAATGATCAAATGAAGCTGCATCTCGAAAGCCTCCTACAACCCATTCCATAGTCGGGTAGTGAAACATGTATCTTGATAAGAGAAAATCATCAAAGGCATTTCATTAAGCCATACAATCTCCTTCATTTAGAGGTGTCCCAAGGTCTCCACTTAACCCTGCTCTCTGGTTGGTAAGAAGTTGGCCGACTTGGTGAGTCGGTCAACAATTAACCAGATGGAATCATGACCCCTGGATATACATGGGATTTATATCACAATATCCATGGATATCACATCCCACTACCACTCCGGGACCTCTAATGGCTGAACCAAGCCTGCTGGTACCTAGTGCACCACATTCACTTACTGACAAGTGATCCATCAAGATACAAACTCTGCTACTTCCTTCTTTATACCTGGCCACCAGTGTTGTCATCAAAGGTCCTGGTACATCTTCACCACACCTGGGTGTACCGCTAGAGTTGATGTGTGGAACTCCCTTAACACTCCCTCCCGAAGTGACACTGGTACCCTGGTACGTCCTATGAGAAGGATGACGTGCTCCCCACCTATAAAAAATTCCATCAAGTTTTTACTCTATGGATATATTTGCATGTCAATCCTCGTAGTCAGCATCCCCACGATACACCTCCCCGACTCTCTGAAGGAGTGGGGGTGTGACTATAAGAGACTGCAGGGAAGCTTCTCTATCTCGGTGCATATAAGAAATCTGCAAAGCGGCCAGCTGCTCAGTCACCTCTCCTAGTAGCTGAATACTAGATCACCTACTAAGAGCATCTCCTTCAACGTTCCCCTCCCAAGATTATAGAATATCTCAAAATCATAGTCTTGGAGGAACTCAAGCCAACGTCGTTGTCTCAAATTCACGTCCTTCTACGGGAATATATACCTGAGACTATGGTGGTTAGAGTAGACTATGAAATTCTTTCCCATAAGATAGTGTCTCCAAATATTCAAGGTGAAGACCACTGCTGCTAACATCAAGTCATGGGTAGCGTAGTTCTGCTCATGTTGTCTCAGCTGACGAGAACCATAAGCTATAACTACTCGCTCCTGCATCAGGAAACATCTGATACCATTCCCTGATGCATCACAATAGACCACATACCCAATTCCCTCCTCTGGTAGCCTCAAGATTGGCCTACTAGTCGGCCTCTACCTCAGCTCTTAAAAACTCTACTGGCACCTCTCTGACCACATGAAGGGTTTCCCCTTCTTCGTCAATGCTGATAAGGGTGTTGCAACTCTGGATAAGTCTGGCACAAATATCTTATAATAACCGGCCAGACCCAGGAAACTCTGTACCTCCACCACACTCTTGGGTGGCTCCCAAGCTAGCACGACCTTAATCTTTGATGGATCCACAACAACTTCAGCCTCTGGGATGACGTGTCCTAGAAATCTCGGATCTACAACTGGCTCTTAGAGAGATTACCATAAAGATGGTTCTCTCAAAGTGTGTCTAGTACAATCCACAAATGATAGCCATGCTCATCCTTGGTAGTCGAGTAGATCAGAATGTCATCGATGAATACTTCCACAAAGCGATAAAGGTATGGCTGGAAGATCCTGTTCATGAGTCCCATGAACACAACGGGTGTGTTGGTTACACCGAATGGCAAAACCAAAAACACTTAGTGGCCATAACGACATATAAAATCCATCTTCTACACATCCTCATCCCGTACTCTGAGCTGGTGGTAGCCCGATCGGAGGTCTATCTTCGAGAACCAACGTGTTCCCTTCAGCTGATCGAAGTGGTCATCGATCCTCGGAAGTGGATACTGGTTCTTCACGGTCACCTGGTTTAGGCGTCGTTAATCCACACAAATCCTCAAACTCCCATCATACTTCTTGGGGAACAAAATTAGGGCTACCCATGGTTAAACACTGGGTCTAATGAACCCCTTTCCCTACAAGTCCTCCAGTTGTACTCGCAGGTCACGAAACTCCGTGGGATCCATCTGATTTGCTGGCATAGATATTGGTGTCATCCCAGGATACAAGTCAATATAAATGTCTACCTATCTATGAGGAGGTAGTCCTGGCACCTCATCAGGAAAAACATATGTGTACTGATCCACCACAATAGAATAGCTTGGAATCTGCACATCAACGGCTCCAAGGATAAGGCTAGCCAACTGATGAGTGATCGGTTATCCCCTCCTCTAGTTAAGTCCATCCTGCGTTGTAAAGGTTCCCTTCTCACCGGTGAAGGTAAAACTAGTACCATCCTTGTGGACACACCGCAATTTCCACCTAATGCAGTAGATCTAAGCATGAACTGTGGATAACCAGTCCATACCCAAGATGACATCGTAAGGCCTCATCGTCGCTACTAGAAGATCTCAGCCGAAGCTCTTGCCTCCTAGAGTTCGTTCACACTGCTGGAAACAGTGTGTGATCATCGAATATTCTCCCATAAAAGTCTCTAGACGTTAGGATAGAGCCGACATCTCCACCAGAATCTCTGAGATCTACACGAGAAAAGTGGAAATATAAGAATGACTCAAACCTTTGTGGATAAGTTCTGCAGCTAGGGTGGAGTATACATAGATCGTACCTCGAATCAACTTAGGAGAGCCATGGTCATAGGCCTCAGCTGCCTGGAGCTAAGATCGCCCTTGTCCGCCTGCTCCCTGTGGTCGGGGTGTACCTCCTAGTGGTGGTGGTGGTAGGACCTCAAAACATCGTCCACCACCTGCTACTCGGCCAGCTCCTCTGCCACATTCACCTTCTCCCTGCAGACAACTAGGGTCGAACCTCTGCCTCTGCCAGGGAGGTCCCTCAACTGTCTGTTGATCATCTACATGGCAGTTCGGGCAGTAAGGAGCCTTATGACCATGTCTGCCGCATGTGTAGCACTGTCTACTCCTTGTATGAATGGCTATGTCTCATGTGCCCCGCACAACCGAACCTGTATCCCGATTTCATCTACCAGATGGCCTGGTCTGCTTGGATCTTTGTGAAATCTATTTGCAGCCAGCTGCAGAAGACTCCACTACGTGACGCCCGGTGGTGGGTCTCACTGATGGTGACTGCTCAGCAAGAAAACTCTCCACTAAGAGGGCTCACTCTAACACCTCCGCCTGCATCGAGATGCTAAGGGAGATCATCGAAGCCCTAATCTCTCGCCTGTGACCCTACTCAAAGGTTCTGGCCCAGAAGAATGGGTCTCGCACCATATCTGTGGAGTAGCGTGAGAGGTTGGTGAACCTCGCATAGTAGTGTGCCTCCGTCATGCTGTCCTGCTGCAGATGAAGTAGCTCATGTATCCACACTTCACATAGAGTGGCTAGGAAAAACTCCGCATGAAACAGGCCCTCGAAGTCTTCCCAGAGAATTTTTGCCTCATCATGCACCTAGATCATCAGGCTTCACCATCTATTTATTGCTGCTTGAAAAATACTCGCGGCAAGGATCACCATAAGGTCGGATAGTGTCCCTACCAGTTTGAAGATTCTCATCATAGCCTCCATCCAATCCTCACCTGCATGCGGGTATGTCTCACCCCTGAACCTGGGCGGCCTCTAGTGCTGGAACTCGTGCAGTGTGCTCAGGCGGTGTGCACTCTCTTCTGCTAGGGCTGGTTGCATCGGTGGCCCAAGGGGTAGTGGTATCGTTGGTGCCTTCGATGTGATAGGGTCCTGCACCTAGGCCCCGTCGCTCGGTGGGCTGCCATCTCATACAAATCCTGGAAACATGGCTATCTATCAGTGTGGGTCCATCCTGAAAAGAAACAGTTGCGCCATGATCAATAAGTTATAGCTGGTGAGCTAACTCAAAGAGATCACAAAAAAACTTTTCAAAGGAAACACGCACTCAATCAGTATTTTCATGCACTGAGTTAGAAATCAAGAAGTCAGAGTCCTAGTGTATGGACACATCGGCCACCGCACCAACACCGGTTTCCCTAAACTGATAACACACCAAAAACTCTTAACACTATTTCCATTAAAATATCAGAGTCCAATGTTCAATGGTAGAACCGACTCCTCTGATACCAATTTTTCAGGACCCGTCCTCGGGGTCCGTGTTGTGACAACCCCAAGACCACCTTCCTTAGGCCAGGGGCTGGTGACTAGCACCAAAAGGCCTATCCTAGAGAAAAGGGAAGGCATTTCCTTTAAACCTGCAACTCACATAGACTGTACACAACCAGAGATAAAGAAAAAGTAGTAATATAGTAAAAGAGTGTAGAAAGTAAATGGGCCAGTATACAAACCCAACTGAAGTACAAGTGCTGAAAAAGGAAAAACAACTCTTGGATTGTCCACCAGGGAATACTACCTGAAGGGTAGGTACAGATCTTGATCAAGTCGTCCCTGAGGTACGTCCCATCTGTGTCCATATCAAAGTAGCCTCTCGTCTGTCTCTCTCAGCCTTGATCACTTTTGTCCATCGTCTATATAGGACACAACAAGTTGCAGGCAAAGCCCGTGAAGGGGTGCGTATAACGATACTCTGTAGGGACCCAAAGACCCCCGAAGGTCTCCCATAATCCACTAAGGATAAACCATAGTAGTAAGGATACAATCAAAAAGTATCATCCAACCATACTTTGGTATATGGCCATACATATACCTAAGTAATCAAATACAATCCTACTCCAACTATTGATCCCAAGCACAACCCGTTCCACAAAGGAATAAAGATAACTTCTTGATAACAAAATGAAGTCAATACTCAGCTCACACATGTATACAAATTATGTAGAGATATAGAGATGATTAGATGTATCCACTGAATCATCTACTCAGTTGAACAAGCATAGGATCATGGTACAGTAATCAGAGCTGTCGAATCCACGTAGGACTCAGGAAAAGTAGTCCGAAATGTCGAAACCATGTAGGATCCCGAAATAGTAGTCAAAGTTGTCGAACGCACATACGATCCCAAAATAGTAGTCAGACCACGTAGGATCCCTTTAACACAATGCAGCCAGACACAAGGGTTCCTATAAAAAGCACGCTTGATTCTGGGAGGGTCCGCTCCTCAAGCCAAGTGTCGATACATCAACTGCCACAAAGTCCCAATTTTATGTATACATAATATCCATCTTTTTATAAGGAACCCAACATGAAAAACGGTGCGTCAATCAGACACTCGGACTAATAGTTATTGAAATTTATGTTCCGAAGTCCTAGTTGGATTTATGTTCGATCCAACCTGACCATACCCCAACTACGTCCAACCCTCAAGTGGGGTATACCAAACGAACTATATCGTTCCAAGGTTTCTGTCGTAGCAGACGATTCATCAATCAGATTCATGTAGCTCAAGTTACGGGCAAAAGAGTGGAAACAGGTCAAAGTGGGTCGGGGTCCGGCCCCATCGGATGGACACGGGCCTGGGCCAACCCGAGCCAGTTCGGGTCGACCCGGTCTTTGGGTCCGACTCGGCCCACAAGGGTGGCTCGACCTGCGCTGGGTCCAACCCGCACTAGGTCCGGCCCCCACGAGTCCTGCGTCTGGTGGCCCCCATGGGGTCCGCCCTAGCTGCATCCATGGGTAAGGCCGCACCCCCTGGAGTCCCGAACGACATAGCCGTTCAGGCGGTAAGGATTCGGTGCCACATGGTGCGGGTCCCTGTCACACGGTACCCATGCGGCGGGTCTCGCTGTTCCCTACTAGTCGAGCGGCCAGCCACCCGTCCTCCATCGCCATGGCGATGTCCGCCTCCCTTGCTCCTCCGTGCGGCATGCGCTACGTCGTGCCTTCCCCAAAAAACTTGTATCCAGAGCATCCGGTTCTCTTCACGGGCGGCCTGGCGTCGGCCGCCGCTGCACCGCCGTGGCCCATCAGTTACAGCGCACTCCTCCAGTGGTGCGGTTGTGCCTCCGTCGTCCACGCGATAGGCCGGAGTGTCGGCCACCCTTCCCTTCGTTTTATCGGTGACGTTATCCAGTTCCGACCATCGAAGAATCTTCCACGGGTCACCGGACGAGTTCTGGTGGCCCGATTCTCGTTTCAGAAGTAGTCGCGCACTCCACAGGATGTCACCTTCGATCTGAAACCATTGTTGATGAAATTATCTCAACCCGGACTCGTGTCGTGATTAGTGTCAAAATCCACAAAGCAAGGCGGAGGGGTCGGGCCGTGTTCATTCGGACCGCACCCTCCATGTTAGAGTGATATCATGCGATTTTGAATCTTAATCCACGAAGTAAAACGAAGAACGAGAAACAATTAACAAAGCTCAAACTCCTACCTTGAATTCATTGACATCGGGGAAGAAGATGAAGAAGTCGAGGATGACATCATCGACGTTATTCAAGGACGGCGTTTCCTCCCTTATTCCAGAAAGAGATCAAAGAAGAAGAAGTTGTCGTTGGCGGAAGGAGAGTTCTTCCTCCAAGTATTTCCACCAACAAGAAGTTTTTTTCATCCAAAGCACCAATTCCAGAAACTTCCAAAGGAGGGAAAAACGCATGAATTTGAGAAGCCTCCCCCTAATAAATTCATTTAATGAATGGGGGGGTTGGTAAGAATTAAATTTGGGGTTTATTTTGAGTGGACCCCAATTTAATTCAAAACGGTTTGAATAAAATAAATTTTAAGTTTAACCAATATTTATTTTATTCCAGTTTATCTTTATCCTCCACGAAAGGTTGGAAAACCAACTTCCGTTCATGACCAAACACAGCTAAGGTGAAGGTCCCCCTAAGAAATAACTGGTGCTGCAAGTTCAACGGTGCCCTCAGATTTCAATTCTGAGCACTAGTTCTAAAGATACGAAAACCCACTCTTAAGTTCACTAAAAGTACTCAGAAACTTTAGAAAAACATTCTGGGCACTCTGGGCCATAGAATTATGTCCCGTCAGAAACTACAGACTCATAATAATTCCATATAATTTAAAAAATAACATGGATTTCCGAGTCTTTACAATCGTGATGTTTGAGATTATGATGTTCAGTGTTAATAATTTCAATCATTGGGAATTAATTTATTATTTCCCATGATAAGTTTTCTTTGATATTATCCATAGAAGAAATTCATCTTCATGTTATTGATTAAATAGAATTTTTTTAGTTATTTTCCTTTTCATATTGATTATGCCTTATATAATCATTATATGTTCCATTGTACATAACCCTTAATTATCATTTAAAATCAAATTTTTTTCCTTTCCCTATGATATGAAATAGAATAATTGAATCAGTTCAAGGATATTGTTGTTTTTCCATTATTATGCATTATATTTTATTACCAATATAAAATTGGCTTCATGTGTGTATTTGGATCTAAAAGGAAACTAAATTGATTGGTCCTTCAGGATTATACCCCTTGTATCTATGCTCATTTAATAAAATATTGACCATCACTATGCTACTAGAGTCTAGGAAATTACTGTTAGTATGGGAGAAATTTTGGTAGAATCCATGGGATATAGATTTAAGAAGACATATCAGAATGGGAAGAAGGAATTTTGAGAAGGAATATTTGTGATGGGATCATCATTCGTCAAATATAGGCCCTCTAGAAACTCTATTTTTGATAGGACTCATTTCCCATCACAAATTTCTTTTAAAAAAATTATTTTATATGAGATTTTTTTCCCGTCAAAAATATTTTTGCCACGTAGTACTGGACAAACCCCAGAAGAGTATTTGTGATGAGAATATACCCCCGTCAAAAATACTCTATTGTCATTATTCTTATTTTTGATGGGATTTCACTACCGTCACAAATAAAAAGTTTGAAGGAGAGTATTTTTTATGGGTCCCATCACAAATACTTTACATCATTATTTTTTTCAACAACATTACCTCCCATCACAAATTAACTATCAGTAGAGGGTATTTGTGATGGGTCTCATTACAAATACTTTTTTTACCACCCCAGTAATATATAACGATTGTTCTATTTATGATAGGGCTCATCAGAACTAATACTATTTATGATGGGTTTCCCGTCATAAATAGTGTCATTACAAATTATCCAACCCACGCATACCCTCCCCCACCCCTCAATTGTTTTTGATTTTGTTCTCCTCTAATATCTCTCCTCTTTTTCTACTATCATATTCTTCCACTTAATGTTTTCAATGTTTAAAATGAAATCAAGAAGGAACATTCTAGATTTTCATCTACTAAGATATTTTGATTAATGATATTTATTTAATACTTTTATCATTTTATTTATTTAATTTATTTTATACTAGAAATATCTATTATTAATTATCATTAACTGGATTTAATGATATTTAATTATAATTAGTTATTTTTCCACTACATTAATTAGTTTTAAGTAATATTAATTTTTTTAATTACAAGTATGTAGTTTTAATAATTAATAATTATTTTAAATCAAATATATTTCGTAGTAGTTAGTTTTAATTAGTAGTGATTAGTTTTAATTAGAAGTACTTAGTATCAATTAGTAGTACTTAGTAATAATTAGTATTAGTTTATGATAATTTGTAAAAATTAACTTATAATTAGTGGTATGTAGTATTAATTAGTGGTAATTAATAAAAATTAGTGGTAAATAGTAAAAACTACTATTAATTAGTTAAAATAGTGATAATTAGTAAAAATTTGTGATAATTATTAATAATTAGTAATAATTAGTGGTAATTAGTAAAAAATTAGTAATAAATTGTTATGAACTAATAAAAATTAGTAATAATTAATCGCTATTAGTAATAATTAGTTTTAATTAGAAATAATTTGAGGTAATCAAAATTAATTAGTAGTAATTATTAAAAATAATAAAAATTAGAGGTAATTAGAGGTAATTAGTAAAAATTATAGGTAATTAGCGGTAATTAATAGTAATTACTTGTAATTAGTTTAAATTATCGATAATTAGTAACAATTAGCGATAATTAGTAAAAATTATAAATAATTAGTAATAGTTAGTGGTAATTAGTAATAATTAACTGTAATTAGTAATAATTAGCAGAACTATGTTAAAATTAGTGGTAATTAGTAAAAATTAACGTTAATAATTAAAAAATAGCGGTAATTAGTAAAAATTATTAATAATTAGTAATAAATTTTTCTAAACTAATAAAAATTAGAAATTATTAGTTGTAATTAGTCATAATTAGAGGTAATTAGTAATAATTATAGGTAATTAGTAATAATTAGTAGTAATTTGTAATAATTAGAGGTAAATAGTAATAATTAGTGGTAATTAATAAAAATTAGTGGTAATTTAGTAATATTACATATAATTACTGGTAATTAGTAAAAATTAGTTTTAATTAGTTAAAAATAGTGGTAATTAATAATAATGGTTGCTTATTAGTAGTAATTAGCGGTAATGACTAAACATTGGTGGTAATTAGTAATTTTTAGATGTAACTAGTAATAATTAATTTTTATAAGTAATAATTAATCATAGATAGTAGTAATTAGTAGTACTGAGTAATATTTAGTGGTAATTAGTCATACCTTTCAATACAAAGTATTTGTTTATTATAAATTACTATAAAACTAAAAAGGAAATAGGTCATCAATTTTTAGGTGATGAGAAATGAAAAAAAATTACATGGTTGGAAGAAACTGGATTCTTCACCTGATGATTTGAAAATATATGCTTTACACCATATTTTTTATCACGCCCTTGCCCCAGATTTCCCCAGAGTCAATGTGTTTTTAATAAAACATGGTGTGTAGTTATTATTTTTTTTTATTAAAGGAAATGATGATAAATTAAACATCATGTTTTAATATAGAGGATATTTTCAATTTAATTTTTGGAAAACCAGATACAAAATATTACAATATTAAAAATTGAACAGGAAGAATGCCACAAAGGAGGCACCTATCAGTGTTACTCAAATTTACTAAACATGTTAAAATAGATTGAAAATGTAGGTTGGGAATATGATTTTACATTAAGCGGGTTTTTAATATGTAATATTTCAAATAAAACCTTTTAAAACTTTACCATTAAAAATATTCTTAAAACATTTTCTTAAAGAAAGCTGCAATACATGAAGTATAACATGATAAGTTTCTAAGAGTTTCTAGTGACAATTTTAAAGAACATTAATAGGGCTACAAAAACACATGTTCCAATCATAATAATTCTTATAATAAATTCATGGTGTGCATCATATTATTCAAGAGTTATTTAAACAATGCTACGGGAATCTTGCAAGGGTACATGTATGAAATTTACATGGAAAAAGTACATGATCAGAGTTTCACTTAAACAAAGATGCAATTAATTTATCACAAAGAAAATCACATCATAAAATAACGGGTAAACTTCCATCACTTGTATTAATTTTCAAGAGATGGTTGTTGAATAATCATCATGCCATGTTCACTTACTTCATCTGATACTCACAAGTACATACTCTTAAAAAAAGAATATTATCTAGTTGAATAAACACTTGGTTAATTAAATACTATAAACATAATGAGGGAATGTATAATTTCAGACTCTTTCAGGTCCTTATGCCATGTCCTGATTTTTATTCTGAGAACTACCGATGCATCATGGCGCTTTCATTAACTAGTCCCTATCCCACAGGGCTAGCATTTACTGATCACCAAACGCATTATATAATGATTCCAATACATTCCTCATATGACCATGTAAGTTTCTATATTCAATGCGTCACATACCACATTGAATATTTAATTTCTCTTATTCAAAGTGCCCCATAAAACTTTGGATAATTAAGTTTCTAAATGAGTGATAAATAAATAATAAAATTTTTTATTTTAAAAAAGATACTTTTACGAAAATCTTTTCTCCATGATAGTTAACAATCAAATAATAAGCATACATGTTTTTGAATTCCTGATAGACATTACATGATCATATCAAGGAAATTATAATGAACTTAAATAAGAAAAAGTGTGCATATTTAAAATAATCATGGATTGAATACATAATCAGTTTAAACATAAAAAAATATTTCTTGTGAGGTATTGAAAGAATGATTGTCTAAACACACATTACTTTCATGTTTATGTATAAACATAACACAAAGGTACTTCCAACTATTTAACTCAAAGTAATAAATTGAAAATCATGAAAATCAACCACACATCTTAATAATGTAACCAGTAAAATTTAAACTTACGAGAATAAGTGTGTAATCTATATATATATCTGTAAAGTGATTATAAAGGGTTTGTATTACTAAAACAAATTCGAAATTGATTCTTATCAAATATTCACACTTAAAAACACTTTTTATAACTTTTTTAAATCCTTTATGAACCCATATTGTGAACCCATTTAAATATCATGATCAAAGGATATACATATAAATATATATAACTGTATGTACTTTAAGGTTATTCATTGAAATTTAAGATTCCAATACATAATGTTTTGTATAATAAAAACATAATTTAAACCAAAGTTCAATATTTTAAAATCATAATTTAAAACTGAGGGTTTATTTCACCAATAGGTACCAATATATATATATATATATATATATATATATAATAATACATACATATTTATTATTTCATCAACATAAAACACCACTAAACATAGCATAGTTCACATTCATTATTAATACCATTAATGAAGAAGTTCTTCTTTATTAAATAAAAGAAACTGGTACGGTTTTATTAGGAATATATATATATATATACATATTTGTATACATGTAGTGAAGATAATTTTAGGTACAATCACAAAATCATATCATGGTTTTCAGGACAAGAACATCTTTTAAAACTAAGAATTTATTTTTATATGTTCATCCAATAAAAATCAGTATGATTTAAGAACATCCATATATATATATATATATAACCAAACTATAAAAATAAAAATATGGAAACACTTAGTACACTCACTTAGTTTTAAGAAGGAGAAGGAGTTGAGCGGAGACTGATAGAGGTGCTGGAATACGAAATCATGTAGGGTTCTCAGTGAAAATGGATATATATAAATATATAAACAATATATAATATATATTTTAAGGCCACATGAAAGGGGATCTGAGGAAACTCATTTTAAAATAAGACCAACAGTATTGGTCTTATGGAAAATAAGAAAGAGAAGGGTTCAACATGTGTCACGGTAGTGGGAAAAAATGAAGATAGTGGTATAGAAAAAGTAGATCGTGTGGTGTGACGTGGGAGGAAAAAGAAGGTGATGCAGAGGAGATACAAATAAGTAATGGATAAACAAGATTATTCGAAATTTGATCCATAGGCTGAGTAGCGTCTGAAGGTAAAAAAAATATGAATGGTCGAGATTAAATTTCAACTCGATCGGATTGTTGCAGCGCGACATGGGTTTTTAAAGGGGTATTACAGTTGGGATTAGATCATGAATAGATATAACAGTTGATAAAAACGTGGAGGGAAAGTCACGGTGGTAGGGAATCAAAGGCCAAACTGATCAGACAGTCTATATCCCACGCGGCAAGATCGTATGGTCCAGATCTGATGTCCACAGAAAATAGGCATCCCACATCAAAACAGAAAGAGATTTCTGGATCCTTTATAAAACTCAGTGTCCCAGCCATTCACCAGATTACTATTTCCCCCTCACTGGTACCTCCCCATAGAAATTCACTGAAAGCGCAATCTGCACCCACCCCTACCGCCATTCCACCCCACACAGTGGTGCGATCTTGTTTGACACTCATGATCCTATACTCGGGTCTCTCACGAACTCGCGAGGGCGTGCTCCCTTAATGCTGGCCCGAGCTGGCTGAGGGGCTTAGGCTTGGTCACCTACTCCATAGAGAGGTGGTGTGAGATACCTCCCTAGTTTGTCATATGGTCTGGCCTTCAAGTGTAGTACAAATATTCTTATCAAAACATACTACTTAAAAATACACCATAATTTTTCAAAAGAAGTATTAAAATGTATTTTCATTGAATCCATAACAATTATTTTTTTTAATTACATCAAAACATGTTCTCAACTTCTTTTTACATTTTAAAATTTTATAATTCAAAAACCATCATATAACTATACTATTTTTTTACTAGAAACATAATATATTGATCCTTAACAGTATACCATGACAAGATTTCAACTCAAAAACATATTTCTTTCTACCAAAAACGAAGAAGTAACAAGTGTGTAATTCTCTTGGTATTTTATTTAAAACACAAATGTAATGATTTAAAATCCATTTGAAACAATAATACATTATCATTTCAAAATCTAAAGAAGAGTTAATTACAAACATGTTTAAAATACATTAATTTAATGCATACTTACAACACATGTAAATCAAGATATAATTATATATTTAAAATAAAATAATTAGAATTTCCAATAGCTATAAGGTATTACAATTGTTATAGATCAAATTGTCACCTAAATGAAGAAATGGTCAAATTAGATTTATTGACTTATAAAAACATGATTAGGGTATTCCAACTTCAAGACAACTTGGTGAAGATGGTACTCATCATTCCTCTGATTCTTAAAACGGTTTTTGTGGTTCTGGCTATAATGTTCTTCGTAGTGATGGATCTGATGGTCATACACTATTTTCGTGGCCTTTTTTTGTATTTTGTGTTCTCTATATAATTTTTATGAGTCTCTTAGTAGGTATCCTCGGGTAGTGGGACTCTTTTGGATTTGTTGTAATGTAATAGTTTTCAGTGTTTAATTGAATAAAATATGTCTTGTATTTATTTAGAAAACATTGTTTGGAAATTATGAAAATTGAATGAATTAAACCAAATAATATTATTATTTCACATTAAAAGGGTCTATAGTGTCACATTATCTCCCCCTTCAAATAATTACTCCCCTGAAATTATAAAACATTTGTATACGTCTACCAAAAAAAATTACATCTGAGGTCCCCTTAATAGGACCACCACTGCATATAATCTGCTGATGTCTCCCGGTGGATACCAATATTAGTTTCTAGTTCCATAACCCTTCTGGCCCATATACACTATGAGATGTTTGGATCAACCCTATGCATAAAGTATTTTGGTTTCCAGAGGGAGGCTTGAGAGGCGTGGAGAACAAAGAATTTCGAATGAACTAGCTCTTTATAGATCCTCTAGACAACATCATGCCTGAGTGTTTTGATGTTTAGAGCATCCCATACATACTAAAACACAGGACTTGGAAAAGACAGGCAACTCAAAGGTCACCCTTCAAATAAGCTTCAGAAAACATTTCCAAGGCTAGGTAGTTCTCAGACAGGGAGAAACATAAGAAGAGACGTTCGTGATACTTCCCCCTCTATCTATACTCAGCTAGCTGGGAATTTTCAAGACAGTTATAGATGTATCTAACTCATTTTATGAATGAAGGATATTTTGGTTGATCAATGCTTGGTATAGTTGTTTACAAGATAGACGTAGGTTCACAAAAGGGTAGTAGTCTTCTGAACATGACATGATGATTATGGCCTCTAGTAATTTGTTAGGAAGTGATAAGAGGTTGGTTGGTAAACCCACATGTTCCATCTGAAAAAAAACTTAAGATAATTTTCTCATTAAATCATAAATCAATTTAAAATAGATATGTTATTTCACAATTCTATATTAATGTACCAAAGTATAAAATATAACATTATCCATTTAAACAAGGTTCATAAACTCAAGGTATTATATAAAATATATCTCCCTCTCACAAATACCTTGTATGGATTTCCTAAAATCCTCCAAGAAGTTTCCTCATAGGTACCGCTGGTGTTGGTGATTTCCCCAGTTCCTAGCCAATCATATCCCTAAAGCGGTTCCAAAATCTTTGATCTCTTCAGTCTAGATGCAGCACGAGCAACTAGGATCAACTGTATGTGGACATATAAAGTTTCACATGAGAAAAGAATGAACTATATGAAGTTGGGAAACACTCGTTTGAACTTGATGTGGATAATGTAAATGGGTTGACTCATCCTCATGAACATCAAAGTCCATAACATGTCTAGAAAAATCGTAGTTCAAGAATTGACCAAGGTATGCTGCTTTGAGGTTACCCCTTTGGGTAGCCTCTCAGAAGTCTTCTAGGGATGAAGAATTATTTTCTAGGGTAAATCATTTAAATAGAAACTTATATTTCTTTACCTTACGTGCATATAACGTAAATTTTTCAATCATCATAAGGAAATAGTAGAAGCCTGATCCTCGGTGGAGTTTAAGTAAACGAGGACAGTTTGATAAATAATAGATTTGTTTTCATGACAAATAGAGGTTTCTGAAGGTCTCATATCCTATTAAACATGACTTGGCCACTATTATCTCTAATATTTCTGTTAGAAGGGACCGAAGGCTTGTTTTTTCTACCATCAAAAAAATTACTAAGGATTATATTTAGTAAGACATACTCATGTATTTTATGTTGTTATAATTTTCTAGGGTTGTTTAAACCGATACTTTGATACCAACAGTCACTCCCCAGCCCTAGACAACCCCAGATCAGGTGCATTTTTAATAAAACATGGTGTGTAATAATTATTTTTTATATAAAAAAAATTCAAATAAATTACACATCATGTTCCACTATAGAGGATATTTTTGGTTTAGGTTCTATAAAACCAGATAAAAATATTACAATCCTTCAAAACAGAATATAAATAACTCCACAAAGCAGCCACCTATTAGTGTCACTCAAATTTACTAAACCTGTTAAGATAGATTGAAAACATTGTGTGAGCATACGAATGACCATTAAGGGGTTTTTAAAAATGTAATATTTTAAATAAAACATTTATAAACATTACCTTTAAAAATATTCATAAAACATTTTCATAAAGAAAACTACAGTATATGATGTATAACATGGAAAGTTTCCAAGAGTTTCTTGTGAACATTTTAAGGAACATTAAACGGGATACAAAAACACATGTTCCAATCATAATCATTCTTATAAAAAATGCATGGTCTACAGAATATTATTAAGGAGTTATTTAAACAAAGATAAATGAATCATGAAAGGGTGTAGGTACATAATTTACATTGAAAAAGTACATGATCAGAAATGTACTTAAACAAAGACACAATTAATTTATTACATAAAAATGAACATCATAAAATAAATGGTAAACTACCATAACTTGTATTAATGTTCATGATATGGGTTCTGAATAAACATCTTGCCATATGCTTTTACTTCATCTAAAACACATATGTACATGATCTTAAACAATCATATTTTCATGTTGAATACACACTTGGTCAATTAAATACTAAAAGCATAATGAGGGAATGTATAATGTTATACTATTTCAAGTCCTCATGCCATGACATGATTTGTCTCATGAGAACTACTGATGCATCGTGGGGATTTCATTAACCAGTCCCCAACTTGTAAAGCTTGCATCGACCAGTCCCCAACCCCAAATATATTGAGTCCAATAAATTCCTTATATGCCTATATAAGGCCATATATTCAAAGTGTCCCATACCACATATAATATTTAATTTCTCTTATTCAATGTGTCCCATACCACTTTGAATAATTAAGTTTATAAATGAGTGATAAATAAATAATAGAGTGTTTGATTTGAAAAAAGATACTTTTATGAAAATCCTTTATCCATTATAGTTAACAATCAAAGTATAAGCGTACATGTTTGTGAATTAATGATAGACATTACATGCTAAAATCATGGAAATGATCATAAAATTAAATAATCAAAAGAGTGCATATTGAAAATTCATCATGGATTGAATACATAATCAGTTTAAATGTAAACAAAATATTTCATGTGAGGTATTGAACGAATGATTGTCTAAACACCCATTACATCCATGTTTATGTATAAACATAACACAAGGGTACTTAGAACTATTTTACCAAAAGTAATAAATTGAAAAACATGAAAAATCAACCACACAACTTACTAACCTAACAAATACAATTTAAACTTATGAAAATAAGTGTGCAATATGTATATACAAAAAGTGAATATAAAGAGTTTGTATTACCAAAACAAATCCCAAATTGATTATTGATAAATTTTCACACATCCAAACACTTGTTATAACATTTTTCAATATTTTTTGAACCCATATTGTCAACCCATATTAATATCATGATCAAATAATATATATATATACATATACATATATATATAACCATATGTACTTAAGGGTTCTTCATCAAAATTTAAGAATCCAATACATAATTTATGTATAATAAAAACATAATTTAAACCGAAGTTCATTTTTTGAAAATGATAATGTAAAAATGAGGGTTTTTTTCACCATTAAGTACCTATATATAAATATATATGTATATAATAATGAATACATATTTATTATTCCTTAAATATAATATGGCACTAAACCTAGCATGGTTCACATTCATTATTAATACAATTAAATTAGAAGTTCTTCTTTCTTAAATAAAATAAATCGGTATGGTTTTCTTAGGAACATATATATATATACATATACATATGTGTATACCTGTATTGAAACTAATTTTAGATACAATCATAAAACCCTAGCATGGTTTGCATAATAAGTACATCTTTTAAAACCAAGAATTTATTTTTATAAGTTCATCGAAGAAAATTGAGATAGATTTATGAAAATATGTTTATATATATCCATATATATAAATATATATAATAAAATATTAAAAATAAATATATGGAAACAAATATGACCCTCACCTAGTTTTAAGAAGAAGAAGGATTCGAGTAGAGGTTGATAGAGGCGCTGGAATGAGAAAACCTGTAGGGATCTCAATGCAAAATGGCTATATATAAACGACATATAATATATATTTTAACGCAACATGAAAGGTGATCTGAGGCACCTCGGTTTAAAATATGACCCATTGCATCAGTCTTGTGGAAAATGAGAAAGAGAAGGGTCCACCGGGTGTCACGGGAGTGGAAAAAATGAAGAAAGGGGTTTAGTGAAAGGTATTGTTGTGGTGTGATGCAAAAGGAAGAAGAAAGAGAAATGGAGGAGATGAGAAGAAGAAATGGATGTCTAGGATTAGCTGAAATTTTTTCTAGTGGCTGAGGAGAATCCACAGGTTTAAAAAAATATGAAGAGTCGAGATTAAATCTCAACTAGATTGGATGGCTATATAACGATGCGAGTTTTTAAAAGAGTGAGAAGGATAATATTTTATCCTGACTGGACGAATGGTTGATAAAAATGTGGAGGGAAAGTCATGGCAGTGGGGAATCAAGGGCCAAACCGATTGAATGGTTTAGATCTCCCATGGAGAGATCAGATGGTCCAGATCTGATTTCTGCAAAAAATATACATCCCACATCAAAACAGAAAGAGTTTTCTAGCTAATTTTAAGACTGGGCATCCCAGCCATTGGTGAGATTACTCCCTCCCCCACTCCAGAACCTCTCCATACTGAATCAATGTTGGCATGCTCTATGACCACCCCTTTTATCATGTCTCCCCGCACGATGGCATGCTCTGGTTTGACACTCTTGATCCTGTGCTCGAGTCTCTCACCAACCAGTGGGTGCAAGCTCCCTTAAGACTGGCCCGAGCAAGTTGAAGGGATCAAGATCAGCTGCCCACTCCTTATAGAGGTGGTGTGAGCTACCTAACTTGTCTGGCCTATGGGCTGGCTTTGAAGGGTAGTAAAAATATTTTTATCCCAACATACTACGTAAAAATACACCATAATTTTTCAAAAAAATTATTAAAATGTGCTTTCATTTAAACTATATAAATTTACTTCTTTATTACATCAAAATAAGAACTCAACTTATTTTTACATTTTAAAACGTTATAATTCCAAAAACCATCATATAACTATACTATTTCATTACTAAAAACATAATCTATTAATACTTAATAGTATTCCAAGACATGATTTCAACTCAAACACATATTTCTTCGTACCAAAAACCAGGAAGTAACATGTGTGTACCTATCATGGTATTTTATTTAAAACAAAAAGGTTATGATTTCAAATCCACTTTAAACATTAATAAATTATCATTTGAAAATATAAAGAAGAGTAAATTACAAACATTCCTAAAATACATTACTTTAATGCATACTTAAAACAGTTAGAAATATCAATAAATACTTAAAATAAAATAACTAGAAATCCCAACGGTTATGAGGTCTTACAACCATTATAGATTAAACGGTCACCTAAAAAAGAAACAATTAAAATTATATTTAAGGATTTATAAAAACATGATTAGGGTGTTCCAACTTCAAGACAACTTGGCGAAGATGGTTATCATAATTCCTCTGATGCTTAGTCGGGTTGTTGTGGTTTTGGATATAATGTTCTTCGTAGTGACAGATCTGAAAGACATACACTATTTTCTTAGTCTTTTTTTTTGTATTTGGTGTCTCTCTATGATTTTTATAGGTCCCTTAGTAGGTATCCTATGGTAGTAGGAATCTTATGGATTTTTTGTAATATAATAGTTTTTAGTGTTTAATTGATTAAAATATGACTTGTTTTTATTTTGAAAACATTGTTTGGATAGTTTGAAAATTTAATGAAGTAAAACCATACAATATTATTATTTCACATGAAAAAGGATTGGGGTGTCACATTTGTAATTTATAATATATTTTATTTCTTTATATTAAATTATAATTAAAATTAGTGGTAATTAGTGGTGCTTCTAAATACCACTAATTATGTATATTTTTTTATAATTTGATATAATGTAATAAAATATATTATAAATTTATAAAAGGGTGAAAATCCTTGAATTTTCAATCTTGAGGTGATGAGAAATGACCAATTTTTACCAACCATGTCTAAATTTTTCCTTAGGTCGGCAGAACGAGGGTATGCAGGATATGATGCCTCAATGGCAGAAATAGTAGTTGGAGGATTGGATGCTTCGATGCTAGGAGCAGGAGGAAGAGGAGATGAATCGATGGAAGGAGCAGAAGGACAGACAAATGACAGAGTACATGCGATAAATATTTTATATTAGAAATATTTAATTTTAATTTGCAGTGTTGTTTTTAATTACAATTAAATAATTTAAATTAGTAATTATTGGTTTTAGTTATAGGTTAATGGGTGTTATTAAAAGTAATAACTAATAATTGATAAATAAATAGTTTTAATTAATATAACAAAGTAATAATTTATAGATCATAGTAATAAGAAAAAATAAATTACTTTATTTTTAATAAATAATAGTAATAAGTAAAAATGAATGTTAAACCACTATAATTAGTATAAAATAACAACATTTTTTTAAAATAAATGGGAAATAATATTAATACTTCAAACATATCCATATTAGAAAAAATTATATTTGATTTGTTCAATTTAGTAAAACCTAGTTGGAATGACTGAAATTCATAAAAAATTGGAAAAAAAATAAGAAACAAAATTGTAAAAGATAACAATAATTAGGAAAAATTAGTAAAAAATAGCACCGAACAAGTATAATTAAAAAATAATCATAAATTTGTAAAAAATAACTATAAATCACTATAATTAATAAAAATTTACATTAAATCAATAAAAATAGTAAAAATTAATTATATAAGTAAAAATTCGCATTAATTTTTAAAATTTACCAGAAATTAGTAAAAATTAGCATTAGTTAATAAATAATAGTAATAATTATTGATAAATCACTATAATTAATAACATTTAGCAGTAATAAGTAAAAATTAGTAAAACTACTTTTAAATTAATACAAATTAATGTAAAATCATTATAATTAATGATAGTTAGCAGTAATATGTAGAATTTAAGGATAAATCACTATAATTATTAATAATTAGAGGTAATTAGTAAAACATTATAATAATTAGTGGTAATTAGTAATAGTTAGTAAATATGAAAATTTAATTAATATAATAAGCAAAAAATTAATAGTAAATTATTTAAATTAGTGATAATTAGTAAAAATTAGTGATAAATTACTATAATTTTTAAAAATTATCAGTAATTGTCTTAAAATAGTAAAATTAAGTGCTAAAGAGTTATAATTAAGTAAAAATTAGAAATACTTAGTAAATCATAATGGTATATCAATATAATTACTAAACAATAGTATAAATTAGTAATAATTAGTGGTAATTAGTAATAATTAACTATAATTACTAATTATATAGTGATAATTAAAATTATAAATATTTATAATTTATTAAATAATTGTGGACCCAGGAAATAAGAAACAATATCTATTATCAGATCATGATTCAATAAACCTTTAGAATAATCCACTTTATTCTTGTGTAAATCATGTCTATATTAGGAGCGTCGAAGAATTTATATCATTATAATTAGTGATAATTAATGATAATTAGTAAAAATCAACACTAATTAGTAAAAATAAGTGATAATTAGATAAAATTAATAATATTTACAAGTAAATGTTAATTTTTTAATTTTTTACACTTTTTGTATAGTCATTTTCTAATATCAAATTAACCATAAACTATTTATTTATCTTATATTTTTTATAGATATATAAAATAAAGTAGTTGAAAATAATATTTATTACTTTATCACAATTGGAAAAATAATTGTAGGAATCCAAATGATTCTGGTATAAATCCATTATATATTGAGGGTGTTGAAGCTTTTTTTATCATTTTCATTATAAAAAATAGATGTTGCTTTAGAAGGGACAGTTATGATTACATTTAAGAAATGTAATTTGAGGTGGATTTATACATTTTACATTGTTTGTGGCCATCTATAATGTTTTGGTTTTCAAAAAGAACATATATTTTCATTTCAACATGTTGAATTCAGTTCTAGAGAAGATACTCATAATTTGGTTCCATATACATGACGATTTCAAATTTTGTACATGATGTGGATAGTTCATATTTTAAATAAACTAAAAGTAAAAATGATATTGATATAACTCCTGATTAGGAACCATCTTAATTTTCTAAGTTTTTTAAGTCTAATTAGTATTCTTTATATCCTTATTGAAAGATAATCAAATTCGGTGTGGTTGAAAAATTCATAGTTATTAAATAAGATAATGGACTTTAAAATAATTTTTTATTAGATATTCCCTTTGTTTAAAGAATTATTACCTGAAGATAATTTGTTTGCTACAAATTTCAATGAGAGTAAGGGGTGGGTTCGTAATTTGGGTATTTGTTATAATAAGTCTCATGCATGTTCAAATGATTATATCTTATATTATGGTGAAAATGAGTCATTATTTACTGTCCTACATGGGGATAATCAAGGTAAAAAGGGGTTTAAATATGGAAGTCTAGCTTTATTCCTATAAAACAATTCAGGTATTTCCCACTTGCACATAGATTGAAGCATATATTTTTTGTCATAAAATACAACAAATTTATGTCATGTAATGAAACCAATATTTAAAAAGGAAAAATCTTAAATCATCCTTCTGATGGTGATTCATGGAATCATTTTGACAAAGTAAATTTTTATTTTGCTTTTGAAGTTTGAAACGTGTGATTGGGTATTTATACATATGGTTTATATCTCTTTGGTTCTTATAGCAGTCAATTTTCTTTTTGGCCCATCTTTATAACTCCGTACAATTTACCACCTTAGATGTTGATTAATGATCCATGTACATATATGAACTTATTAGTTTTATGACATCAAAAAAATAATTTTAATTATTATTTTAATCCATTGATTGATGAGTTATATTTATTGTTGAGTAATGGTTTCTATACATATGATGTTGTTTTCAAACAAATATTTCTTATGAAAGCTAAATTAATGTAGATAATTATTAATTTCCTAGTATATATAATGTTTTATGGATAGAGTAAAAATGGTCAAAAATAACTTTCATATTTTAGGAGGGACATCAAAAACTTTATGCTCATCAATGGAATAAAACATTTTTTTACTTTCATTGAATATTTCTTCCTACTGATCATACTTTTCAAGGGAACAAATATCATTTTAGAAATGATATAATTGAGAAATATGGACATCCAAAAATGATCTTCAGTATTAATTTATTATTCATTGTCTATTACTTACCTATCATTACCTTTGGATTGGATATAATCGAAAGAAATAGTTGGTTTTAGGAAAGAACAGAATTATATAAAATAGAATTTTTTTTGGGATTCCCCATATTGGTCTGATGTGTTGGTTTGTCCCATGTTTGATATCACTCATATTGAGATGAACTATTTTTATAATATATTTTATAAAGTTTTGGACACACTTGGAAAGCTGAAAGATAATTTAAATCCATGATAATATCATGGCCAAATTTTAAGGTGACAATAACTTGAAATGATTGAAAATGACAACTCATAGAAGTTAATGAAACCAAAAGTGGCTTATACAGTTTCCAAAGAAAATCCTTTAGTATTTTGTTTGTGTATTACTGATTGGATTTTTCTAGATGGTTATGTTTACAATTTGGTTATATGTTTCATAAATGGTAATTTCTAGAAAATGCACATATACCCACTATTTTAAACCATGGGTATTGTCTATACCCATGGTTTTGAGAACCATGTCCTGTTAAGGCGTCAGTAGAGATATATACTCATGGATTGTATGGACACTCTGGGTATAGGTAACATGGATATTATTATACCCATGGTTTCAATAAAATATGGGTATTGATATACACTCACGGTATGAGAACCATGTGTATATGTATCTATATCAAAGATTTTATACCCAAAGTTCTACAGACCATGGGTATAGGTTGCTGAATGCATTTGGAATAATCCCCACCACCTTCATCCCCAAATTCGTGAAATTGTAAATCAAATAAACCAGAAAATATACATTAAATAAAGTACATATTTTCTCTATTTATCATCCAATCATATGGTTCTTATAATTTTAAAACCATATAAAATTATAAAATTTACATATACATCCTCAAAAGAAATCATTTTAAGTCATTACAAAAAATGCACAGGTCTCCTTCCTTCTATGTCAAAAACTAAGGGGATCAATATCTCCCCCATCTCCAATATCTTCATTATTACCATCATAAAAATCATCATCATCCTTAGCAGGTGAAACAACCTCACCAACAACATCATCTAGAGCAACAACATCATCAACAATATCATGACCACCACCTTCAGCTCGATCGCTAATAGATCTGTTATTGAAATCACTCTAGGCATCATTTAAAAAATTAATTTATTAAATATATGAATCAATAGTATTAGAATACTAATATGGAAGTGATTTACTGATAACCAACATAGATATCAAGAATTCTTCGGTGAACATCTTACTTATTTCGTGTTCTGTTTACTTCATTGGCACTATTGAAAATATGTTATTTTCTTAAGCTGCCTCTGTATGATCACTTTTAATCTTGATAATTAGAGAGCATTGAGAGGAGCCTTATGAGGACCAATAGCTTAAGGGCTGATTTTTTTCCCCGGTCGACAGCGAACTCTACCCAGGTTCATGTCACCTAAATCCTAACTCAAATGATAGTTTAGCCTAAATTTTTCATCTTCTTTATCATTATGGGCCTTCAGGGTAGTGTTCTGAAAATAAAAACAAGATATTTAATGATTAATTTTGTATAAATTATTTAAATACAAATAAAAGACCTACAATATTTTCTTGTGTTTTTTCATTTACTGCATTTCCATATTTGTTTTTCCTAATTGAGAAAAATAATTTATCTCTTGGTATACATCCTTTGATTCCTAATTTAGTTTGACACTAATTAAATTGATTAGTATACACATATTAACAATGTAAACATTTTATAATCATAAATAATAATAAAATGGAATAATTTTTAAATAAGTGAAAATGAATAATTATTGTGATTGACTATTAGTCCTAATTGGACAATTGGCCATTTGGCATATAGACCAATTTTCCATTAGTCCTAAAATCCAATTGGAAATTAGTCCTAGAGTCCAATTTTCCATTAGTGCTATTATCAATTTCAACATTATTTCATTAGGACTATAGTCCACATGGCCACTAGGAAATAGAAAAAATGTCCATTATGATTATAAGAAAATTTTACATTAGGCCTCTTAGAAAATTACCCATTATGTTTGTAACACTAATTGACAATTGTCTTACAGGGCTAATGGCCAATTGAAAAAATTGGAATATATCAAAATTATTGATTAGTGTTATAAGAAAATTGGCCATTATTCCTAATGGAATAAAGTCAAATTTTCCTATAGTCTGAATGTCCAATATGCCAATTAGGACTAATTCACAACTAGATTATTAGTCTTATATGTCAATTTCCCATTAGGCCTGTAGGTTCATTTTCCATTAGGCCTATAGGCCAATCAGCCATTATGAATATAGGTCAATCGGACATTAGGCCTATAGGCCAATTTTCCATTATGCATATAGGTCAATTGGAAATTATTCCATTATTCCAATAAAATAATAGGACATTATGACTAATGGCATAATGTCTGCTTGGAATATAGTCTTAATGTCCAATTGGCCTATAGGCCTAATAGACATTAAAAATATAGTCCTAATAGGCCAATTATATATTATGTTGGGAGGAAAATTGGACATTAGGTCTAATTGGACAGTTGGTAATTAGGGGTAATTTTAAAAATGTCCATTAGGCCTAGAGACCAATTGCCCATTTCTCATATAGGCCATTTCTCCTATAAAACAATTTTTCATTAGGTCTAGTAGAAAAATTTCCAATTGTCTTATAGTCCTAATGGCCATTTGAAAGATTATTTTAATACTTTTATTAAAGGTATTAAGGACAACAAAAGATAAAATTAATCATAAAAACTATTTAAGTAATAATATAAATAAGAAAATTATTTGACATCAGATTATTGTACACGGGGCTTCTCATGAGAAAGAATTGTAGTGAACCCCAATGTGAGAACATATGTCATTGAATCATTGTTATGTTTGTTTTTTTATGCTTCCTAAAATAATCCAATACAAGTAATAATAATTAAATATTATATGAAAACCATTAATGATTTGAAATGCATTAAACTCATTAATCATCCAATGTGAAATCGTTTTTTAATATTGAGTTTTTGGATAGGAAGGGAATGTGAATACACCCTCTTAATCAGAACCTAATATATTCTTAAAACATACATACAACTCATGCTCGTATGATCTCAATTTCTCCCTAACATCTTTCAACCTTATAGTATTAAATCTTCTCCATCAGGAAAGTTAAAATTACTCTACAATGAAAATTTTTATTCATATAAATAAAAAATAATATATATATAAATTTTTAAAATTTTCCTACCATATCTGCTCCCATGATTTGTCCTTAATTTCATTAGTGATATGTATCCCTAAGAACGGTTCCACTGGAATGGTATCATGTTATTTTGACAAAGTGTCCATGAAACTTCTACATTGCCTTGAATTTTTACCTACTATTTAATTTTCTTTATTATAATCAACCATTATTATTTTCTACTGATTCTAGAATTCCTCCATATGAGTGCGCCCAGATCACATAGTAGAAGATCCCACTAAATATGGAAAATAGGTAAAATAGAATAATTACATTATGGTACGTCATGAAAAAACTAAATTTATATTATTTGAAACATTTATGATAAATATAGCATAATGAAGGCTTATTAATAGACTTTGATAGATCTGTGGGTTTTCCTAGATCAGAAACCATGGAATGAATTTTCTATTCCAACACATTCTATGGGTGGTATTTTTGCACTAGAGTGGAAGATGAAGAAATTAACTCATCATATGTTGTATGGAAGGTAGAAATTGGAGGCAATGTTGACATGGAAGAATATGAGTAGTATGATGGGGGATGCAACATCGGATATGAATATGGTAAAGGTGGGAACATCCATATAGGAAGTGTAGAAATTTAATGGGAATAAGAGGCTTAATGAGATAAAGGAGGCATCAGTTTCATCATCCCTATATGTGGAATAGACATGGTTTGTGAATAAGTGGGTAACTGAGATGATGATGGAGTCATGGATAAGAATATCTCTGAAAACTCAACTGAATGATGGAAATGTGTGGTAGATGGGGTATCCTCTAGTGCTTTAGTGGGAGAATGGGTGTGGATGGTGCTCCTTCTAGGTATAAGAGCCTCACCACTCTGACCCATGCTAGCACTATGAGAAGTCAACTCTGGTGGAACTAAATATCCTTAAAAAAATTGATACAGAATATTAATATGTAATTTATAATCAAGAATTACTAATATTACACTCACAAAGGGAAGTGAATGAGGAAACACATGCTCATGAACTTTTTGATCAGTATCAAATAGTTTCTTCCTTTATTGTTCTAAAGTATTTGGAATAATCATCATATGAATTAAATTTACCTTTTTTAGAAATAGTTTTTATAAATCATGAAAAAAACATTTACTTCAAATAATAAATAATAAATTTCATAATATCATTTAGTGCGATTAATTTAAAACCAAGTTATAAATTTTTTAAAAACTTATTTCAAAAATAGTTTTTTAAATTAAAATAAATGTAATTAAATGAAATGACACCATATAATAACAAAACAAACATATCATTCGAAACTAAAACTAAATTAATGTAATTAAATTAATAATAACCTGAGAAACTCATGTGATGGTAAACTGACTGAACAATGAACATATATTGTCTCATTTATATATTACCCACCACAATATTAGTTTCAACATCCAATCTCACAATGGGAAAATTTGAATGATCAAATCGAGTATTTTAGCCAACACCAAGGAGAGGTCGATGGTGTAAATTTCAGCACTGGAATCATGAAAAATATTTCTTGGGATTAATTTTTTAATGACACTATAATTAAGACTTTGATGATCATTCACATAAAACACTTGTTTTTTCTTTAATGCCAAAATATGGTTCATCAAAATGCAAGAATCAACTCACGCCAATAACTCTGAATCCACATTAATCAATAATTTTCCATGTTGCATCCTTGAGTCAAACCACATATATTTGATAATAGTGACTCAACCCTGATAGTAGTAATACAATGACAATATTTTCTCAACATGTCCATAATAATACATATCATCATATCAAGTTTGACTATCATATGCGCTAGAATAACAATCTATTGTAGTAGTCAACATAAATCCATCATATTGTGTTCCTTTTTTTCATCTCGAACAGTTGTAATAAATTTATACCCATTCATTATTTAATACTTTCATTCCCAAACCACATAATTGGGACCAAAATCCAATTCTCTCAATTCATGAGAAACTGATCCAATAGATAAACTTAAGCCCTTAAATATTTATGAATAATACAATTAAATTGATATTTGTAATTTAATCTAATTAAATTAATAGTTATACCTTTGATTTTAGGGAAGAAGGAAACTCTAATCTATTCAAATCCTCTCTCCTTCTCAAAGGAAAAGATCAATGACCTCTACTTATAATTTTTTTATGTTCCCTACATAAAATGATAATAAAATTATATGGTATATGTGAAATGAAATAATATGAAATGAAATATAAATATCCAAATTACTTACTTGATATAGTCATAAAATAAACCATAGTTAAACAAGACAACGGGATGTGCCATATCATGCTCTTCAAGGATCAATGTAGCCAGTAAATAAGACCCAAAAATTCATTATATTTGGGGAAGAGATAGAAATAAGGGATGAATTCCCCTATAATTGTCATCTTTATTTCTCATTGTACGGTTGTGTTTGGTGCTCACATCAGAAAAATAATTATAACTAAATCTATATATTCTTGAGTTATATAACCTCTTACAGTGAAAATTTCAGGACAATTCTTGTTTCATACATATGATTCCATTATGAACATATTTATTTTAGTAGGATACATCCACTGAAATAAAACTGGTCCCCCAACAATTGTTTGATATGAACAATGGACTTTTAAATGCAATATGTATGTGGAAAAAAGAGTAAACTTTTTCCCTTTTTCCCTTCTCACACAAAATTAATGGTTCCTTCTATTGCATTTTTATCAATAATGCATTTGATATCATTTTAGCATAATAGTCCCTAAAAATGGCATGATTGAATTACATTTACCCATACATTATAGGATAATTCCTAATTACAATTGGAATAACTTCATTAATAATGATGTGATAATCATCATTTTATAGGGATTTTAGTTTTAAATCCTTCTTGTTGATTCATTTAGATATGTTTCTAGAATGTCCATCAAGATCCATGAAATTCTACAATACTGCTAGAAATTGATCTTTCACTGATGGTGTCATCACATAAGAACCACATAAAACTTTACATTTATTTTATCCATTACAATAATGATGATGTACTAGACAAATACCCCAATCCAAAAAGTATCGAAGAGATCTGAAGTTATCTTTGTTCTTCCCCTTGATATTTAGAAAATTGCAAGCATCATTTCACATATCCTATTATCGATGTGAATTACTTATAAAAAATTATCTAAAAAATTAGTAAACTGATATGGAAACTCAAAAATGATACTTCAATTTTTCTAATTATGTGTGGCTTCAGTGTCAACATTCTTCCTCTTTCTATATTTTTATTAACCTTTAACTATTGAAAAACTGAAATTTTTCAATAATTTAAGCACATAAAAATTTGACATGCATTTAGGTGGTTTTTCATTTGCAATAGTATTATCAAACCTCCAACCATTCTTTTTGTATTGATGATCTATTGGAAAGAATTGTCAATGCCCTATGAAATTGAAATTCTTCCATATTCTATCCTTCTCGATCATGTATTATTTTGGAATAGAAATTTTTTTTATTTTTTCTTTTATGCTCTAACTATATATAACTTAATAAATAGGGAAATCATTTTTAGTTCATATAAGGGAATCCCACATCTGAAATTTATTTTTTGAATAAGCATCAAATGTCTGCCACCCATATCCCAAAGATACATCAACTCTCTTATTAATGGATGAAATTAGACATATATATCATTACCAATATCTAAAGATCCAAATATCAGTATACTCATAAATCTGAATGGTTTTTTCATTCACATCCTTGGAGGAAGATTATAAATATGAATAAAAAATGTCTACTTGTGGTAAGTTGTAAGAATATGACCAAAATGATTAAAACCCTCACAGGATAGACCCAACCTACCATTACACACCTAAGATGAAAAATCATGATGTTTTGTATCAAATTACTACCATGCTAAAAAATCACTAAGGTGAACCAAATAATTGTTACCTTTAATTATCTAAACATCATACCATCACATATTCATTGAGATTTCTACAAAAATGAATAGATTTAGAAGACTGAGAATCAATGAAAAGTGTCATATGACTTTATGTGGCACACAAGATGGTGTCCATATGCATTCTCTATGTATCAAGATGTACTAGATTATTTATATTCATTATAGTCAGTGGTTTCTTCCCAAAATAAACTATAGTATTTAGGAAAAGCATGAACTTTATTTATAGAAAATATAATATTCTTAATTAAATTCCATGTCTTGTAATGGAATGAGGGAATATACACACCATCTAAAAGAAAGTACTTCAAAAAGGTAAGAATATAATAAATGATGGTATTAGAAATTCTATAAATGGTTTTCCATGATATTACCACATTAAAAATTTCAACTTGGTCATTTCATTACATTCCTAAGAGACTGGAGTTTTAGAATCATCCATTAAAATTTTCACTTTCTCAAAAACATCATATTCAATCATTACCTCATGTGTATTAAAATAAAATTCTTCTTGTGCTGGTAACTATGTCCCTCATGATGATGCACAAATGGAAACTGATCAAACATAAAATTCTCTATACGAGTTATTTTTTTTCCTTCATAAATAGTAGACGATTGTCTATTCTCTCCCTAGGGATGCCAAAATTAATAGTTTTTTGGAAATCCATATTTCATTTAATGGTATCTAAATTATTATATCATAACCAAGGTCTTCCAAAACAATAATAACAAGGAACTATAAACAACATCCATCTAAAGCATTGGTTAATAAAAAATATAAAAAAATCCAAATTCATCGAAACTCAGTTGAAATTTTATCGGTATGACACATCCAACTTCAACCCATTCAATTATAAGGGAAAAAGTATAACATCCAATCAAGAATATAAACCATAACTAAAAAATTCATTATATCCAATATTAATATTAATGTCATCAAAGCATAATAGTATCCAAGAAAAAAAAATAATAAGAGAAATAATATATTTAATAAGGGACGACTACAAATAAAAAACTAATGTGGGTATCCCTGACATTTTAGAATCCCTATCATGGTCACTATAAAAACATCTCCCCATAGAAATAAATAATATACAACATACTTCACTGAAATGAAATAAATGATTCTTTATAAGGTTTTATGAATTGAAATGAAAACACATCAAAGTGTGTCAAAACATGGAATATTTTCATAAAAAGTTGTTTTTAAAACCAAAACACGCTCATAGTTTCATTTACCCATAAAACAATCTTTCATTTTAAATTTATTCCAAAACACTTTTGGAAACCACATTTTACACATTAAAAAACACACCGTCTCAAAGTCATTTCCAAATTATTTTGAAAGAACTATATGATTACACATTCTCTTTATTTCTTTTAATACTTTTGTAAATGACACTTCAAAACATATATATGTAAACCACACACGAATAATAAGGAATCACATAGTTTGGAACCACTAGGACACCCCACACAAAAAGAGTAAACAACAAGGACAATGGTTCTATATAATAATCTATGAACATGGGGATACAATCAAAATTCAAGATGACCTATCACATAACCAAGGAGTGTCCCTGATTCCCTTGAGCTGATGATAAGTGTTATGGATAACCGACATAACCATTGGGGATGGTTTCACCCTAAAAAAAATATTTAAACTAAATAAACATGGAATACCATAAATAAGAATTCACATGAACTAGAAATGGAAGTATAAATAAAATAAATATTAGGTAAATGTTTCAACACTACAATGTAAGATAAGTGAGACAAAAAGTAATACAAAAAAAAAGAAATATTGTAGAGTAAATCAGTTTTACAAACTGATTGTCTGATCACCACCCCCTCATTAAAATTAAGTCGCCAACATAATCCCAATAAACATCCACTTACAAAGAAAGGTGAAATTATATCCAACCAAAAATCTAGTAGAGGAAAATACCATCAGAAGACATGATGACTATGTTTATAATAACATGAGTATGTTGGGTGTGATTAAAACTTATAAGGCTACCACCTTGAGTCCAATTCATTCATTTTATTGTAAAATCAAATTTGAAGACATGTTTTAGAAAAAAAAGGTTTTCATTTTCACTTTAAATGAATGAGTGAAAAAAAGATTAAGATATGAACATCATAAATGATCCCCATATTGTAAACCTATTTCTTGAAATTGGTTATATTTAAAAACAAATAAACTTCCACGTGAAAAAAAATTATTTAAATATAAAAATTTTGAAATTAAACCCACACATGTTCTAAAATATTTCGAAATCATTCTAGTACTAATGTCTCAATTAATTTTTTTTATTTTTTTCATTAAATTCATACACACAGACACCCACCTCATGTGAAACAAGGATGTATGGGTAAATAATAAACAATAAAAATGATAAATACAAGGATGTAATAACACTAAAAACAACAAGGTTAACCTAAAAAAGAGTCAACTCACCAAGAAAGACCATCCAAGAAAAAAAAATTAAAATTAAAATGTATAAATGATTGATACATAACATAAATAAATACTATTAGGTGAAATTATGATAACTAACATGGCCACACATGACATGAAACCATGGACCTAATTATCGGTAGGGTACGATCATACATATATCCACTAAATAAATATATGTAAACTCTTTTGTGAAAAACCAAAAAAACAAGGTTTTATATACAACTAAGGGGGTTTAGAAAATTAAAAAACTTTACCAGTCTAGAAATGTGATAATACTACCCACTTATCAACCTAGGTCTCCTCATTGGATAATAATTTAGCTAGACCATGTACTATAACATCATCACAAGACAATAACCAACCTCTAAGGCTAACAAAATTGTCTTGTCCTTATCACCTCTTGCACTACCATAAATGTGACCCCCAACACACAAAAAAATATGAATCATGTTACCATGAATCCATCCCAAGGATAAGAATAACATCAACAAAAGAAATGGGGACCAAAAATTGAACCATCAATGATCAACAGATAACAAGGGGCCAACTGGGCCTTCAATTTTATACATAAAACAGAAAGAATTGGATTTTTTTTTGTACAAAACAACATTCCAACACAATTAAAAAAGGAAATATATTTGTCAAAAATATTAACCACACAATTCTTGGGATACCTCCACTCATATTTTGAATCCAAAAAATACCATCAAAACATGAAATCCCTTTTTGACACAAAACAAATAACCCACTTTGGAAGCCTCTTTTTTATAATACTAAAAATAGGTGTGTTTACTTATCAAAACAATCCATAGAATTTTATCAAATATAGTGAGTTAATATAAAAATCATCAAGATACCATTTCAATTATTAAATTCCACCCATTTCCCACATGATAAGGAATCAAAATAAATAAATGAAATAGAAACTTGACACAGTATATAGTCCACACCATGAATATCTATGTCAAATATGAATTTAGGAAAAACAATTAACATTGTAACTCTTGAATAAAATTACATTAATCATAAACACCAATATCAAACATCGAAACCATGTCACCTTCAATAAAAAACATGAAAAATAATAAAAATTGTAGACAAGAAATAAAAGGATGGAAGAAAATATTACCTCTCAAATATCATAACAAAACATTTCTATATAAATAACACTTCAGATGTGTGGGTATTCCATAATCACATATGGGGGTAGTGGGGTGGATTAAAGGGTCTAACAAGAGTAGTGGCGTGGATGAAGTTTCCTAAAGATGTAAGTAGGGCATGTGAATTCTCTAGAGGGTATAGAGGATTCTAGTCAATGTTATCTGAGGGGGGGTATCCAAAGACACATGAAAAGGTAATTGGGGAAGCTGAAATCGCCAAAGGGGATAGATCATGCTAGATGAAGTTTACGTAGGGGAGGGGTGACACAAGGATGCATGAAAAGATGTTGGGGTTGAATGAAGAGGGTAGGAGAATCCAGAGTGGGCTTCTAAAAACCAAAAGGATATACCAACGATCTCAAAAAAAACATTGGTACAGTCCAACCTATACCAATGGTTTTTTAAAAACCATTGGTATAGTCTTGTAAAAGAACCTATATACCCATGGTTCTTCTAAACTATGGGAATATATTCGTTGGGATAGGTCCCTTTTCCCGTAGTGGGTTATTTTACCTGATTAAAAAAGTCATCACTGTCATGTTATAAATAAAAGACTTTTATCGATTGGATGTAGAGATTTGTTAAATTATTTTATTTTTGATGTGCTAATAGAAATATAATATTTTTTATAAGTCATGTGTGTGATGATAAAAGACTATGATTCACTATGTACACTAAAATAAGATGTTGGTTTAATTTTTCGTAAATTGTAAAAAAATAATGTCAAATTTCATTTATATAATGAAACATTTCATATTGAATTTTTTCAATGACATAAAACCTAGTGTGTTGATACAGTTCTAATGGATGTACCTATATAAGATATCAATTTTGAAAATAAAGAAGAAATGAGTGAAACAAATCATTAGTTGAAGGATAAATTGAATAAGCTTATTTGTAGGAGGTAATTTGTATTTTATGGTATCATTATTTTCAATCTAAATATCCCTCAAAAATATTTCCAAGTCTTTAATGAGTGAAATGTTAGAGATGAAATTAAAAATTGACTATTAGTTTTTAATCATCCTGAACATGGCTTAAGTAGTGTTAATGAAAGATGGATTTCAGAAGATGAACATGGCAGGGTTCATACATAGGTAATTCTAATATCACATAGTTTATAATTTTCTTCAATGATAATTAATATATATATATATATATTATGATAATAATATCAATGAACATTTTCCAAAAATTACACAAGCTTCCCTTACAAAACATCAGAAAACTATTTTTTCCTACTGGTTTCAAAAACATGAAATGTAAATTGTTTATGTTTTAACATGTAAAATCTATTTATTACTCGTTATATTGACATATTTTTCATATTTTTAGGTATCGCAACATGCTAATAATATTGATAATAAATTATGTGTATTGAGTATCCCACTATCCAAAATGTTTAAATCTTGTAATTCATCTGTACTAAATGTTTTTTTATTTCATACTCATGCATATGGGGAATAAAAAACCAATGAATAGTTTTATTTTCATGAGAGGATCTAATCATAGAAAAATTGATGTTTAATTTTATGGAATTTTGGATGAAATAATTTAGCTTTTTAATCCATGATCTAATGATATAATGATGTTTAAATTTCATTGGTTGGATACTGATAGAGTCTTCCATCCAACGGCCTGAAGGGCTTCAGTTTTTTTATTATATGATAAAGCCCCCTTTTAAGGGAAAAAGGGAGAAACCCAAAGAGACTTCAAAGACATAGAAAAAACCACACCCGACTGAAAAAGAGTAAAACCATAATGAAAACACGAAGGTGCCCCTCCCTAGAATTTTGGTCAAGATGAAGCACTTTACCATTGCAAGTCAGTTCAGCAAGCAAGTTTCCTGTGTTAAAGCACAGGACCAATCTGATGGCTGACACCATACCCTCTCAAACAACCAAATCTGATTAATAGAAAGCTCTGGGTCCTCCTCTGAAGCACATTCCATCAAGTCATGTCTAGTTGAATAGCCTTCCCACTTTCAGAAACAATCCAACCTCACTAAAACGTCCAACATTCCATAATAAGGCAAAACAAAACACCAGTCCCAGTCATCACTGCTAACCAACCTTCTGACTTCAATTCCTCCACATGACAAAGTTCAAAAAACCACTTCCAAATCTTTAGATATTCAACTCAAATCATTAACGATATAGCATAATCAAAAACAAAACCAAAACCAAAACAGACATGCACACCAGACCCCTCATAGACAGTAGATCCAAATCCAAAAACGTAGATCACAACAGTTAAAAACCTCACCAGAGTCTTGGGGTTCTCGTATCATTGCTTTCATGCCACAGCTGCAACTGAAGACGCGATGAGAGAAAATCAAAACACAAACCCACCACATATTACAGCCCATATAAACACACAATCATCCAAAAACACAGGATCAGAAAATCAAAGAGAAAAAAACTTTCACCACGATGACGATCACCCAAACACCACCACAGACAAGACCTTACTGCAAATCAGAGCCAAATCCCATCACCGCCACCAAGATCCTTCCTAGAGACCAAATCGACCCACCCAACAGACTCCTAGTTGACAAACCCTGGCGCTGACCGTCAGACAGGGCTGGATCATCGGCTACTGACAACACCGCTTTTCCAAAGAATCCCTACCAAGATTAGAAAGGAAGAGCGAGAACATGCTGGAAAATGGTGGGATATGCTGAGATGGATGAGTCCACCCTCGATGTCACCACTAAGACATACCACCATGATAACACCGAGAAGGAGAGCTGAGAGATGAGTCGAATCCATCCTGAGGTGGAGAGAAGAGGGGTAGTGACAGGGGAGACCGTAACGCATCAGTTCTCCCTATGGGATCATCTCGTTCAAGTCTTGCATGTTCATCCATTCCATGGAATCATTGATATTAAATATAAAATCCTTCATAAATTTAATGAACCATTTTTGGTCTCATTAGGAAAATCATACATATTATTAAAATTATTATAAAGCTTTAAGAGAGTTCAGTGGTTGGGGAGAAAAATAAAAATGAAATCTAAGGGAAATTATTTTATTCAAAGTGAATGTGGTATTGCTAAAGTGAAAGGAATTGAAATTTTTCAAGAGACAACTCTGAATATATATTTTCCATATAGAGACACAAAAATTGATGATGTAACCTCATAGTTATGTGTTAATGGAAACGATGTTTATATTAATGTAACAATTGGATTTGAAATACAAAGAGATGTTGAAGCTAAAACTCTTATGAAAATTGATGACACTAAGGAGGATTATGAAGATATTAATATCATCATATAAAAAGATAAGAATGATGGTGAATATTGACATAATTAAATGTTGGTTAAAATCATATATAATTTGTATCTCTATATAATACATGTTTATAATTATTTTATGAAAACATTACTTTCATGTTTTATGGGGACAATGACGGTTTATCGGATCCACTTCATGAGTTGAATGATGCTACACTACTTGGTGATGAGCCTGATGTTTCATCACATGACCCTCTATCTATTGGTGGTTCAGTGAAGAATAAACGGGGTCACGGTCATGCAAAATTGATGGTTCATTACCATGTCTCCAAGAGATATCCACATCTTATGTTAAATCCATGCATGCATATATATGTTCAGTGGTGTATTTTAGTTATTTTTCTTTAATTAAAATTAATTAATTTAGATACCAATTTTTTGATTATTTGTTATATTAATTCACATATTTTCCCATATTTATGATGGAAAGGGTAGTTCTATATTTTAAAATTATTTTTCTGGAGTAAGGGGGACATGGGGTTAGATTTCTATTATTGTTCGACACCACATGCTTGATCATTAGAAAGTATGTAAAAAATAATGGTTATTTTGAAATTTATTCAATTATTAAGAAGATATTATTAATTATTTTTAGGTTTTATGGTATCTCAATGATAATATCATGAACACCTTTATATTTTAGTCCTAGGAGTTCTATATGTATGGTCATTGTTTTTGATTTTTTCAAATTCTAAGGAGGAGAACCATATGGATAATGGGAGTCATAGATTTTGATCCGTCTTATTGTGCCCACTTGCTACATTACATATCATATCAGGTTCAAGATGGATTATGTTTATACTATATGTTATATAGTTTTTAATAGAGATAATCATTATGTCGACAGAATTGGGGGAGGATGGAGGTGACACATTGTGCGAGTAGGTGTCCATTATGTACACATCATGAACATATGGTAAGTACTTTTAGAAAATCACTATATAAATTTAAATGTGAAATATATTTATTATACTAATATAGGTATTATAACATCCCAATATTATGGATTTAAATGTTTATAATAGGATTTAAAACAATCTTTTTTCTAGAGATATTACAGGTGGTCACTAGCATCATATTATGGGAAGTATATTTTTTTTAGTTTTTAAAATTTGCTGAAAATAATATTTTAACTATTTTTATTTTTAATTCAAATTGAATGAGTCATATGAGGAACCAAATTCTCAAAAAAAAGGTTGATATTCATGTCAAGACTAAGGATCATAACACCAATATAGAATGATTTGATGATGCAGTATGGTTGAAGGTGATTTAGTATGCCTTTGAGAATGGTTGAGTTGTTGGTATAATATCTCAATTGACGCATTAGACTTATTATGGTACCACTGTGATGTATTCATCTAGCTCAAGGGGGGCTCATGAAGAGTCGTCATTATTGACTAAATAGTATGAGGAGAAGTTGCGAGCTTTATGTGAGCTTACAGAGACCATGCATAGTTAGGAGAAAGAGCTCCAACGATATAAGCGATATAAGGATGATGAAATGTTTTGATGGGAGTAGGAATAGTGTGATAATATAATAAAGTACAAGTGATGGATAAATCAGGGTTTATATTTGGATTTCCCTCCTCAACCTCTTCTAGATGACCCTCCCCCTCAGTGATTGATGTATTTTTTTATCACATTTATTTTGATAAAAAAATTAATATACATATTTTTTGTAATATTTTTATTAATTAATATATTTGAAGTTATTTCTATTGAATTTTTTTAATTTTCAAATTTTTCTTATTATTATTATTTTTTATTTTTTTATAATATTTTTTATTAATAATTAATAATTTTTTATCTTTCTTTGTGATAAGAAGTTTCACCCATTGAAAATAATTATTTTGTACAAGAGAATATTCCCATCAAAATATATATATATTAATATATGGGAAAATATTTTATTTCAATAGGATACCTACCTGTCATAAATAATATTTTTTATGATGGCCCATTGTAAATAATATTATTTGTGACACCATTTTTAATAATGGTTCATTTTGGACGGTACCCGATAGTAAATAATTATTTTTTCAATTTTTTATATTCAGTAATATAACTACATGGTAAATTTTGGTAAGGAATACATTATATGGGTTTTCCAAGAAATTAACCCCCTTTCCAGATACTACAATTGGATGATTATCTAGAATAGTTGTATGTAAGGGTAATAACTCTGAAAATGGTGCATGAGTCTTTGACTTTATCGTCACCTAGTGTATGGAAATGGGCCTTGATACATGCCTAGTTTAACACTCCAAGGGGAACTTCTTTTAATAATTCACATTTTCTTTACAAACTGTTATGAAAGAATTGAAAATAATGTCATCCCCAAAGAAACCAATTTTATTATTCTACAATTAAAAATGTCTATATTTTGAATTCATGTTAAGTATTACACCAGATTTTGAATAATGAATTGTGATTTAAAATTAAAAATGTTATGAACTAATCCGATATATTACATATATCCTAGAATTAAGAATGATATCCACACTCATGTTTAATTTAGATATTTCTTTTCTGAGAAATCCATTACTGTTGTTATTGGAACTGAGTAGATCATTTCTACATTAGGGTATCTTAATTAGGTAATGATAAATATCCATGTCTAAATGTAGTAATATGTTTTTCCGTAATTTGATTCTCATAATTTCGATCACATCATATGATTTAATCCTACCTTATTTATTGGTACTACTAATCTGATGGTAGATAATAAATTTATTATGTTCTGTGAAAACATATTTTTTCCTTAGGATGTGATGAAAATGAAAAGGCTATACTGGAAGTATTTTATCTCAATGGTGATTTTGATAAATGGTTGTAGTTTATCTAGGACACTCAGAATAAATGTTAAATAGAACACATAGAATAGATATATTTTAATGAAATATTATTTTATTAATATTTCCCTCATTAGAAACAATCTGAAATGAATAGAAAGTTGCATAGCTTAAAGAAAAAGGCCTAAGATAGTGTTTCATAATATTTGGATAACATTAAAATTTTATCAATGAATAATAAATATTTAATACCTAATAAGGAATGCATGATTAACCATCTCTTTTAAGGTCTTAAGCTTAGTCTCTTAAGGTAATTTGTTTATTTGTCTTTTTACTCATATGATTAAATTGTTTTAAGGGCCATGAAAATAGAATTTATTTCTAGATCTGATATATTCAAGAGGATTCAAGATAAAAAGTGGTTTTCTATAAAACAATAATAATGGAACACATCAAAGAATAATAAGGAAATGAATCAAATATCATCATGCCAAAATTATGGAAAACATATCAGGAAATGTGATTTAAGTGAATGGGAGTTTGTTACGAGTTTGGTGAAAATATTCATATGGATCATGAATGTAAGGGAGACAAATGGATTACTATTATCCTGTGATTCAAATATAAGAAAATGGTTCATTATTTAAAACAATATCACAAGCATTAGGGGAATTGAACATATAATATGCCAGAGAAGAAGACCAATATTATAAGATCACTACAACTATGGTTGACGTACCCAAATATGTGGTGGAAGTTACTTTAATAATATATTCATATTTAGATAATTATTTATTGGATATGGGATCCTCACACTATTTTATATATTACTAGTTTCTATGAAAAATTACAGTTTCTCTAGAACCCTAATAAGGTAATTTGATGTAAAAACACCAAGTGAAAGTCTTACTACAACAAGGGTGTGTTGGGAAGTTCCCATTATGACACATAAACATACCATATTTTCTATCTTTCTTATTATACCTATTGATTAATTTTATGTAATCATTGGTGTGGATTATATTTCAAAATATGATACAAAAAAAGTATTTAAAAGAGAAGGAAATTATTATTTGTGATGATGTTATAGAATTAAAAGTATTTTGAATAGAGACATCATCATTTGAACCCTATTTTAATCCATCACTAATAGATATTATGAATGATATTGTTGGGGAATAAGAGTATATATAATCAACAGATGGATTTTTGTTTCAAAATTAGTTTGTACCTATTATACAAGAATATATTCACTTATTTACTATGGTTTTTCCAAGACATCAACTAGAGAATGACTTTCTGTTTTCCATTGATCTAATCCCTAATGCAAGTCCAATATCAAAGGATACCTCAATGATGATCACATTATTACTAGTGGAGTTAAATAAACTACTATAGGAGTTGTGTGATTTGGGATATATTATTTCTAGTGTTTCACCTTGGTGAGGCCTTGTTCTTTTTCTTAAGAAGAACAATGGATACCTGAGGTTTTGTATTGATTATAGTTAAATTAATACTATTAAGATAATAAACATGTATGATCTTCCCCATGTTGATGAATTATTCAATCAAATACCTGTAGATCAATATTTTTTAAATATTGACCTTCATTATGGTTAACATTAATTGTGTGTAATGTAGAAAGTTATTCTGATGATATAATTTTAAATGTGGTATGGAAATTATTATTTTACAGTAATTCCATTTGGATTAACCAATGAAATGGCTATTTATAGGGATCTAATAACTACAGTATTTAAGAAATATCTTGATTATTTTGTTGTGGTATTAATTAATGATATAATTTTTTACTATAAATTCTATGATTATAATGAGAATCAATTTCATATGATTCTTGAGACTCTTATAATAATAGAGTTATATAAAAAATTGATAATACATGAATTTCGACTTCAAGAAGTTTCATTTCATAGTCATTTTATCTCCAAGTTTAGAATATCAGTTGATCCGTTGATGAAAAATTCAGTCATATATTGGCCTATACCAATTAACATAATTGAGGTGCGTAGATTCATTGGTTTGGAAGGTTACTATCAGTAATTAGTTCATTCTTTTTCCTGATTGTCTAACCTATTATCCAAGAATTCATGTTAAGGGTTACATTTATGTTGAAAAGGAATGTGAAGAATGTTTTGAGGAATTTGAGAGGATATTGTTCAAGGATTTGATTTTTAATCTACCATCATGAAATGAAGGGTTTTTGATATATAGTGATTCTTCTATGAAGAGTCTTGGTTGTTTTCTTATGAAGAAAGATAAAGTTATTCCCTAAGCATCAAGGTAGTTAAGGCTCATGAGAGGAATTATTTAACCAATGATCTTGATTTTGCATCTATAATATTTTCATTTAAGATATGGATATATTATCTCAATGATATAAGATGTGATATATACATAGACAATAAGATCCTAAAATACATATTTTCAGAAAAAGACCATAAAATGAGGAGAATATGACAACTTAAGCTACTCAAGGATCTTGATTGTTCGATACACTGCCACTTGGGGATGGAAAGTAATGTAGAAAATTCTTTGGACATGAAAAATCAAGGATTCTTGAAAAAATAAGATTTATAATAATCTTATTCTCATAGATATAGTAAATATGAATATGGGAATTATTAAAAATTGGAGACATCACTACTTTTTAAAATGATTGTGAAATCATCCTTATTGTAATAGATAAAAGGTTTATAGTCTAATTATAAGCATTTTCAAAAGAAATTTAAATCCATGAATGATCGGGAATTGGTAGAGTTCTTTTGTGAAGATGGAGTTATGAAATTTTGGAAAAAGACAATGTGTTCCATCTATACCTGAGTTGAAAAGGGAATTTTTGGATGATGGTCATAACATTGATTTATCTATACACACTGACAGAAATAATATGTATAGGTATTATAGGGAACATTTTTAGTTGGATATAATGAAGTGGGAAATTGTTGATTATGTATCAAGATGCATAGTTTTCCAAAAGGTGAAGGCTAACAGACACAATCCTAGGGGATTCATGCATCCTATTATTCTTCTTATAAGGAAATGGTATTTCATTACAACAGATACTTTCATTGGATTACCAATTTATCATATAAGGAATGACTCAATATGGGTTAATTTATATCTTTATATGAAATATGCACATTTCCTCGATATTTGAGACGATTAACCACTTGAGAACCTCACAAGGATCTATATTAATAAAGTTGAAAGACTTCATGGTCCAAATATTTGATTTGTGTGATCATGGTCCCCAATTTATATCAAAATAATATATGATTTTTATAAGGATCTTGATACTAATATTTATTTGAGTTCTTCATACCATACTCAAACTAAAAGATAGTCTTACAAGACTATTCAAACATTTGAATACATGTTAGGGTCATGACCATTTGACTTTCTAGGTATGTGGGATCAATAGTTAACTTTTTAGAAGTTATCATATGATAAAAGTTTCCATTAATGTATTCAAATGGAATCAAATCAAGACTTATATATCAGGAGTTTTCAGACTCCAACTTCTTTGGATGAAGTGGGTGAAATAAAACTTACAGGACCAAAACTTTTTTAGGAGAACATGAACAAATTAATGAATATTCATGATCATATTAAATTATCTCATAGTAGGAAAAATAGGTATTTCAAAAGTAAGTGTAGAAATTTTTAATTTCATGTGGGAGGTCATGTTTTATTAAATTTATCTCCAAGGAAGGGTATAATAAGGTTCTCTAAAAGGGAAAACGGATCCCCAAGTCTATTAGACCCATTTAATTTTTTGGAAATGGATAGATTTTTGGATGAAAAACTATAACTTTCCCAAATACTCTCTAAATAACGTGATTTTTTCAATATATCACTATTATAAAATTATATTCCAGACCCAAAACTTATGCTCTCCTTTGAATAAATAGAATTTAAACCCGATTTATCTTTCTATGAAGACGCTATCTAGATTCATGACACTTGCGAGGTAGAATTGATGATTTAGATGAGTCTACTAGTAGTGTTAATTTGGATAAATAATAAAATAGATGAATAACTATAGGGTCCATAATATTTTACTAAGAAGAACCAACCTCATTTATTTAGAAAGTAATATCCATGAAAATTTCAAGTACAATGTTTTTGTATGAGGGTCAAATGTAACACCTTATCCTCTATTATAGTATGTGAACATTATATTTTAATAAAACTAAAATATAATGGACATTTTTATATTTAATTGAACAAAAAATCCATTTTTATATGATGAATATTGATTTTGAATGTACTTGGAAAAAATCAGTGTAAAATGAATTTTTGAAAATTTCATTGAAATAAGATTTAAGGAATAATTGAAAATGTAGTATTAAATTTTTAATAGTTTTATTTAAAAAAAATTAATATTATATGGGTAATTAACAATTTCTAGACTATAAATTTGATAAAAAAAGACAAGATCATCTAGAGGTAAAAGGGCTATTTTTTCATAATTTTTTTTAAGTAATAATATCTTCACATTTTAATTAATTAAAATAATATATAATGATGAAATATTTAAATTTAATTTATATATTATATATAACTACCTTAATTTTAATCCACATAATTATTATTATTAATCATATTGTTAATATATGACTATATTATACTTGAAAATGCATTTCTAGAAAAACATTTTTTCTATATCATTTATAGATATATTTTTAAACTAAATTCTTCAAAACAAATTATTATAATTTGAGAAAATTGATTTATTATTTATAATTTTCATAATTAATATTAGTTAATAATTTAAAATTAATCATTTTCACATAAAAACTAGCAAAAATAGTAAAAAAAAATTAACCACCATGGTTAAGGATAAAACATGTTTTTTTGTATCATATACACTTATGTTAGACTTAATTTTTCTCTCACATAGGATTTTTATTTGATAAAATTAATTTAATATTTATAATAATTTGTTACCAATCACCTAATAAGTCTTATTTTATTTTATTCTTAATGGATAAATTACCGAAGTTTAGAAACTAGTTATAGTGGGGAAACTAAAATTGTAAAAGTGAGTAGCCTTCGAGGTAAATGGAATAACATGTTTAAAACTTGTTTTTTTTTCAAGTTCTTATCATATTTTTCTTTCCTAAACCCAATTATTTATCAATTTTTTATGCACTTGGTTTTAGAATGACTTCGCATTATTGAGTTTTTTTGTGTTTTTACAAAAATGTCACTCTTTATCAATTATAAAGGTAGAGCCCCCTCCCCTCACATATTCACAGCTCTAAATCCATTTAGTTAGAAAAAATACCCCAAAAATCTCTCCCAAGAAAATTTATCCACATTTTTTATCATTTACTATTCTAAAAACTCCATCCTTATGTCATTTGTAAGAGATCCGATGGGGGGTTATCTATGAAAAGATAATTATCATCACTAAGATCAATCTTTTTATTTCTTATTTTACCAAAATTAATTTATTTCATAAAAATTACAATATAATAAAATAGTATCTACCATATATATAAATGTAATTATTTTATAGTAAAATATTATCCTTCTTCTTGTCCATCAAATACTTAACAAATCTATTGCTCTTGTTTACAGTGAACTACAACCTCACGAACTGATATAGTTTTATTTCATCACATACACAAATGTAAAGTAATAATTATAAAAATTATGAATATATATGATATATATGACATGATATTAATTATATAAAATTGTTATATCATCTCTTTCCTCACCAGTCAACCATAAAGAAGGTTTTAGAAATCCAATAAAAATGAAATTCTCATTCATGTCCAACTTTCACGAATGATTCTAAAATGGTTTGTAATGAATAAATACAATATTAATAATAGTAATATCATTCTGTAGATTATTTATCTATATCCTATACACAATAACTGAGACTTTCATGAAAAAAAATGCATATGAAAAAGAAGTATTTAACACCCAAAATACTGGTAATAATGAAATATTTGTAACTGATAGGTGGTAAGATGATATAAAAGGATCATATATGATTTTAAAATTTTTAATATGGTTCTATTATAAATTAATTAGATTATTATAAAATAATATATAAGTTTAAATCACCTTTAAATAAAGTGGGAATGATGTAAGTGATTTAATATCAATTTACACTACATTGAGTCATATTTTTTATTATACACCGATTCAATTATCTGTGGTGTATATACTATGACTTTAATGTTTTTAAAATCACTTCCTTTTTATTCATGATTAATTATGTTTCAATTAAATTATATTATTTTGATGTATTACAATTTAAATATTACCAAATAAGTAAGAATCTATTTTATAATCATACTTTCTTTTGGGATTTCTTTTTTAGGGAATATTATCATTTTTCCTTCATAATATCGAATAATTTTATTATACACAATATATTTTAGTATTTTCCCTATTTTCCCTATATTATATTCTCTTTGGTACTTGAACCAATCAACGAAAATTTTAAAATAAAAACCATTGTTTTATTTTTTATTCAGATATATTTTTTTTCATGTCAATTTTATTCAAAATTATTTTACAAAAGTCATTTTATTTACTAAAATTATTTCTTAAGTACATTTAATTTTGTAATTTACTTTTAAAAAATCATTTGACAGAAAATTTATAATTTTTTCTCAAATGTACATTTTTGACTTTCTTTACAAATAAATCAAGAGGAATATTTTTTAGCATATATAGAAATAACTGAATTCCACATCATTGTAACTAATTTATAAAATTAATATTATTATATATGTTTTCAATGGTTTTACATAGAAAACAATTTTATTAAATATGATTTTATTATTTCACTTTCGTGACTTTTATTATTCTAAAGAATGTGGTTTTATTACAAATCATATATTCCCAATGAACAAACATTCATCTCATATATCTTAATAATTTTGTGGTCATTAACATTCTATTTAAGCATCTATTTTCTTATGATCATTGTATATTACATTTACTTTAAAATATATATTATTTAACATGTATATTGTTCTTTATTAAATTATATATCTTTTATACATATAATGATTTACTTAGAAAGTTATTTGATTTACTAGGGAAATATTGATATTCTATATTTTTATTCAATATAATAAAATATTGATATGGTATATTATCTATGAATTGAATTAGAATTTAAATATATGAGTAATGTATTAGAGCTGTAGTGATAGGTGGGTAGAAGTTATATATATCCCTTTGTTTCATCAACGTGTCTCTTGAGAAAAATCAGTTGGACAAATTAATTTTTTTTTGTGTATACCTACCCATAAGGTTAAATTGTAATGGCACAAGGTCTTGAATATTTATATATATCATGATGTCTACGATTTTGATGTCCAATATAAATCCTTTCCTTCATTGGGAATTTTTTTATAATTATCCATGATATTTTTTATTTGATTTTATCCATGGATGCATTTTGATCTCCTATTATTGATTAAATGGGATGTATTTTTAGTTATTTTTCTTGCCATATTGTTTTATGCCTTATATAATCAAAATAGCTTATGTTCATGTAACCCATATTGGGAATTTGTGCTCACCCTTATTCTGATTTTCTATCCCTTGTTTATGAACATTTTTTTGATTGGGTTCAAGGATTCCAAATGATTTCCATTTATATGGTGTATATTTTATTACCAATTTTATATTGGTATCATGTATGTTTCTCTCTATCCAAGAATACTATAATGATCGTCCCTTCGATATTATACCCCTTGTATCAATTCCAATGTATTAAATATACATCGTCTCTAGGTTACTAGATTCTTAGTTGTAACATATCAATTCTATTTTCTATATAAAAATTATACTACGTTCATCCTCACCACATTTCATGGAACCTTTTTGATCAAAATATTTCCTTGAAATTATTTTTTTAACAAAATGTTACACATTTCATTATTATTTACAAATATATCCTCAAATACATTTAAAATATAAAGTTTAATTCATTATGAATTTTTATCATTGAAATTAATTATTTTACAACTTTTAACTTTTCTATGTCCAAATATACCCCTACTATTCAATTAGAAACTAAATCATTTTCATAATACCATGATAAGATTCCCAAGAACTATGTGTTATTAAGTAACACATATATCCTTTATTTTTAATATTTAACAAATGAAATATTCTAGCCATATATTATATGGTATTCTATGTTGTTCGAGAATTAATTTGAAAATAAAGTTTTATTCATTAAAAATATTCCACAGATTGGCTGTGGGATTATATCCATCATATTTTAATAAATATCATGATTAAAAATTTTATTCTAGATAAAAAATATCATCATGATATTCATTTCAAGATTATTGCAAAATCTACTTAGTCATAAATCTCACGTATCAAAAGAATCATATCATATTGTTCATAAAAACTAATTTCTAAAAAAAATTATATTATTACATAAAATAAAAAGAAGAAAAAAACACATAAAATTTTTAGATACCTCATATCTTATAAATTACCATTCATTCTATTTTCTAATGAATAAACTCTTTACATTATATCATCAATGAAAATAGTAATCTTAATTAACTCTTACCTTTATGTTTAATATCTAAATGTCTAAAATAATTGTAAAATATGAATTTTCTATTATATACCCTTAAAAATTAAATAATTGGTTTCTATAATACTGATAACTAAAATAGAAATTTCATGATGTTTCTCAAACCCCTAAATGTTTCCAATAAAATTTACATGTTATAAAAACATTTCCCCTCATTCCTAACACCCACTTTAGTTTTCAAGGACCAAGGATAATTATTTTACAAATACAATATTCTCTTATGATGTAAACACTTACGCTTCAGTAATTTATTCAAAATACCATAGCATAGACATCATATTCCATGCTCATAAATCCTTAACATTTTGAGAAAAAATAGTAAAATTTTAATGAACCCTTCTAGTTTTCACAACATTATCATCAATTGTTATAAAATTAATTCTAAAAAGAGAAGAGGACTTAGAGGATAACTTTAGACACTCTGGTTCATCAACATATCAATCATATTAAATATATGATTGAATACACAAGTTCCTTAAATCATCTATCATATAATTCCATTGGAACCTTAACTGTACCATTCTATTCTTCTCGTTAGAATATATATTCATTTCTGAAACAACCTCAAAATATGGTTATTAAGGTAGAAATTTCTTTAATATATCATATATTATTCTTTCTAAATAAAAATTCTTAATTGTTTTATGTGTTTAATAATTTCTATACATTAATCTTCTATATTTACTTAAGATTTATCTTAGAGTTATTTTGAATGATAATAATGTTATTTATATAGTATAAAATGTTTTATACAAGGGATATAATGTTATCAATTCACAAAAAAAAATGACCTTTATTACTTTATATCCCACTAAAATGATGTCCCCTTTTGATATAAATCATACCAACTAGTAGGACAAGAACCATATTTCACTATGAAATGAGTACCATTTTCCATTCCTATCATCACTTGTCTATTTAGGTAGGTCATCAAGAATATCATATATCAGTCCTGGATAGTTGAGGGGACATTTCATTTCCCAATCCATTATATCGATAAACAATTAACCATTCATATGGTATACTAACTTTTATGGTTTTCATGCTAATAAAAATTAAAATAAATAACTGAAATTAGGCACCTAATTCTTAGGGTCACCTCATTACATTCATTCCAAATATAAGATAATTCATGGAAACCCTTCTTTATAAAAACATTATTGTGTTAATTATAAATGTCTTGATAGGTCTCTATTATGGAAGGAATCTAATACATAGTATTCTTTTAATGGTATTTAACCCATGACCTTACCACATGTGTTCCCTTTATAAGTATTCACATTTCTAAAGATTTAGTTTAAAATCCCATTACTTTAACCATATAAATATGGAACCCTTCACAAAACAAATTCCAAGTGTTTCTAACCAGAATTAAAAGGAATATATATTTACACATATCCAAAAATCATCATACACATTAGGTAATCCAAACCATTTCATATAATGGTTTATAATCTTATAAAATCAAAAATCCTTATAATAGTAATATTGGAGTGATGTATAGTCATCCCCAAGTTTTTTAAAGTAGACATGAGCCTTCAGGATGGTGAAAATTCTGAACCAATGTCTCCCTACCTGATGATACATTACATAAGAGGGATAAAAATTCCACTACAATTTTGACAATTATTATATATAAAGTATAATCAACTATTAAATTCCATCTCGTAACCTAATTCATGTAAAAGAAAAGGTAAAATAAAACTAAAATAATTATAGTACATATCATTTAAATCCTTATATAAATGTTTGACAATTTATAAAAGTGGTCTAATTCAATAAACTAAATAATATAAAAATTAATAATATAACAATTATAATTATTGATCGCATATGAAATAAACTAAATAAAAAAAAATTACATTTAAACGTGATATAATTTTTTTTGAACAATTCATAAATAAAACAATTATAAAAATTTAATAATTTATCCACGCATTATAGAGATTACATAATTAAATAAATTTAACTAAATTATATTTATTTTCAATATGAAATCATTTTTACTGTACTTTTATACAATATTCTACTTAAATGTTTGATATTAAATGTAATATAAAAATTTTATATTGCAATTATATTATGCAAATTTTTTATATAATCAAAATACCACATAACTAAAATTATTTAAACTATATTAATATCAAAATTCAAACTCATTTTGACAGGGTTTAAACAATTTATAAAAATATGACCATTAAACAGACCATTTAAAATTCATAATTATGAGCAATTCATAAAATTAAATATGAACTCCTTTATATTTTTTATTTCTTTAATAATATATAATTTTCTTATAAATTTCTCTTATAATTACCATATAAAAAATTTATATATATAAAATAAGTTATTCCATATGATTTTGAAAGATATTTAAATATATATAACTATTATTGATTCATATTTATCTAATAAATGTTTTGAAATATTTATTTCATTTATCAGAAACATTTTATAATTAATTAATTTATGAATAATTTATAAATTAAGTAAATAACCCAAAAAATATATTCTTAATTTATAAATATTTTATAAATTATATAATTTAATTCACAATAAAAAATTGAAAACTGAAAATTTTCATAGATTTCATATCATCGATATTCCTTATATCACATGGTGAATTTTATTTCCAAACTCATTTTATGTGTTATGAAATTTCATGTAAAATCAGATGATCGATAATATGAATTAGAAACATATTCAATTATATCACCATATCATATAGAATAGATCAAAAATATTAAAATTCAATACAATCGATATTTCTAAAGCAATATGACACTCTATTTTTCATCCTCCAAATGACATTTTCATACAACCTCAAAATATGTATCATATGGTATGATATATCAAAAATAAATTATTTATAATATGTCACCACATATGATATCCAATATCATGATTCATTATCATATTATAGCGTACGATATCTAATATCATAATCCAAGTCATAATGAAAAATCCTAATCATTTCATTAATATCTTTTATTGTATGGTAAGCCATAGAATTAAATATAACATTTTTTAGGACAAGAAATACCAAATAAATGATATATATATATATGTGTATATATATATATATCTTCATTTTTCAACATGATTTTAATAATCAAGAAGCATTGTGAAGCTCTGTTACCACTGTTAGGTTTCTAAGGATCAAAAACACATACTCATTATAGTTAAAGACTTTAGAAAATTTCATTCCCTAGATTTAAAATATAAGATATCCATAATCATATATATATATATATATAATGAAGAAAATTATAACAACCAAAGTTTTTAAAGGGAAACACAATGTACGATAACATACATGATATGCCACATCGAGCTTGAACAAAAAACAAAATATTATTATTTAATTTAGTAATTATTGAATTTATATTAGAATTTAGAGGTTGAAAAATGTTAAATAAATTATGAAAATTTTGATTACACATGTTTATATAATGATTAATGGGTTACCAAATTAACATGAAATGAGACTAAAAACCAATTGAATATAAATGATGTATATTTATAAGAAACTAATTAAATGTTAATAATTTTTTTTATAAAATAATCAAATCAAACTTGTTGGATGATATTAATTTAATATTAATTTAATATAATGATTACAATTTTTCTTATGAGTTTTCCAGACATTATATAAGAAGAAATATAATTTTACGGATTAAATGATTATTTTTCTAAAAATGCAGTTTTATAGCCTTTTGATGGAAAACCGATTTTAAAGCATTTTTTAAAATATTATAAGTTTAATTTGACAAAAATGAAATTATTTAGAATCAGGACATAAAAATTTACTTTGGATGATTTTTTGGTATTTTTCTGATCAAATTCATTTTTAATGAATAGTGAAAAATATTACATTTTAATTCAAAACAATTTTTCATATAATTTATTTAAATTATTAGATTATAGTTTTAATTTGTTTCAAATTTTAATTAGATTAAATTTATATCATTTAATCCAATTTTTTTCATTTGATGTAATTTCTTATTGAAATTTGATATAAACTGATGTTAATCTTTTGATTGGTTTTTCTTTTAAAAAGAACTCATTTTTTCATTTTGACCATAAGGATTAATTTTAAAATAATTTTTGCAAATTATATTTTTTAAATTTTGAAAAATGGATTCCACATTGTGAATTAGTGGGTCCAAATTATCTAAATATGTTGCTTTTATTTTTTTGGATTTTGTGAATAGTAACTTTGGTAATTTTTATTTACTATGGTTAAAGGTAAATTATGTAAATTAGGGTTATAAATAATATGATAAGGTTAATAAAATTACTCTCAAACCTACCAAAATACAATTAGATAAATATGATATAACATAGATAATAAATATTATCCAAAAATATAATGAAATTATATACATCCTAGTAATTGATTTAGAATTGTTAGAGATCAAATAATTTACATAAATATTAACACAATAGTGATAAAATAATTATTTTTTTAATATAAGTATAAAATAAATGATATAAAATATATTAAAAAAATTAATTCTATTTAATTAGGGTAAGCCATTACTTTTCTAAGAGACTATGACATATTATAAGTCTATTAAAATTTTCAGTTTGAAGTTATCTCTCTGTTTAGATTTTATTTGAATTAAATGAAATAAATAGTGTCAAAATTGACACTATTTATATTTATAGAAATAATATATTATTAAATAATTTAAAAAACATATAAATCCATTAAAATTAAAAATTTGATATGATATGGTCTAAAAGTTCTCAAAGTACCCATTTTTGGTAAATTGATCCCATATATGTAAAATTTATAGTCTTTTGATGTTGAAAATGTTGTTACCACAATTAAAATTAAAAAAGATTAATTAATGGTAAACCTAAAAGATAAGTTTTAAAATAAAATCAATACAAGCCTCAAAATTATTTTATTAGAGGATTTAAAACCATCCCCATATTATTTTCAACATAACTCATTTTGGAGTCATTTGTATTTAAAAATTAATTTATTAATTTAATATTTTATGAGTTTTCAAGGATTCCCCTCATGAGTAATAAAAAAGGTCCCCACTCTTCTCTATTTCTCATACCTCAATAACCATATGGTTCAGCCAATATTTACCCAAAACCATTCCTAAAATCCATCCCTACATTATTGAGGCCCTATTTTTGGAATAACACTTATCATAGAAGTGTTGTGGTGTTTTTCAAATGTGATCAACTAAAGAAGACGAATATAAATATTATACGAGTCGAGTCAGACTTGAGGTAACTGATTTCATATCAATCTCCTTTCATTGAGAATTTTCTTGATAATATGAACCTCAATTGTTTTATAAGGTGTATATATAGCCTCTATGACTTTTCATATTCATATTTTATCTATATTAATTTTATTTAATGTTTTGGTAAATGTATTAATTCATGGTGATTATGATTTAAATGATCAAAGTGTTATGGGACACCCTAAATGTTTATAGATATAATTATAAAATCTTTTTCTCTTTGATAATAATTGACGTATTTATTTATATGGATATTAAAGTATTATACAAGACATTTTATTTCCATATTTAATTTCATTAAAATCATTCAAAATGAATCTTTTTATATGAAGTGTTTTACATTATTTACAAAATGACAAAAGGAAATGTTTTTCTTTTATACGGAAACAACAACCACTCTTCCACTTTAACCATTATTTGATTGTTGATTCCTAAATAATCTTTAATGACTTTTAAAATTAAAATAATCCATTATTCTTTTTTTGGTATCTTGGTATTGAATGTTGGTTGTTAAATGAAAATGGTATTTTTATACGAAAATGTTTTCATATGGGTTTAGAATATAATTTTAATAGGTTTATCTGATGAATGTGTTTTATTCATTAAATGGTCATTGATCATTATATGAAATGGGTGATCCCTATATAGATTATATGAAGGTTTGAGCCCCATTATAGCTCTTAAGTGGTCTTGAACTACCTAATATGAAGGATTGAGCCCCATTATATCTCATGGGTGAGCCCGTTATATCTTATATGAAGGGGTGAGCCCCATTATAGATCATTGGTGTAAAAAATATAGATTATATAAATTTTTATCCACATTATAGATCTCCAATTCATTCAGAAATAATAATATTATAATTCAACTGTATGGTTATTATAATTGAAAGGGTGTTGAAAGGGTTATATATATAATGCTATATGTCTCCAACAGGAGTTTTCATTACTTGTTATTGGTTTTAATTTTTTTCTTTGAAATAAATTTATGTGTGTTATTCATGTGATTTTTTTTCATTTCATTCAATCAAATTACATTAAATGGGTTACCATGTTTTAACTAGATTAATGGTTTTATTTATTTTTTATGTCCCTTACTGAGATTTTTGTGATCATCCCATGTTTTTAAATTTTATTCATAGGATTTAAGGGAGGTTGGCCCAAGGATGGAATGATATAAATGTAATGATGATTAAACATGAAAATAAACCATGTTTTTTAAAAGTTTTTATGTTATGAATGAAATGGATACTATTGTAAGTGTCCACTTTATATTTTAATGGTTTTGTTATATAACAGTTATGGATGAATTATCTGAATCTATGAACCTAAAAAGATCTTAAATGTGAATTCTTGAATTAACTCAAGATTATGTAATGTTTATGACCAGGTCCTTATAAAATATTTACGTGTACAATTCACTAAAGATGGTTATCGTAAACATATTTATTTTATAGGGTTCTGATAAATATCCTTTGGGAACAACATAAGAACACTTCCCTCTTGGTGTATTGATAAATAAAAAAATTCACCCAATTCTTTGGTGGGATCATCCTCACATAAAATACATACTAATATCTCTCTTGAGATATGAAATAAGAAGGGTGAGAGTAAGAAATATAGTTTCAGTCTCTTTAGGTGGATCAAGTATACTCGAAAAACCATGTCCAAGGTTTATCCTCATTATATACCCTTCAAGACACTCTTAAAGAGACCAATAATATTCTTTTATGTTATGAAATGTATGAGTAAATTGTATGTATTTACAATATATTTTCACCATATTTCATATCATTCACCCATAATTTTGTTTAATCAATGATATTTTATCGTATTTGAAAGATATATTGACTTATAATACATAATATACCTCTAACCAATGAATGATATATATTCAAGCTAATTATATCATACATTCTAATGATTTATAGTCAACCCATGTCAATGAATACAACTAACCCAGGAAATAGTGTCACAATATCAATATATCATATGCCATACCACATGTCATATTAATTATTATTTTAAAATTCATTCACTATTATTTTATTTCATTTGGTGTTTTTAGGAGTTTTGGGGTTCTCAATTCTTAAATTTTATATTTTTTACAGGGTTATATTGTTTTGGAAACTATTCACCGACTGTAATATTAGTTTTCTTTCAAAGGTGTGTAATTTTTCATGGTGAGTAAACTATTTATTAAACCATGCTTGAACTAGGAAGACCCATGCATAGTTTTCTTTTTTCTAGTGGCCTTCAGATATTTTCATAAACATTGTGCCTTAAATGTCTAGGTTTTTCAATTTTCTAAATTTAATTCTTTTTTCATCTTCTTTTTCTTCCATTCTTATTTCTATATAACCCTTTTCATTCTCCCATTTTCATCCCTCTTCATATAATATGCCTCACCCCTCTCTTGACTAAATCCCCTCATGTAACTCTACTCCACCTTGGTTTCTCCCTTTTGCGTTGATTTCTTCTAGATTCTTCATGATTCTTGGTTAGACCCTCATGATTGGAAGTACACTATCTCTCTATCTCTCTTTCTCCATTTATTGGTGTTTTTATATCGTTCTCACTATGGTTGGTTTGGTGGAACCCTAGGGGTTCTGATTTGGATTATTTATTATGCTCTCATTGTTTCTATAGTTCTTATGGGTCTCTTCATCCACAATTTTTTGTCTACCATAAAATGAGATGCACTCCGACTAACCTTGGATTGACTCTTCCTGATTTAAGGTATTTTTTTACAATATCCTCAAATTAATTTTGAAACTACTGATTTCTTGGTGTTTTACTTAATTTCATTAATTTCAAAATCTTTGTATGGAATTTTTTTTATTTCTAAAGTTTTTAAATTTCATTGTAACAGTGTAACCTAGGAGTTAGATGGGTTATACCAATTTAAATATTAGATTTAACATTTTTAATGAACCATGAATTCCATGTTTTGAGAAAAATAAAAAATATTTTTTAAAAATCATGGTTGATTTTATAATATTTCTTGGGATAAATTAAAGTGTTTTCCCAAAGGTTCTACTTGACATTTCAATTAGATCATGAAAATATAATTACTTTTCAATGTATTCAATTGTGAAATTTAATGAATATGTGGTGCATTAAAACATTTTTTCCATCTTTGTTTCATTGGTTAAACAAAATGGATGATGTTTAGGTGATTTGAACTTTAATGTGTGATGCTTAATATTGAGGGGGGTCTCTTTAAACACTATATAATTTCATTAATATGATATTGATTTTTGGAAGGGAGTTTGATTTTCTGAGTTTGGTTTCAATAATGTGGTTGTGAATTTCAAATGTAATTCAATGTTTTTAGTAGGTTGGTTTTAAAGTGTCATTTGAAATGTGCATTTAAATAATTTTATGATTATGAAAAAATGGAGCATGATTCAAACCCTTGTGTTTGAAAGGACTATTTAGAATTTAATTTTTTTTCAAATGTCTGTGAGGCCCTAGTTTGAGACTCGTGTGTGGATTTTTCTTTTTGTGGCTTGTAAACCATTAGTGAGTGTTTGGAATATTTTTTTTTTTTGCAATATTTAATCATGGATATGTTTTCTAAATCTACGTATGAGAGTATAGGAGGTGAGGTTTGTGTTTCTTTTAAATGTCTTGAAATTTTTGTATGATTATGGATTACTCACATCCACTTGACATGTAATGAGATTATTGGGAATATAGTTAGTGAAATTTATAATAGAAATACCAATAATTTATCATTAGGCCATCTAGAGAATTATTCCAGACTAAACTCGATAGATTTCCCCAAGAAGGTAGTAGGGAATCATCTTGAACACGTTTTATATCCTATAGAAGAACATGAACATCAGGTATATTTATTCATAATTAATATGAAAATGATAAAATTGAAATGGATTGGTTTAGTAGTGTCTTACTAGTTTCCTTGTCGCTAATTCAAGTCATTATTACTATATCCTATGTACAAATCCCATGAAGCTAGGTCATAATGAAAGAACATTAAGGGATTTAATTTTGTGGCTCGATTGCATTCCCATTTTTTCGATGAATCGTAGAACGTTCCTTCCATTAGTTATTTGTAAAATCTTTTCTAAATGTTTGGTATGTTCCATTTGAGTGGTTTTTTTAACATTAAACCCTGATTTAAAAAGAGTTTGTAGTGTTTTTTTAAAATGGAATGGTTTTCTAATAACTTAATGACTTTAAAGAATAGGTTTCTAAATGTATTTTGTATTGAAATTATAATTTTTAATGTATTTATGATAATATGGATGAATTATGGTTTTTTATTATTTACCAATACTCTTAAAATTCATATATGTATGGTTTGGGGGTTTATTTATAATGAAAAACCAACAATTTTTTTATTTTATAAGAGAAAAGGGTTGTTGTTGATGAATGTGTGAGTGGTGTTTTTGTAATAATATTCCTATAAATAATGTATAAATTCAATCCTTCTATATGTATTTTAAACTAGATTTAATTAGATTTTAATGTAAATTTTAGTCATTTGGAAATCCGGGTGCTGACATACAAAGTTTTTATGTGCTCAAAACTATGTTATTATCTAAGTAGCATGTTCATTTTTTAGTTCTTTACCACTGTTAGGTGGATTTATCATCCTGTGGAGTTGAGGTTATTTGTTTAATTTATTTCATTATGCATGTGGTTTTTATTTCATCATTTTTAGGCCCTAATTTTACTCTTATAGAATATTTAGTGAGTGTCCATTCATATGATTAACATTTTCCAATTAATATTTTACTTATTGTTATGGATATAGGGTAGTGAAATATAATTTTAGATAAAGAGAAGTCATCTAGAGACTAATTTATATCTTTTTTTGGGGAGTGAGACTAGAATTAGATGATATTATTTTTCTTCATTTATTATGTAATTATTGTTTTCTTCCACTTATTTGATTTTGAGCATGGATTTTTGAATTTCGGATGGGTAGTGAGAAAATTTCTAGAATAATTATGTTGTGTTTTAACACTAATAATTGGGTGAAATAATTCATAAGTGTGTTCCTGTGATGGATAAGAACTAGTTTTCGAACCACGGGGATTAGGAACTCCATTCATCTCAGTGTTAGATTAGTCCAAGTATCAGGTTGAATGGAAGACCAAGACAATTCATTATAAATGGTTTCAAAGTTGGTGTCATTCATAATATGAACATAGGATCCTTTCTAACAGGATATATTTTTATTTGGGGTATGACATGGTAAGATTTGGTTAAGAGTATATTTCATGAATCAGAACATTCATCATTAATAGGTTCTTGATCACTACCCTTCATGATCATTCTTGTGTTTCAATTGGCTATTTGGTTTTGAGTTATAAATTTGATGTTTTCTCTGAAATATTGATGATTATTTTTTGTACTATTTACTATTAAAGAGTTTTATTAATTCCTCCTTCATTTTTTGGGATAGAAGTAAAGAATTTATTTTAGTCATGAGGATTCATCGAATCGAATGAAAATAGTTATAGTTATGAAACACTTGGTTTAAGAAATGTTTTAGTGTATAATATATGATTTTTATAGGGTGAATTAACCTAGTTACCAAGTCATGTATGGCTCTCCATTCAATTTTGTTCAATATTTTGGCTCCCCTTATGTGATTCCTAGGGATGGGCGTAAATTAATGGATACCTTTTAATATTTATAGTTTATGAGGTTGTTAAAATAAAAAAAAATTGTGTTTGGAAAGTGGGTTTCTTAAATAAGTACATTTTTGTCAAAAGTGTAGTTTCAAGGAATATATTTTTAAATTGGACTCTTCTAGGTTGCTTTTTAAATGGAAATAAGTTGATTTTATAAAATTTGGTCCTTTGAAAAAGTTTTATTGGTTGTTTAAAAATGATTTTTTACCTTTCTATGAATGGTTTGTTAAATGTATGATTTTAAAAAATTCTTAGTGTTTTAAAATCTTTGGGTTATTTTATTGGATGTTTATTTCAATTTTATGAATTCTAAAAGTGAGTTTTAAAATATTTTGTGTGGGTAGATCAATTTCATATAAAATGAGGCTTTTATGATATTTGAATTTTGCACCGTATTTAACTTGTTTATTATTATGTATTTTCATGTAATTATAGTGGAACTGCTTGGTTTAATAAGGGTGACATGAATGGGTTAAATTCATATTATATACTCTCTATATCATTCCACTTAGTAAAGTCATGAAAAGGTGATGGAATTTATTTTTCATGGGATAAACCATAGGATAATTCTCTTAGAATATTGTCTTTAGTTTCAATTATTAACATACTTTCAGAGACTCGTAATTGAGTTATATGTCCATGATTTCCCTTGTTCTTGAACCATGATTTAGCATCATAATATTAACGTGTTTCTTCAGAAATATTGTTGGGATTATAGTGTGATTCTCTTGAGTGTGATTTGGGTTCAGATATACTATTTTTTTATTGTTCCTTTATAGATTCAGGAATTATAAGAGCCTCTAATGTCATTATTATCTAATTTAGATTTAGTGGTTGTGTGTTAGTGCTTGTGAGACATCGGTTTCTCTTGTGGTTTCATTATAATTTTATGGTTTTTATGATCAATATAATTTTATCCTTATGTGTCTTAGTTGGGTACCCCATTTTGGGAGGTTATATATGCTAATGGTTGAATTATAATGAGTTTGGGTGTGTTGTGGTTTATTGGTTTGGTTGTTCCCTGTGTCAGTGTATGATCCTTATAGAGATTATATCCATGATAGATGATACATGGGAGACCTTGTGATCCATATTAAGTTGGCTAAGACTGATGATGTTGTGATATACACATGAGGGTCATAATACTTTGGTGTTTTCCATGGGATGGAATATGTTTGTTTGAGGTTATAGTCAATCTATGTAAGGTCATGGTGACCTGGGTTAGACCTATTTTAGTTTTAGTAAGTATTCGTTATAGGAAACCTATTTCATCAGTGCTTTGATTAGGTTTATTGATGTTTGTTGAGCTCTATCGTGGTTTAAAAGTTCAAACAGTTTCCCTCTATTCGATTGGTATTTTTAGTCTTTTCTTTTGAATGGTTGTTATGTATGATCGAGTAATTGTGATCCCCATTGTATTTATTTAAAATAATTTTTTCTTGGTTTCTTGTTTCCGTGGATGTGTGTGTATTGTTGGCTCATTATTTTAGAATTTGTCTAAACAGTAGAGACTTTTTTTGGACTTGGTGTTAGGGGAGCCTGGTGTCCAATTGAATTTGGATAAATTATACTTATATAAATTATATCTTCTATGATTATGTGACTCTTTGGTATTGTGGAATATTTTTTATTGGCGGTTTCTCCCATTATTCTCAATCTTATATTTTTTAATTTCTCTCACCTCTTTCATGTATTGTTAGAGTTCTCGAGACTTCTTGTATTCCATACTTTATTACTAGACGTCTAGTGTCATAAATAATTATGGTGTGAATAATTATCTCACACCATGTTTTATTAATTATTTAGAGTCGAGAGGTGTTTTGGAAAGTTTCGGGAATGAAGTTATTAAATTATCAATGTTTTAAATGGTCTCACGATTTGTCAGAATATTTTGATAAAATATGCAGTAACTATGTGATTTTTTACATCAAGGGATAGTTTAATTCATCAAGGTTTTCCCAAGGTTTATTAAACTATGTAGGATCTAGAAATAATCATGCACAATGTTTTTTTGTCCAGTGGACTTTGAATGGTTTAATAAATCATGTTCCATAAGCATTCAGTTAAGAAGATGTTTCTAAATTTCTATTAATCATTAATTTTTTTATTCCATTATTATTTATTTCTATAGAGACCCAAAGCTTGAAGTACATGGACATTACATTACATTTGTGGAATACTTAATACATGACAAAAACAGACGCCCAAAGACCGTATTAGTTTAGTGTATTTGGAAAATCAGAACGTAATGTACTAATCATGGTGAAAGATCTTCAACATCTCCCATAAATATCTTCCCCTTTTGTTTTTCTTACCTATAAACTTTCTTTATATCCTAGGGGAATGAAAACATAAAAAGTGTGAGCTCAAATTCTTAGTAAGGGTAAACGTAGAGAACATAATACAATCCAAAAACATTTGAATGCAAAAACTTGAACATAAAATCAAAACATCAAAATCTTGTGCAAAGACATAAATTATGGAAGTACGTAAGGCATATATCATAATGGAACATCAATCATGATAAAATAGAATTGGAAAAACATGTAATTGTAGAAAACCATTAATCACATGATATGATTTCCATAGTATCCAAGGCATTGCTGCCAAGACCGTCTTAGTGGACAAAGTCCATTATTGAACCAAGTTCACTCCTCATTCCAGTCCTGTATTACTGAACCTAATTAACTTTCCATTCCAGCCATGTCTATCTCATGAGATATAAATCATTACCCAATGAATTGGAGGGACATATAGTTCCCACTCATCTCATAATGAAATCATTCTTATATGTGCCACAACATATACATAAATCATTCATCATAACCCAAAGAATAAAATGGGTTTCATGAACATCATCTCATCATAACATAATCCATATAAAAAAATGAATATACTTTCATAATAAGAAGAATCAAACCATATAAATAATACATACATTATACTTTAAACATACACATATGAAATAATGTCATTTTAGATGAAAAATGGTTTTGATAAAACACTTGAAATGAATTATTGAGAAAAATATCCTTTCTTCTTCAAAATCATTTTCTTTTCACAAAATTCCATGAAATTTTAAAAGAAATGAATTTTGTTGAGAATATTAATGAAATATTTTAGAGTAAGATTCATTTAAATAAGGCGATATGAAACCGTAAAAATCCTTTCATACCGAATAAGTTAAAAAAACATTCTCCTCGTACTTTTGTTGGAAAAGTCAAAAAGTTCCTTGCATGGTAAAAAAAATAAAGATTCCTTCTATAACACAAAGTAAAGGTCAATGCGGGGTAAAAATGACATTAAAAATACATGGAAGAATATTAAACACTTTATGAAAACCATTTTTTGGGCATGGATGAAAAATATAACCCTAGTAAATACTTACGTATAAGCAATCTCAGATAAAAATGAGATTGAAAAATTATCTCTTACCTTATGTCCAATTTCTTATGTATGTGTCCGAGACTCCTGTATAGTGGGTTCAAACATATTATTAACTTATAACAGAACCATAATAATATTTATGATATCATATATTATTCACTTACGACTTTATATTATATGTTCATTTTTGAATTTCTATGTTAAATCAGCGTTTTGGGTAAAATCGTTTCATTTATCATCCGTGTTTTGACTTGTAATTATTAATATTATTACATAGATCATGATTACTTAATTCCAGAATATAAAAAAAGATTTATATATAATATATATTCAGAATATACATATATATAATAGATCCATAAATGGAAAGAAATACACCGTTCATGGAGACTGTAGGTCGTACGTACGCATGAATGTTGTTTTTCGTTTCCTTATTGAATTGAATGGAATTAAGTAGATGAAAAACACATATATACACATAAATCCAGCAGAATTATTATGTCATATATTTCATTATTACTTATTATATATACTTTATAATTATTCTTGAAATGTTAACATGGAAAATGAATCTCATCGCGTCGTGGAGACTGTAATCCGTACGTACACACGAGCGATGATATTGTTCCCATATTTATTGAATGGTATTGGAGTGGATGATATAATATCATAGAATCAGTATGATATTATAATAATTATATATAGTTATTATTTACAACATTATACCCATCCAAGTAAGGTGGTGGTAGAAAAACTGATTACACCACGGCGTGGAGACGGTATTCCGTACGTACGCACGCACGGTGATTTTGTTTTATATATGATGGATAGAAGGTTAAATAGGGTTGTTTCATATTTATAATAACATATCAGTATATAAGTAATACCTATGTTATTAATTTATAATGAAACAACTAAATAAGAGGAATTATAAGAAGAAAGAAACTTGAAAGAGTCGGTAGAAGAGATTACCTCTTCATCGACGCACCTCCTTTAAACTTCTTCTTAGGGCACTAGAGTTTGTATTTTGAGAAGACCAGAACCTCTATGATGTAACTAGAGAGGTTGAGAAGAGGAATTGGCAGGGGTTGGCCATGCTTCAAGGCTCAAAAGGGTGTGAAGAGAAGAGGGAAGGGGTGCTGGAAAGTAAATGGGCCAGAATACAAACCCAACTGAAAGTACAGTACAACTGAAAATAAACTACCGCAGCAGTAAAGTAAATCAGAAACCACCAAGTTGTCCTCTGGCTATCCCACTAGAAGGGTGGGTACAGATGGTCTCGTAGGCTCCTCAGGTCCGTCTTTCCGCTCTGTGTACGTTCCACCAGATAATCTACCTCTGGGTATTGTCCCGCTCCACAAGCCTCAACCACGATCAGCATTGTCCATCGTCTGCAACCAACACAACGTAGTGCGGGTATAGCTCGTGTAGGGGTGAGTATAAGATACTCAGTAGAGACCCCGAGACTCCCGAATTTCTCCTAGAATCCACGAAGGATAAACCACAAAGGAAATATACAGTCACGAAGTATCAACCAACTCTACTCAGTATAGAAATGATAAGGATTGAAAGTCAAGACTAAGCTCCCATTGGTATACTACTCACGAAGTGGGATGGAGATGATTAGATGTAGCCTCTAAATCATCTGCTCTGCCGAACCCATGTAGGATCCAAGTACAGAAGTCGTCGCTGCCGAACCCACGTAGGATCCAATTATAGTAACCATCGCTGCTGAACCCATGTAGGATCCAAGTACATCCGTCAATGCTGCCGAACCCAAGTAGGATCCAAGTGCAGTAACCATCGCTACCGAACCCACGTAGGATCCAAGTACAGTCGTCATCGTCGTCGCAGTCGCATCCATCTCTAGGGTTCCTGCACACGGCACGCTTGATTATGGGAGGGTCCGCTCCACGAGCAATGGTGTAGATACATCAACTATCACGAAGTCCAGATATGATATATCACAAAGTTCTGTCTCATCAATAGGAACTCAACGCGATAGACAGTGCATCAATAAGATGCCCGGTCTGAGTGTTATTGGCTTTTTCTTCCCAGGGGCCTGGTTGGTTTTTAAGTTAAAACCAACCCGACTGTACTCTAGCTGTGTCCAAACCAAGAGAAGAGTAATCCAAAAGAACCATCTCACTAAGAGGAAATCAATGTGATCGACGACACGTCATTAGGACGTCCGGTCGTTAAGTTATAAGTGTTTCCGCTCTAAGGGCCCTGTTGGTTTCGGGTTCGAAACAACCCGGCCGTACCCCAACTTTACCTAAAGCTTGAGTGTAATATACCGAAACGACCATCTCGATTCAAGGATCCCGACGCAATTGATGGTGCATTGACCGGAGGTACGTAGCCCAAGTTATGGGCGTTTGAACGAATCTATCCGTGAAAAGGGGGTTCAGGCTCGGTCCGACCCAGCCCGATACCCCCTGGGTCAGCCCGAACATGGTCGACCCGACCCGGGTCTGGGTCTGGCCCATTTGGGAGCGGCGCAGCCCGGCTCGCGGCCGAGTGGGGTGCGAAGGGGCGCGTAACCCCCTATTTCTGAAACGGCCGGCCATTAAGGCCTGCCTTTTATAACCGCGGGACCCGAGGGGGTCCCGCCTCCAGGTGGCACCAGCGGCCAGCTCTACCGACAGCCCCTTTGCAGAACCGCCGTGACCAAAGGTCATGGCTCTTGTCTGACCGGCGTGGCGCGATGGCACCACGCCCCTCCGCCGTGGCCTGCTCCTGGCCATGGCCTCTTTCGGCCTCACCGGCATGGCGCGACAGCACCACGCACCATCGACGTGGCCCGCTTCAGTCGTGGCCCTTTTCATTTATGTGCGGTGTAACGGAACTGCGCCGCCTTCACCCCAAAGTTCAACGAGGATCAACAAATAAATGGGGAGGAGGATGAGCCGTGTTTGTGCGGTCTAATCTCCTCCCGTTATGTTGATAACAATCGGCCAAATTAATTAATGAAGAACATTAAATTAATCATGAACGTAAATAACCCCTACCTCACTAAGAAGTTCGAGGTTGTCAAGCGCCAAAAAATATGACTTTGTTTCCGTCGTCGATGGTGTGCACCCGAGGAAACGTCATCTTCTCTTTTATCACAGAAAGAAGTAGATGATTGTGCATCGTTGGTGAACTCCTACGTCAGTGTCTCTTCCCTTGTCACGGAGGAGGAATGGAATGGAGAAACCGGAGTCACTGATTCGTTCTTCGTTGAAGAGATGATGTTCCTCACGGGAGGATGATGTTCTTCAAAAGAAACCAGAGCTCTCCCTTCCCCAATTCCAGACACAACCAAACTAACCCCAAAATAAAATAAGCTCTTCGTATTTTATTAAAACATGACATGGGTTAAAATTACAAAATTCAAATACTTAATTCAATTAATTGAATAAGTGTGTGTCGGCATAATTTAATGAGGGTAAGGTGAGGAGAATAGAAGTCACCCACTTAATGGGGGAGTTAAACATGTTAAGAAGAGTTACCAACTTTAAGAGGGGGGTTAAAGGAGTTAAATGAATGTGAAGGGGTGGGGTTCGTGTGGGACCCACCTCACAAATATCCTAACATGGGTAGTTAGGGGCTTGTGGGTCCCACCCCAACTACCCCATGTAGGATATAACCATTAGATAAAGAAAATAAAATTCTACCACAATTTTAATTACTTCACATTTAATCCTCAATTTTTAACAGCTCCTCCAGAGAAAACACACCTTTGGGAAATGTCATATTAAGAAATTATCAGTGTTTCGATTCCATCGGTGCCCTAAGATTTAAATTCCAAGCACCGGTTAAAAATATAGAAAAATCCGCTCGTTCGTTTACTGAATGTACCCGGGCTAAACGTTGGAAATTGATTTCGGGCACATCGGGCCTCGAAATCAGGTTCCGTTAGAAACTGCGTACTCGTAAAATCCTAAATAATTTATGAAAAAAATTTCCTTGAAATTTATGGTTCTTTACATTACTCCCACCTCAGGGATTTATGTCCTTGTAAAGATATATCACAAACTAGGGTAATAAATGAGGGTACTGAGCACGCATCTAAGCCTTCCGCTCCCATGTGCTCTCCTAGAGGTTCTCGTGCTTCCACCTGATGCGCACTAGAGGAATCGACCATCCATGTAGGACCCACTCCTTTCGATCCCTAATCTCCAACGGGACCTCCACAAAATTCGCCTCGTCATCGATGTCTAGCTCCACGTGATCAATGATATGCATCGGGTCGTGCACGTATCTCCTCAGCTGAGATATGTGGAAGATGTCGTGCACCCGGTGAAACTGAGGTGGAAGAGCCGGGCGATTATCCACCTCGCCTATCCTGTTGAGATCCTGGATTGGTCCGATGAAGCGCGGAGATAACTTGTCGCCCTGGCCAAATCTCTGTAATCCACATCGAGGTGAGACCCGTAGGAAAATGTGGTTTCCATCCTTGAACTCTAGTGGTCTCCGCCTCCTATCACCATAGGACTTATGTCGGCTCTGAGCAGTCCTCAACTACTCCTGGATGATTTGAACCTTCTCCGTCCTGGCCTGGACCATCTCTAGTCCTACAAGTGCTGACTCCCCAGGGTCTGTCCAGCACATAGGTGATCTACATGGTCGGTCATACAATGCCTCGTGTGTTGCCTTCCCGATGGTGGAATTGTAGCTGTTGTTGTGTGAAAACTCCACCAAGGGTTGGTGATCCTCCCAGCTACGACCAAAGTCGAGGACACATGCACGGAGCATGTCCTCGAGAGTCTGAATGGTCCTCTCTGTCTGTCCATCCGTCTGTGGGAAAAAGGCGGTGCTCAGGCGTAGCTGTGTCCCAAATGCCTCCTCCAACCCCTTCCAAAGCCGGGAAGTAAAGACAACATCTCGATCGGAGACGATAGTCAATGGCACCCCATGAATTCATACGATCTCCTGAACATAGAGGCATCCCAAGCTCTCCACTGAGCCCTGCTCTTTGATGGGTAAGAAGTGGGACGACTTGGTAAGTCGGTCTAAGATCACCCAGATGGAGTCGTTTCCTCTGGAAGTACGTGGAAGACCTATCAAAAAATCCATAGATATCCCATCCCACTTCCACTCTAGGACCTCCAAGTGCTGAACCAAGCCTTCTGGTACCTGGTGATCCGCCTTCACCTACTGGCAGATGAGGCATCGTGAAACGAACTCTGCCACAACCTTCTTTATACCCGGCCACAAGTGCTGTCGTCTGAGATCCTGGTACATCTTCACCACTCTTGGATATACCGCTAATGGGGAAGTGTGAAACTCTCTCAGAACCTCCTCTTGTAATGCAACCGGTACCATGGTACGTCCTCTGAAAAGGACGACGTGCTCTCTTCCTACAGAGAATCCATTAGGTGCTCGTCTTGAGGATATCTGTGCACATCGCGTCTCACAGTCAACGTCCCCACGCTGTGCCTCTCTGACCTGCTGAAGAAGAGGATGAGTGACTGTGAGAGACTACAGAAAGGCTACCCCATCTCTATCCATGTAGGATATCTACAAAGTGGATAATTTAATTGTCACCTCTCCAAGTAGTAGAATGCATGTCCTCCTGCTGAGATCATCAGCTACTATGTTTCTCTTTCTAGGAGTGTATACTATCTCAAAGTCATAGTCCTGGATGAACTCGATCCATCACCACTGTCTCAGGTTCAGGTCCTTCTGCAAGAAGATGTACCTGAGACTGTGGTGGTCAGAAAAGACTGTAAAGCGCTCTCCCATCAGATAGTTCTGTCACATCTTTAGGGCAAAGACCACTGCTGCTAACTCCAGGTCATGGGTAGCATAGTTCTACTTGTAACACCCCAAGATTTCATAGTGTGTTATTTCTTCAAAATAATTCAATAACTTGCACTACACGCAACACCGAGTTCAATCACACCATGACTTACCAAAAAAAAGCCATTCAAAAGAGGTTGTGAATAGTATTAACTAAATTTTAAACTTTATATAATCCTTATAATTTTATAATCCATATTATGAGTTTCTTAGACATAATGCAAGAAGAGATTCATTTTCAGTATTGCACTTTTATCAACTTTTAATAGTGAAACCTTTTTAAATAAAATATTTTAAACTTTTTGGCTAAATGGGGACATCAAAAAAATTTAAAATGAAACATCCCAAGCTTCCACGGTACGCTTTCCTTTGAATAATACAGTAGCGTGTGTTGTACGCAACTTCGAGTTCTAACACACCACAACCAATCAAAATAGCCGTTATGAATAGTAATACCTACCTTTTAAAATTTTAGAAATTTTATCTCTCAAAATGGACTTCATTTTTGGATTCGGAGTATTGAATTTAGCCTAGGTGAAGTTTTGGTACATTTCGGATAACTTTCATATTTTGATAAATAGTGAAAATTACTAAATTTTAATTAAAAACAACTTTTTTAATCAAAATAATTAATAGTTATAAATTATAAATTTGAGTGGTTTTAAAGTATATTTAGAATATATTTTTAACATTTAATATAATTTTGGTCATTGGAAATTATTTTACAATTAAACCGAACATAAACAAGTGTCAATCTTTTGATAGTTATTATCTCTTAAAAACACGCTTTTTATTTTGACAGCAGGAATTAATTTTAAATTAATTTCTGCCACTTCTGTGTTTTGAATTTAGAAAAATGGATTCCATATTTTGAATCAGGATGTTCAAATTGTGTAAATAGGTAACTTTTATTTTTAGACATTTTGAATAATTACTGCGGTAAATATTTTATTTACCATGGTTAAGGGTAAATCCGGTAAATAAGGGTTGCAAAATAATTTTATAATAATACTAAATAACCCTAAAACGTGTCCTAGACTTATTTGTTGATACATTTTCGACCATAGGCATCTTTGGGTCGATTTTGGGACCCCATGATGCCACTTGTAGGTGATAGGGACACTTTATTTTAATTAAGTTAAATTGAATACAAAAATGACACAAGCATATATCGTTTAGCAAAACAATTTTTACATAGGGTTATATATGTTGTATTTTAGATTATAAATATTCATTAGAAAGAAAAAACATATTTCCTACATAATTACATTTTATTTATAATTTTTAGACATTAAATAATTTAATTTATTTATGACACATTGATGATGCAGTAATTACTATAATAGTGAAAAATCAAAATAATTGATATTATAAATACCCAAATAAATATAATATGAAACTTTTAATAAATTAAACTAATATTATAGGATAATATTATATACTAGGATTGATTTAATTGACTTTTTTCGAAGTAATCAATCTGTTATGAGTTTCAAAAAAATCAACTATTGAATAGTGTCAAAATTGACATAAAAGAGTTCTTAAAACAAATATTATATTATTAATTGAAATTAAATTCCTAAAAATCTAAGGTTCATCCAAGAGACATTTATCATGATATTTTCATCATTAATGGACCACTTGGGGGTCGCTTCAATGTATATAGTATGTTTATTAACCATATTATATAAAAATACAAAGAGACATTGTAAAAGTGAAACTAATTAACTTAGAGTTAATACTTAAATATATGGTTAATATAAGTACTCAAACCTGTCTAAATTCTATTGGTTGAGTTGTTTTCGACCCATCCTTACATTAAAATTTAAATAATCAACTTTGGAGCCATTAGAAACTGAATATGAATTTATTATAAACAAATATTTCTAGCTTTTCCAAATGTGCCCCTCACCCCTCTTATAAAAGGGCACTCCTCCTTCTCATTTCTTCACACCGTAAAAACCTTTTGGTTCAGAAAAAATCTGCCCAAATACTCTCCCAAATTCCCTCACTACAACCTAGAGGCCTTAGTTTGATCAGAAAGTCATCCTAAGGAGCCCTTTTGATCAAATCAAAAGGAAGAACCCGAAGAAGAGGTAATGATTTCACCACCCTTTTCCAAGTTCCTTTCTTCTTCCACTTCTTCTTCCTTTGTTATTACCATTATAAAATAATAACTACAGTATCATATATATACTGTGATGTTATTATAAATATGTTACAACCATATTCATTATTCTATCCACCCTTTGAATAACATGTCACCATACGTGCGTACGTACGACTTACCGTCTCCACGTCGTGGTGTAATTATTATTCAATATATTATTATTTGGATGGGTATAAATAATGATATGTAACTCATGTAAATAATAAATATAACATGTTAATGATTCTGTATATATGATATAACAACCATTTATATATCATTTCAAAAGAATGATATTGTCGCCCGTGCGTACGTACGGACTACCGTCTCGACGAACGCGATGAGATTCATTCTCCATCGTATCCATTCAAGTATAATTATCATTTCATGATTTAAAAATGATTTTTAAGGATTTGATATCATTCTGGATATGAATAATATACAACCTATCCTTTACAAACATGACTTACATAACAAAACATATAAAATAAAACAAGTAAGTTAACACCCGAAACAACGATAATACTAAGATATTATTATCAAATCAATATTAAAAGATATTATATGATATCATATTAATGTATATGATTCTTGTATAATTTAATAACAATTATTTAACCATTATACAGGAGGTTAACCTACCCCAACGAAGGAAAAGTACAAGGTAAGGGGTTTTCATCTCACTCCTTATTCCCGTGAGATTCATGCCAAATTGCCACCATTACCTTTTGTGTGGTGTATGTACTGCCCATAATTATATTCTTTTTGTAATACATTCTAATTTATGTGTATTTACATATTCATTGTATGATACCTCTTTAATGGGTTGTATGTTTCATAAGTTACCAAATTGGTAAGGGTTATTTCACAATCTCTTCATTATCCGAGGTTGTTTATACGTAATAATCTACTGGGATCTCTTTATCATCCACATCCATGTTTCTTAAAAATGAATTCCAAAACATTTTTACTATTTACTATAATATGGGTTGTAAGTAATTTATACCCTTGTTTGTCTTTTTATAAGAGGTTTTTATAGGAATCTTTCCGTCGTTTTCCAAACAAGATGCTTTTTAACCTTTTCGACAAAATTAAGGTAAGAATGTTTTGTTTAACTTATACGGCGGGTGTGGCTATTTTCCGCCGTTATAAAATCGTCGAAGCTTCCCTTACAAGATAATAAGAATATTTTCAAAAAAAAATGTTTTATTTCATAAATATAAGACTCTTAAATGATTTCAAAATAGAAAGAGATATTTTTCTAAAATAGTCTTTATTTCATCTATTTCAACATCCTATGATGGATTTTAAGCTTATTTGAAGTTGATTTATTATGATACAAAACATCCATATTTTATTGAAGGTTTTCTGATATTTTTGACTGTGGATAAGTTATTATTATGTCACTCATGGTTTTTGTTTAGAGTATTGACATTTCATAAGTTATTTTTAATCCGAATGTTTATGTTATATTTCAACCTTTCATTCAGATGAATGTGTTAGACAAGTATGTTCTGGGTTGGGGACCGGTAAATGTAAGACCTCCGGTTTGGTCTCCGGTTATTTGAGGAACTCCGGTTTGGTCTCCGGTTATTAGAGGAACTCCGGGTTGGTGTCCGGTTATTAGAGGCACTCCGGGTTGGTGTCCGGTTATTAGAGGCACTCCGGGTTGGGTTCCGGTTACAATTAGCCCCTAGGTCTTGGGACGAGGCCTTGACAAAGAAATTAAAGTTCAACATTATGCATTTTGACATTATGAAAGTGGTTATTGATATTGCATGTGATTATTCGATTAGTAGAATATCCATGTGAATAAGTAAATGGCATTATTTCATTTTACTTTTTCCATACTATGTTTAAGTTCAAGTTTAAAAGTCTCTTGTTTTAGTAATGCATTGCATTAAATGTTTATGCTTATTTTTGAATGTTCCGCTATATTGTTATCCTTACTAGGAATTTGAGCTCACCCCTTTTCTATGTTTTATTTTTCCCAGGATGTGAAGAAGTAAGTTATGAATGACCTCCAGGGATATTATGAGGGGATAATAGTGTGGTCTACAGAGACATTATGTTGTCATAGTAGTGTAGACGCCGGAAAAGTCCATTGTTCCCAAACGAAGCTCAGGATGCGGAAAGCGAGATCACATTTGGAGTCAGAAGCATGTTTCGGAGGGCCCGGAGGCCTTGCGCGGAATTTTGGAGACCCGCGCGCAAAGTTGAAGGAAGGCGCGCAAACCTCCCGGGATGCGCGCAATGCGCTGGGCCGGCGTGCAATTTTGCGCGCCCGTGGCCCGCGCGACTCCCTTGCATGCCGGGCCCGATTCCGCGCCCGCGAAGGAAATTGCGCGCCCGCGAACCGGATTCCGCGCTCGGGGTTGCCTATAAATATAAGGCGACCCTCGACGTTTTGAAGGTTGCCGGAATTCGAAGAGTCGCTCGTTCGCGCAATCCAACCCCTTCCGCGCGCAATGCCGATCTTCAGGTAACCTCCTTTCTTTCGCACAAGAAAGCCTCGGGGTTCGCCTTCGTGCGAAATCCCTTTGGCTCCTTTCCTTTGAACAACTCTTCACCCAAAGGCCTTTGCGCGCAAAAGAAGCCTCTTGCACGCAATTGTCCCCCGGGTGTGCGCAATCCAGCCCGATCGCGCGCACCCCCCTTTGCTAAGTGGCCATTCGTTAAAGAATGAGCTGTTGCCCCCGCGCACTATCCGAGGCCCGGTGCGCGCAATCTCCATCTTCCGCGCGCAAAGCGATGGCCCAATTGCGCGCCAGCCTGCCCATTTGCGTGCCGACCCGTGGTATTGCACGCCAAGCTCCTCTTTTGCGCGCAACCGCCAGGGTTGCCCCCTTTGACCCCCTGAGGGTACCCGCCTGCGTGGCGCCCGATGATCTTCATCCCGGGTGCCCGCACCGTGCGTTGTCTTCCTGTGCGGCCCTCCAGGCTCGCGCGAAGTGACACGGACCCATCGGCGGCACCATCTTCGTCCGCGCGACAAGACGTTAAACTGCCAAGCATCTTCGTCCGCGCTGCAAGACGTTAAACTGCCAAGTGTTTCGTCCAACATGACGTTAAAATGTACTACGTCCGCGCGACAAGACGTTAAACTGCCAAGCATCTTCGTCCTGCATGACGCTAAACTGCACTTCGTCCAAGCTACAAGACGTTAAACTGTACAGCATTCGTCCTGCATGACGTTAAACTGTAATTCGTCCTGCATGACGCTAAACTGCACTACGTCCGCGCTGCAAGACGTTAAACTGCCAAGCATCTTCGTCCTCATCACACGACGTTAAACTGTACTTTGTCCGGAAAGACGTTAAACCGTCTGCATCGCCCGATCCCGTGCCTCACACGCAGGGTCCCCCTCCCGGTTTGGATGTGGCCCCCACCCGCTCGTCTCTGCAGGGATCTCGGGATTGGAGTGGCCTTCGCCCATGGGGGTAGAGTATTACAAACCGAACGAACTACGTGGACTTTGATCCCTGTCTCCTAAACAGGGTACGTAGGAAGCCTCTCCGAGGTTCAAGCCCACCACCTGGTCATCCCGGTCGTATTCACATCGGTTCGTCCATCAGTGGACCCCTCCCGGGTTCACACTTGCGTCGATTCACCTATGAATCTTCCCTTGTGGGAGACTGCACATGTGTATCTCCATTGTGCTTCCCCACTGCCGAAGCCAGTAGAGGGCGTGACAGGGATCGAGGTCTCTCACCTTCGGCCCAAGTCCCTCTCCAATTGAGCTTTGCCGCATCCGGGCTGCCTCAGTGCATAAGTCCTGACAGAATGAACTACGTGGACTTTGATCCCTGTCTCCTAAATAGGGTACGTAGGAAGCCTCCCTGAGGTTCAAGCCCACCACCTGGTCGTCCCGGTCGTATTCACGTCAGTTCGTCCATCAGTGGACCCCTCCCGGGTTCACATTCGCGTCGATTCACCTATGAATCCGCCCTTGTGGGGGACTGCACATGTGTATCTCCATTGTGCTTCCCCACTTCCTTTTTCTATTTCTCCTTCCAGCGTCTAGCATGAAGTGAAACTGTGATCCACCCGGCCATTCCATTTCCCTCTGTGCGAGGTGGTTCGGTTCAATCCTCTGCCTGCCAGCCTCGACCTCCTTGTGAGTCGGCTTGCCAACGTCCAGCATGACGTTAAACTGTATATCCGAACTACGCTGACATTGATCCGCGCAAACGCACGGTACGTAGGAAGCCCCTACGGGGTCCAAGCTCTTCACTCCGTCATCCATCCTGATCCTTACCCGGGCCGCCACATCCCGGTGGGGTCATTCCATTTCATTCCACTCCACTTCACTCGGGAAGCCGCCCATGTGCTGGCCCCAGCGTCGGAAGTTCCCCGAAAGGGGTTCTGTCATCTGATCCACTTCTCGTGTTGATCAGTCCGATGTCGTCCCCACTGGACGTTAAACTCGCGGCATACCCCGTGTTAAACATGGGAAGCTGAGGAAAACCTCAGGTAACGCAGTTCCCCGTACCCAGCGCGGGATGCCTCAGGCCATCACGCCTTCGAGAAGCCCTATTACGGACAGAAGGTAGACATGCAGAGCCGCAGTGTTAAGACACGCCCCCAACACCCAGAGCTACCCGGTCTCCTCACCGCAGGTTGCTGACCCGACCAGACACCTTGGAGCGTCCGGGCGGAAGCAGCGTAATTAACCGGTGTCCATGGAGACATGGCGCTGGGAACGAGATTCACGAGCACATATTAAATCTATGAGGGAGACCCGGATTAGGCAACGAGTTCCGAGGAGACGTCCACGGAAGGAGGAGCCGACATCCCATCATCCCGGTTTCGATCAAGGAGCAGACGCCCCTGAATAAGGGACGGATGTCGCCCGCCTTTGGAAAGCGGGACTGCGGGGCCACAAGCCACGCGCCCATCCCCTCGGGTCGACGGGCGCACGCGCGAACGCGTCCTGGCGGAACAGCGTCGGAACAGAAACCCGACGCACATCCGCACCGAAACAGAAAAATGGTGAACCCGACGTGAATCTCTTCTCCTCAATACGAAGACCGATTTCTTTCAGAGGTGTTGGAAGACCAGCATGTTGCCCGGCCGAGCATTCAGCACTGGGGCACAGAACCCGCCAGGGGCTGGGGAAGGGAAATCGGGCACTCCGTCTCACGACGTCGATGGCCTGGGTTCCCCCCACGGAAGGCGTCGTAGCACCGGATGATTGGTTGTCGATTCCTTTTCCTGTTAGTATTAATGGGTTTTTCTCCCTGCTTTCAGGAATCAGGTCGCCCGATCCAGTTCCCGATCGCCGCCCGCCCACTGGCGTAGGGGTAGGGGAAACGCCGACGCGGCTACTCCGTGCGGTCCCGCCCGTTCCACAGTCGTCCCAGCAGCCGCGACTGCGGGGCAACCACGCCCTCTCTCCCCCTCGGAGGTCATCCAGAGAAGGGTGATCAACAACTTTGTACGGAGGTATGAGGAAGAGGGAGTCATCCCCACCAGGGACATGGCTCTCCTAGACCTCGAGGAAGCTGCACCTCGCCACCAACGCCGCCCCCGAGGGCCGCGCAGGGAGGCACCGCTGCCTACCTGGACGTCCAACCGCTTCGGGAGTTTATCCCCGGAACGCTCCGACAGCTCCTTCCCCTATGCGGATGAGGTGGAAGATGTCCGGGACCACCCTATCCGAGATTCTCTCCAGGGATCCGCGGTAAGGTCTCCTGCCAGGCCACGTCGGCACCGCCGCCCGGCTTCTCAAGTCGAAGAACGGGCTCTCCACCTGCCCACGCCGCTCATCCCGACTCGTCTGTCCCGACGCCAACGTCGGGCACGAGCGGAAGAGGATGCCCACCTTGGGGCCCTAGCAACAGCGGCCGTGTTGGCTCAAGCCACTACTGGCTCCAGTCACCAGGCCCCTGCACATCCTGAGTAGGGGCACTTCTATGTCCGACCTAGATCGAGGCCCCAACCGCCCCAAAGGCAGGTTGGGTTGACTCTCCCGGTTGCTGGTACAGGCAATAGCCACCGCGGACCACCTCGCGGTAGCGCTATTCACCAACAGGGTCTACTCCGTGTGGCCGATCCAAGAGGCATGGGTCACCCCACCTTCCGATCCCGGCCCGGAGGCCTGCCCAGAATCATCTCTCCCCGCGTCCCCTTTGATATCTGTCCCGGTGCTCCTCACACCTTGGTTTCCAGTCCTCTTGACCCCAACACCGGTGCGGCCGGAGGACGCCAGGACAGAGATCAGCCATGCCCCGAAGAACCACCCAGGGGCAGGAAGGCGAGGCGTTGACGCCGAGGGAGGAACGTTAGGGAATTCCGGACAGAGATCCGACCGGTTCTTTTCTCTGATACAGAGGCGGAGTATGATTCGGCGACGGAGCCCTCCCCCCGATCCCGCCGGTTAGGGGTAGGGGTAGGAATGCGGCACGTCAACCTCGTACTCCCCGAGAGCGAGATCTATATGATTATCGCTTCTCTCCGAAGGTATATCTGGAGTAGAGAAGGCCTGGTAGACCCCCAAGGTTCAAGCTTGCGGTTGGTACCGGCCCCTCCGGAAGCGCCTTCTGCCTCGATCGGAGAAGCCGGAGACTTTTTCTGGGGACCGACGGTCGAACCACGATTTAGTGCACCCTCGGCGAGCACCGATGCTACAGCAGGATGTTCGCTCGCCGGCCCGTCCTGTCGTGATGTGGTAGCTGGGGCACCGCCACCCTCAGAGGGTGGCCCGGGATATGGAGGCCAATCAGCCTGCTCGCCGTATTCACCACCGGCCAGCCCGTCGGCCCGGCAGCCCGCCTCGGCACCACTGCAGGTTCCCCGTCCATTCCCTGTCGTTGAAGAGGACCAAGGAGACCTGGGTCCCGAGTTTGAGTCATGGAGCTTCTAGACCGTCCTTGCAGAGGGCCACTTCCCTGAGAAGTTTTGGCCAGTCGCAGGACCAGACTTTGATGCACCCGAATCACTCACCCCGGATGAGTTCGAATGCTTCCGCCGAACTCTCTGGGAGACTCACTCCCGTCTTCACCGCCTAAAAATGCCATATCCCGGGAGTCAAGTGCACCTGGAGGATATTGGTGAGCAGTGCCGTCAAATTGACCTGGCCACGCTCCCCGCAGTTCAGCACCCCGGGTCATTTGAGCACCACGAGGCCCTCCAACAACGATGCGTTGAGTGTTTTCAAGTACTCCGCAAGGTTATCGAGGGAGCCACCCCCACAGGTATATCCGTGGATGGGGGCAGTACGCTGCCCTACGCTTCAGTGCAATTCGCCGACAGCCCGATTCACTGGGTGGCCCTGAGGGTACATCCCCAGGGACGGAAACAGTCAATATGGCTGACCTGTCGGGAGAGGGGAACGACTTGGAACTTCTCGACGGGGGCTCTCCCCCCGAAGACAAGCCGTTGTTGGATCCATCGGTGAGAGTTACTCGTCACTAGAGGAACCTCCTGGGTCTCCACACGCCCACTGAAGCACTGACGTTGAGCCGAAACATCAGCAAAGTTAAAGAGAACAGCGGGGCTATAAAGCCCGCCGACCCATCTGCCTCCATGCAGAGGGAGGATGAGGATCCCGAGAAGGTCACGCTACGTCAACAGCTCACCGAGCAGAAGAAGCTAGTTGACCAGCTTTTCGCCGAGCGCGCTGTAGAGCAGCGGCCTGACTACGGTGATCCTAGGACAGGACAGCAGGGACAGGAACAACCACTCCTCGACAAGACTCTCCTAGGGAACCATGATTACGCCGTGTTCGCCGACAGGGGAGAGGCCATTGCCTATGGAAAGAGGGAGCGATATGTTTCACCACACCCTCCTGAGCGGCGTGACTACTTGAGAGACCCCGCTCGGGTTCCTCCCGCTGCCCCAAGGGCCGCTTCGCCTGCCATCCCACGAGCTGCCGAGTTCGACGACCCGATCGACGACCTGATTGAAGAGCCATGCAATGCGCTCGTGGTTAGAGATCCTCGCCAGGACTGGAACCCATGTACGGACGATCCGATGGCGGCACTCATCGCCCGCTTGGAAGCCTTGGAGACTCGGTAAGTGGCAATCCCACCGGACGGCAAGCCATACCCAGCATGGGTGGATGACATGCCGGCACCTCCGGGATTCGGGAACCCCACTTTCGCCCCCATCAATGGGACTGGAGATCCGCCACAGCATTTGGCCCATTTCAAATCGAGGTGTGGGCCTATGTTGGGAACTCCGGCGCAGCAAGAGGCCGCTAAGCTTCGCTGCTTTGTCCAGACACTGGAAGAGCCAGCATTTGTCTGGTACAGCCAGCTCCCTGTCGGGTCGATAACTAGCTGGGAGGACCTTCGTAGACAGTTCCTCTATCAGTTCAGTTCCACGACCCGGAAGACGAGTATCGCAGACCTCTTCAAGTTCAAGCAAAGTCCTGATGAGCGAGCCGCGGATTTCGTCGCCCGATGGAAGGGTCTCACGTATTCCCTTGACATACTATTGACTTAGGAGCAGTTGCTGACAATGTGCATCAGGAACGTCAAGACCGAGCTGGTCCCTTCCTTGATCACTCAGAATTACCCCGGAGGGTTCAGGGACTTCTCAGACAAAGCTCAATGTCTTGAGGAAGCCCTGCAACAGGCCAGTCAGGCACACCCGCTGCCTCCTATGATCCCTGCACGGAGAGTCAGCAGGGTTGAGCCCGCTGCTGTTGCCCAGATAGAGGCCCCCAGGCAGTTGGAGCTGCTGCCGGTGAGGCCATCTCCACAGCCTCACAGGAATCCGCCTCCACGGACTCAGTTCCCGGCCCAGCAGCGGCAGCCCCAGAACCGGCCGGTCCCTCCGCGTAATGTACCGCCACAACCCAGGAGAGATAATCAGGGTCCACCTCCTCAGCAGGCCCCTCCAGCCCCTCGTCAAGACCACGCTCCCAGGGGCCCGCGATACCTGACTTACTCATTTCACGAGGATCAGGTCCCCGGTTACTTCCGGAGCGCCCTGGAGCAGAGGATTGTGCGACTGCCTGAGTGTTGGAGGCCAAAGGAGGCACATCTCACGGATAACCCCTGTTACTGCCCTTACCATCGGGCCTTGGGGTACACCATCCGGCGGTGCTACGTGTTTAAGGACTGGCTCCAAGACCAGATTAACAACAATGTAATCAGGTTGGGCCTAGCTCCAGCACAAGTGGCGGGCGTGTTCGTGGGATCAGATGACGATAGTGGCAATGAGGACGAATGGCAGCTGGTCTCCGACCGCGGATCCCAGAAGTATAATAACTGGATGGCATGCAAGACGATCATTCGCGCCCATGGAATCATCCGTGCGCTCTTGAATCAGCCTGAGCCCCCAGAATCTGCGGGTTCTGCTTCGGCATCGTCGTCCCAGCCTGCCTCTTCCGAGAAGAGCAAACCGCGGCGGTGCAAGAAGGAAGAGTGCGCCCCGCCAGTTCCGCCGCTATCCCGCACTCTCGGCGATTTCATGCCCCCGGAGATGGGGATCCCTCCCCGGATCCGCCCAGTGGTGAATGATTCGTCCGATGACAGTGTTGGGTAAGCTTCGGTTAATACCGTCGAGCTGGTAAATCCCTTTTCGGTTCCCGACGTTGAAGAACACCAGGTGGACCTCCCTAGTGTCCCCGGTCGTCGCCACCGTCTGAGGAACCGCAACAACAGGAGTCGCCGGGGCACAACAGTTGGTACCTCTAGCCAGGACGTGCACGCCACTGAGACTAGGCAGCAGGCTCAAAACCGAGCTCAGCGTGCGCAGCCCCCCCCATCCGGGGATGACGGATTCGCCTCCACCACTGTTTGTGGTGTGGGACCGGGCAGAACCGCCTCAGCCGCGCCGCGACCAGCTCCGTCCTGCCAGGAGTCCATCCCGGCCTCCTGGCCCCAGTACGGTGACCACTTCCCGGGCTGTAACCAGTGAATAGCGGGATGCGCCAAGCACCAGTCGGCCGCCGGTCCAACCGGCAAGGCCCGTCATGCCTCCAACCGCAGAGCAACCTCCTGCAACCAGGGGCTCGCGTTTGGCAAGAAAGTATGATGTCCTGAAGCACTTGGACGACATCCCAGTGATTCTCTCCATCCTTGAGGCTCTGCGCATGTCACCTGAGATGCGTGAGGCGCTCGCTGAAGCCCTGAAGAGCCCCCTCCAGTTTGAGACGGAGGTTGCGGCTGCAGAGGCCTTTCACGCCGAAATGATCAAGGACGCCGAATGTCAGGCAGTTATCTCGTTCTCTGGTGAGGATGAAGACCCTCCTATACAGGGGCACATTCGTCCGCTGTATGTCACTGGCCAGTTCAATGGTCTTGAAGTCCGGCGCTGTCTTGTCGACACGGGGTCTGGGATTAACCTGATTCCCACTCGGACGCTCCGGAGATTGGGGTTGTCTGAGGATGACTTGATTCCCTCCGACCTCAGGATCCAGGGGTACGACCGCACCGAGCAAACTCCGGTCGGCAAGATACGTTTGAAGACCCAGTTCGGTGACCTGGTTGCCAACACCGAATTCATGGTAGTCTCTCAAGACACTGCGTATAACGCATTGATGGGCAGGCCATGGCTCCACCTTCATGCGGAGGTTCCCTCATCATACCACCAATGCCTTAAATACTCCCTTAACAGTCGAGTAGGCGTGCTTCAGGGGGATGCCTCTCCCTTTGCCTCATGTGAAGCCCGCTATCTGGACGTGGACTATTACAAGAGCAAGGATAAGCAGATCCTGGCAGGTGAGGTTGAGCCTGTCGCTGTTGCAAGTGATCCCTGGGCAAGTTTGGATGACGCTTACGTCCTCCCGATCCATCGGTTGGACGTAGCCATGGTCTCGACGGCCTGTGAGTCTTCTGATGAGATGACCGCGACCGACCATGCCAGCACCAGTGGCCCAGCAGGATCTGGTAGCCCCAATGCAGTTTCCAACGCAGTCTCTCCCATGGACGATCCCTCCCCGAGTGGAGAGGATGTGGAAGATGCACCCCCAGCCTTTGAGGAGGGCGTCTCCGCCACGGTCGATGAGTTAGTACAGGTGAACCTTGGAACCGAGGCAGATCCAAGACCCACATTGGTCAGTGCCGCCATGCCCTCTGAGGAGCGGCAGCAGTACGTGGACTTCCTCAGGCAGCACCATGATGTGTTTGCTTGGGGCTATGACGAGATGCCGGGGCTAGATCCTCAGGTAGCCGTCCACCGCCTTGGTCTCCCGGCGAACCATCGCGGGTTCAAGCAGCCTCCCAGGAAGATGCACCCATTCCACGGTGCCATGGTTGAGGCCGAAGTTGACAAGCTTATCAAAGCCAACTTCGTGAGGGAAGTTCAGTACCCCAGATGGCTGGCCAACATTGTGTCGGTCAGGAAGAAGAACAGGCAGATCAGAGTCTGTATCGACTTCCGCGATCTCAACCGCCACTATCCGAAGGATGATTTTCCCCTTCCTGTGACAGAGCTATTGATTGACGCCACGGTAGGGTTCCAAGCCCTCTCCTTCATGGATGGATACTCCGGATACAACCAAATCCGGATGGCCCCTGAGGATGAGGAGTTCACTGCCTTCAGGGCCCCCCAAGGTATCTTTTGTTACCGGGTCATGCCCTTCGGCCTGAAGAATGCAGGTGCCACCTATCAACGGGCGATGCACCGCATATTCAAGCCAATCCTAGGCACACTGGTGGAATGCTACGTCGACGACTTGGTGGTCAAATCGCGCCAGCGTCAGGACCATCTCAAAGATCTTGAGAAAGTGTTCGGCTTCCTCCGGTCTCGCTGCCTGAAGATGAACCCGTTGAAGTGTGCCTTTGGGGTCACCTCCGGAAAGTTTCTTGGATTTGTGGTAAGATACCGGGGTATTGAGATCGACCCAGAGAAGATCAGGGCGATTAACCAGATGCCTCCCCCAGGTAACATCCGGGAACTGCAAGGGTTCCAAGGCCACTTATCCTATATACGCCGATTCATCGCGAATATGGCCGGCAAGTGTAAGCCCTTTTCTCGGCTCATGAAGAAATGTGCCACCTATGTATGGGATAAAGAGTGTCAGAACGCTTTCAAGGAAATCAAGCAGTACCTGCTTCAACCTCCAGTTCTGATGCTGCCTGTATCCGGGAAGCCGCTGGTCCTTTATGTGACCGCCCTGGAACGGTCCCTTGGTGCCATTCTCGGCCAGAAGAACAACGAGGGAACAGAGAATAGCCTCTATTACCTCAGTCGAATGCTCCTCGATGCGGAAGTTAGTTATTCCCCCATCGAGAAGAGCTGTCTGGTGCTCGTATTTGCCGTACAGAAATTACGGCACTACTTGCAGCACCATGAGGTACAGTTGGTTTCTCGGGTAGACCCGTTGAAATATATCCAGAGCCGGCCTATGTTGACTGGCCATCTAGCGTGGTGGGATGTGATTCTCCAGCAGTTCGACATCAGGTATGTGTCTCAGAAGGCCATCAAAGGGCAAGCATTGGCGGACTTTCTGGCTGCTCACCCGACCTCCGCGGATCAGCCGCTGGATCTAGGCTTTCCTGATGAGGCCGTTATCTCGGTCGATCGTGCCGATCCATGCTGGCAGATGCACTTTGACGGTGCCTCCCGAAGCCCCACCGGTAGAAGGCTCGATAATCCTAAGCTCAACAAAGTGGGTTTGGGTATCGTCTTCATTACCCCGGAGCAAGCCGTGCTGCCATACTCTTTCCTGTTGTCAGAGGGCTGTACCAACAATGAGGCGGAATACCATGCCCTCATCACTGGCCTCGAGTTGGCTCTTGAGATCGACGTGCCCCATCTGTGTGTGAAAGGGGACTCCGAGCTGGTCGTTAGGTAGATCAATGGCGACTATGTTGTCAGGAAGCCGGAACTTGTGCCATTGCTGGAGTGCACCCTCCTTCTGATGGCCCAGTTCCCTTCTCGGCCAGAAATTGTCCATATTCCCCGGTCGCAGAACGGTCGAGCAGATGCTTTGGCCAGCCTTGCTGCGTCACTCGCGGAGCCTGAACAGGACAACCTGATCGTCCGCGTGACGCACCGCAGGCTCATCGCTCCCATTATCCCGGAGGGAGATCGCGGCCCGTCGGTAAGTAATCTCACCGCGGTTGCCCCTGTGCCCGGAGCCCCGAGTACCCCAGATATGGCAGTCGAATCAGCCCCTGATTGGAGGGTGCCTTTGGTTGAGTACCTCCAACATGGCATTCTCCCATCGGATCGGGCCGAGCGCGAGCGAGTTCGACGCCGCGCATCGCAGTTTGTCCTCCAGAGCAGTCTCGGCCTGGAGCAGATCCTCTATAGATGCGGATTTGATGGTGTTCTCCTCCGTTGCCTTCAGGGAGTTGAGATCCAACGAGTCATGCAAGAGGTTCATGCTGGTTCATGTGGTGCCCACCAGACTGGGCCGAAGCTGTCCCACCAGATTCAGAGGTTGGGATACTTCTGGCCCTCCATGATCCATGACTGCATCGAGTATGCTAGGAAGTGCCATGCGTTCCAGGTTCATGCGAACTTTGTGCATCGGCCGCCGGAGCCTCTCCATACCACCAGGTATTCTTGGCCCTTTGCAGTCTGGGGGCTAGATGTTGTGGGACTTTACCTGCCGGTGACAGCTCGCCAGTGCCGGTTCATTCTGACCGCCACAGAATTCTTCTCCAAATGGGCAGAGGCGATTCCGCTTAGAGAGGTCAAATCTTGTTCTATCGCTGACTTCATGACCTCCAACATCATTTATCGATTTGGAGTGCCTCACGCTATCCTCACGGATAACGGAGCCAATTTCCATGTAACCGAGTTGAAGAAGTTGTACGCCAAGTACAACATTCGCTCGAACCATACATCTCGCTATCATGCGCAGGAAAATGGACAGATTGAGGCGTTTAACAAAACCCTCTCTAACATTCTGCAAAAGATGGTTGGTCAGAACAAGAAGAGTTGGCCGGACAAGCTCCCCAACGCCCTCTGGGCTTATCGGACGACGACTCGCAATTCCACCCAGATGACCCCTTATTCCCTGGTCTATGGAGCTGAGGCCGTCCTGCCCATCGAGATCCAGTTACCGACCTTGCGCACTGCGGTCTATGACCAGCAAGCGCCGGACAGAGCTGCTGAAGCCCGTCTAGTCGAGTTGGAAGCACTGGATGAGAATAGACTTCACGCTTTGCACAACTTGGAGAGGCATCAAAGCAGAATGGCTCGAGCTTTCAATAAGAAGGTTCGCCTCCGCTCCTTCCTGCAGGGTGACCTAGTATTAGCCCTGAGAGCACCAATGATCCCCGGCAGGAAGCCACCCAAGTTGGAGCCCAAGTGGGAGGGATCTTTTGTCATCCACAAGGTCTATCCCAATGGCGCGTACTCCCTAGCGACTATGGATGGTGAGCGTGTCACTCCTCCCACCAACGCTAGGTTCCTCAAGTAGTACTTTGCCTAAGTGCACTTCGTCTGAGCTACAAGACGTTAAACCGTTCAGCATTCGTCCTGCATGACATTAAACTGGGCTTCAAGAACTACGTGTGGCTTGATTCCCATCCTTATGGGATACGTAGGAATGCCTGGATGTTTGAAACTTCGGGTTCAGCCCCCACCTCTTAAAGATTCCCCCTTCTCTTGGGAATTCGCCACCTTCGGGTCACCCTCAAGGCGTGTCCCTTGACCCCTTACAGTGGTCCACCGGTGTCAAGAGTACTCTGGTCTATTTCCAGGAGGGTCAGGTTCATCTTGGTCGGGTTCCTTCCACGTTTCAGGCTTCATGCTCCCCTTCATTCGGACCCATCACCTACGCCCTGGGTGGACCCCCGTGAGTGGTCTGGATACAATGCCTCAGTGCTCTCCCACCGATCCGGGCTGGTACCCCCAAGGGCTTTGGGCAGCAAATCGATATGAATCCTGCGCTTGAGCAGTTGATGCTCGTTTGCTGCCTCATTCCATCAACGGTCAGTGTGATATTGATGCTGCTTTTCCGCCATGGTCGGCAGTACTTCCATATCGTTACGCCGGTGCCCCCAGTCCTTGAGTGAATGGCCGCATGATTCACATTTTTACACCTCCCATTCTGACCAGGAAAAATCTCGGCACTCTTGACACTATCCCTCAGTGCATCTTTGCATATCCAGGGGATAGGACCACGAAGTGGCATACTTTGAGGTTATCATGGTTCGAGCTCTACGACCTTAAACTAAGATCTCCTTTTTCTCGTCCAACATGACATTAAACTGTACCACGTCCGCGCTGCAAGACGTTAAACTGCCAAGCATCTTCGTCCTGCATGACGCTAAACTGCACCTCAAGAACTACGTGCGTCTTGATTCCCATCCTTATGGTATACGTAGGACCGCCTGAACATTCATGTTTCAGGCCCAGCCCCATCCTTCGGGAATTTCCATCCCATCTCGGGCCCTTGGCCCAGTTGCCTCTGGGTATGTGGCGTATGGTGTGAACGCGGGGCTATGCCCTCATGCACGTCGGTTTGCTCGCCACGCTGTACGCCCCCCACGTTTGGGGATGCCTTCTTCTCCCCCTTTCCTTTTTCGTCCTGCATGACGTTAAACTGCACTTCAAGAACTACGTGCGGCTTGATTCCCATCCTAATGGGATACGTAGGACCGCCTGGACATTCATGTTTCAGGCCCATCCCCATTTCCCGGGAATCTCTATCCCGCATTGGGCCTCTGGCCCCAGTTCCCCTCCTTTTTGTGCGAGGTGTATGGTGTGAACGCGGGGCTATGCCCTCATTCACGCCGGTCTACTGGTCGTGCCGTATGCCTCCCCCCGTGTGTGGGACTACCTCACACCCCTCATCGTCCTGCATGATGTTAAACTGCCTCTCAAGAACTACGTACGGCTTGATTCCCATCCTTACGGGATACGTAGGACCGCCTGGACGTTTGTGTTTCAGGTCCAGCCCCGTCTCTTGGTTGATCATGGGGATCTGCCGTCCTTTGGTTGCTCTCAAGGTGAGTCCTATGACCCTTTCCGGTGATCTGTTAACATGTTTTGGGTACTCCGGTCTATGAACTGTAGTGTCGGATTCAATCCCGACAAGTCCTGTGTTGCTTGTCGGGCCCCGCGCTTCCTCTTGTTCGGGCCTTCTCGGGCAGCAAATCGATATGAATCCTGCGCTTGAGCGGTTGATGCTCGTTTTCTTGCCTCATCCTAGGATGACACGATCGGATGTTGTGTTGCGAATATGGTCAGCGACATCCTTGATCGCCATGTCGGCTCTTTCAGGCTCTGAACATTGGTTGCGCAGTCCTCATCACACTCCGCCTTTGTGTGTTGTAGTGGAATCTCGACACTCTCTTCATACTGACCTTCAGTACACCTCTACACGTTAGGCAGGCCAACCAGGATAATGGTGTCTTTCGAGGCTCCCACGATCTGAGCACCAAGGATATATGCTGATGTCCTCCCTAAGGGCCATGTGTAGCTGGACCCTCGTCCCCATAAGGAGGATGGATTCGCCCGAACAATCGCGTTCTGGGCCCAGTATAGCTGGAGGCTAGCATCTCTGCCCCTCGGGTGATGGACATATGTAGGCCCCTATCCCAGGATCCTTCTCCTGGAATCGTGCGTGACCGCAGGGCTGGGTATGTTCCCACCCCTGCTGGATCCGCCATATCGCAATAAGCGGATTCCTCCATGGTCCGAACCACATGACCTTAAACTGTGTTGTCTGGTCCTACCACACGACCGTAAACTATGATCATCTTGGCCGCCCGACGAGAAACGACACTGCATCGTGATGTTCTCCTCAGGGGACACTCACGTTGGGCGCTGGTTAATAACCACGCCATTTATCAATGCCTTTCATGGCTTGATTATTGTGGCGACGCCAGGGATTTCATAATCACAGGCATGTCGCTGCACAAATAAAAAACAATCCATCTTTAAGGACAAACAAGAAATATCAAATGCCGCTTCTTCTGGGTGCGAGGGCTAGACCCGCACCCCTCCCCGCGCCGGTGCCCGATTGTGTTGCGTCGCGCTTCAAGAACGACGTGTGGCTTGATTCCCATCCTTATGGGATACGTAGGAACGACCGGATGTTTGAAACTTCAGGTCCAGCCCCCACCTCTTAAAGATTCCCCCTTCTCTTGGGAATCCGCCGCCTTCGGGTCACCCTCAAGGCGTGTCCCTCGACCCCTTGCAGTGGTCCACCGGTGTCAAGAGTACTCTGGTTTATTGCCAGGATGGTCAGGTTCAGCTTGGTCAGGTTCCTTCCACTTTTCAGGCTTCGTGCTCCCTTTCATTCGGACCCATCGACTACGCCATGGGTAGAGCCCCCGTGAGCGGTCTGGACACGATGCCTCAGTTCTCTCCCACCAACTCGGGCTGGTGCCCCCAAGGGCCTTGGGCAGCAAATCGATATGAATCCTGCGCTTGAGCGGTTGATGCTCGTTTGCTGCCTCATTCCATCAACGGTCAGTGCGATATTGATGTTGCTTTTCCGCCACGGTCGGCAGTACTCCCATATCGTTACGCCGGTGCCCCCAGTCCTTGAGTGAATGGCCGCATGATTCACATTACATTTTCCACCTCCCATTCTGACTAGGGGAAACCTCGACACTCTTGACACTATCCCTCAGTGCATCTTTTCATATCCAGGGGATAGAACCACAATGTGGCGTACTTTGAGGTTCTTGTGGTCCAAGCTCTACGACCTTAAACTAAGATCTCCCTAAACGGGGTTCTACGTCCTGCATGACATTAAAACTGCACTCTCAGAACTACGTGTGGCTTGATCTCCAGCCTGATGGAGTACGTAGGAACGCCCGGGCACCTCGACTCGGGTCCAGCCTCAGGGATCGCTAAGTCCCGCCCCTCCTCGTCGCCGGCCGTCTGGCCTGGCTTCTGGTAGAGTGGTGCGATTGTGATATTCTCCCCGATTCAGCTTGGGATGCCCCATTCTAATGATGGGAAGTGACAGTTTCCTCATCAAAGAGGTTCTGTCTGAGAATTGAGGTGATTCATGGCCAGATTAGTGCATCCGCCTAATACGCTTTCCCCACGGTGGCACAATTTTGGGAGTGTTAGATTCTGTCCGAACAAATCATCACCTCGCCCCACGCTTCGCATGCCCTGTTGATCTGGATTTCCACCCTTGTGCCTGATGGAACCCCCAAAGCAGTATTGATGATGACATGTGATCCGCCTCCTGCAATATGAATGATGACCTTCGGTCCGTCTATTGCAGTAGTATGGTCGATTGATCCATTGTCCGCTTGCCGTCTTGGGTATTTTCTGGAAGGCCGACCGTCGTGGATTTCTGAATTCGGGACACGCGATTCACCCTTTCTCATTTCCCTATGTTCGGATAAAATCTCAATGCCCCTAGCGTTGTCCCGCTCGTGTGTCGAAACAAGTTGGGGGGATGATACATTGATTAGGTCTGAGGTCTCCTTTCCTAGGAATGACCTCCCTCTTTTCTCTAGAAGTCCAGGCCCAATTGTGGATGCCTGAAGCTTGGTTAATGCTCCCGCAAGACAATGAATTGTGGTTGAGCACATTAAGCCCAAAAGATGCAGATAAATATATTGGTTCATACAAATGGATCGAAGTATTGAGTATCAGAAGCAAAATTTTCTGGGAATGGAAAAAACAAAGCCCCTAGGGATTAGCGTGCTGAATGAGTCTTTCCAACGCCGCTACCCTTTGGCTGGCGGCCTCCAAAGCTGCTTCTCGCTCTCTGCGTGCCCTCTCTTCATCGGCGGTCACAGCACGCAGCTCGCCGATCCTGGCCTGTGCACGCTCCCACTCGACTTGAAGTGTGACCATCTGTTGGCCCGCCTCCGTCAGCTGTACCTGGGCATCAACCAGCTGGGCCGTTAGTTGCTCCACAAGCTCAGTGCACGTTGCGACGAAGGCCTCCTTCTCTGCCGGCTGCCCTTCGAGGCGCCGGACATCCTGCTCCACCACGAGGAGCGCCCGCGTGTTCTCCGACACGTCCCGACATTGTGCGACGTCGGCACGCCGGCGGCTCTCGCGCATCTTTTCGGCCATGAAATCACGGACCATCAGATGGAGGCGTTGAGCATCAGCTCCCCCGGCACACAGGAAGCGCAGCCAGGTTTGAAGGGATCCCATGCGCCCCAGCCACTCCGATGGGTCTCGCTTGAGGAAGCACTGGATGCACTTCCACCCCCTGCGGCACGTTATCCGGCTCTCCTCGACCGCCTCCATGTCCGAGTCGTCCATCTCCTCGGGGTCGGCAGGCCGGTAGGCAGGGAAGGCAGCCAGCAAGTCTGCTGTAGGGTCTGCCCCTGGGATGTCCTCACGGGGGATAGGTTCCCCAACATCTGGGCGACCTTCTCTCGCCCCAGCAGCGTTAAAACCCTCGTCAGCCCCCGACCTCTCTCCGATGGCAGCACCGCCGGCGTCCGCTTCCCCCTGATCAGCAGTTGGTGGGGCCGGATCAGTGTGAGAAGTCTATTCCAGAGCAGGCGGCATGTCTACCACTGGTCCACTCGTGGATGGCCCGGGTTCGGCAGCCCGACGAGCCTCCAGTATTGAGATCACTGCGCAGGGCATGCCGTGGTTAGTCACGGATCGTCAACGGCAAGCACCAACAGTAAAGTATGGAGACTTACGGGAATCCAAAGCGTCATCTTCCGCTATCCCAGCTGCCGCAGGAGCAATTGCAGCAGGGGACCCCTCAGCGCTTGTCAATTCAATGATGGGCGTCTGGCCCCCGCCCTGTCCTGTTGGCGCCTCTCCTACTCCTACTGAGGATGCCTGACCAACATCCGTGCACTCCTGAGGAAGGTGAAGAAATGGGTTAGAAGATGCATTAGAGAATGGATGAAGCAGGTTGAGTAGGGATAGAAGCGGACCTCTAGGAGCTCAGTGATATCAATATTGCCAGAGCCGGCCACCTCGCCGCTCTCCCGCGGGCTCCCCTGATGGGACCTTCCCTCGGAGCCTTCATCCTCCCTCATCTCCTCCTCTTCCTCGGAGTCGTCGTTACTGTCATCTTCCTCCGGCGGCATCTGTTCTGGAGCAGGCTCTAGACCGAGCATCACCTTCACCAGAAGGGACGGCTCCGCACGCTGACCACGTTGGCGCGCGTACTCGTCTATGGTCGTCAAATATGCATACCTCCGGTGGAAGTTCACCCTGTCGGCGACCTGAAGGCGCCCAACCTCTGGCAGATGGATTCCTTCGCTGGTTATCTTCTTCCAGATGATTTCGGTCCCCAGCGACTGCCACAGAGTCAACCAGGACGACCACAGCGCTGGGAAGACTTCATCGTGGGAGGGTTCGAGCAGACGCCTTACCTGCTTCTCAGGCCGCTCCTCGACCACTGCACGTGCCCCCTCTCTAGGCGCCGAGGCCGTGGCGGCAGCCTGCGATGTGCCCGCCGCCGAAGTCCCTGCTCGCGCCGGCTCCACTGCTTGGCGCGCCTCCGTTCTCCCCCACGTAACGGCGCCTCGCCTCCTTCCTTGATGCCCGGTCTCCGCACGGGTGACCTCGAGCCGCCGAACTGGCTTCCGTAGAATCCCCTCGGGGTATGCGATGGCCCAGTGTTCGGCGTACTCGGTTGTCAAGCCTGCGTCGACCCAGGTAGGAGGGAGAGTGATGACGTCGCCAGAGCCGAAAGCGGCGAACATTAGCCACATCTGGTGAAGGACGCAAGGGTTCGTCTCCTCCCGGACAGCAGTGAATACCCTCTTCGGCATCCGTTGAAGGCACTCGAACTGCCTGGCGAACCGGGTTGGCACGTAGGGCTCGCAGATCACCTTCCCGTCGATCCGAGCCACGAGCACCCCGCCCCGCATGTTCAGGAAGTATTCGTGCTGCTCCATCGGACCCTGCCCATTGTCGATCATCTGGCCAACGGGAGTGGGGAACGGGCTGAAGTTGAAATTGGCGTGATTTCCAATCCGAATCCTCACGCCCTCCGCATTTAGGGTCATCGGAGCGACCCCTGCGATGTTCAGCAGGGAGGGTCGCAGGCCGTTGCTCGGAGGAATGATGGCGTTTGGAAACGTGTACCCACCGAGGTGAGCAGCCACCCAGCCGTGGAAGAATTGAAAGGGCCCACAGACACTTCGTGGCGACCCCCCTCGCGAGATGCGTCCCAGGATGGCATACAGCTTTGCCAGCACTGGGACCCCGAGGTTGTATCTTTTGTTGGCAGCCATGGCGCCCGCCATCGCCAGTGTCGCCGGGCGGACGCCCATCCTCGCGTCCCGCACTGGCAGGAGCCACCCACTCAGAAAGGCGGCCAGGAACTCCGCGTACCGGACATTTGGGTCCCAGGCCTCGATGACGCGGTACCCCCATGAGCGGTAGTCGCCCGTCTCCAGGACCCGCCAGTACGACCCGTTCCGGCTCCTCTGAGCCGCGGTCGGGCACCGCTTCCCCCTGCATGGCATCTTGACCGTGGGGTCATGCTCCAAGAACTGTCTGAACCACTTCTTGTAAGCTATGTCCTTGTGGAAGTCCTTGACCCCGAGCCGCTCCGTAGCCAGGTCCAGTAGATGCCATGTCAGGATGGGAGTCCGTGACCTATCGCCCCAGATGTTCCTCGGAGGCAGGAACTCATCGTATTGGTAACCCTCCAGCGGGATACCTCCGATGCAGTGGATGTCCCAGAGACCGATGTTGACCTCCCCATGGTGAAGATGGAAGGTGTTGGTATCCGGGGACCAGCGGGTGAACAGCTCCGGCCCGAGCTCGGACTGCTGGTAGAAGTGGAACTGCGACGTCCACACCGCCTCAAACAGGCCGATGTACCGCAGCTCCTCCGCGAAGTGATCGCAGGTGTGGCGTACCCAGAACACCCAGGCCCACTCACTGGTGAAATTGCCCCCAGACCGCAAGTCCGAGTCCTTCAGCCAGCCCTTGGTGTCGTCAGTGACACTCTGGTGGTATGTGCTCGAGTAGAGGGCTGGAGAGTTCTCCGCAGTAGGCTCACTCCCGGCAATGGTTCGCGTCCTCGGGTTCAGGACATAGACATCTAAGTGCCTGGTCTTCCTGGCAGGATGCCCATTGTTGGTGATGTTATAGCGGGGAAGCTCGTCCTCCCGAGTCACCCAGGTCCGTGGCGCATCAACCTCGAACCCTGGCACCGGAACCCCATCCAAGATGCCATAGTTCCAGAGCGGCAGGTTTTCCGACAGCGGATATGTCTTCTGGGCCGGCGTCAGCAAGTCGAACAAGGATTTATTGTTGGAAACAATCTCCTTGGCTCTGTAGACCTCCCCGTTCGCCGTCATCTCAGCTCTACGAATGGCAGCATCCCCCTCATTCCCTTGATTCGCGGACATCTCAGAAGCTCCGGGAGTCGTGTGGGTTAAGGGATGAGGCGTGCGGAATCGGAAGAGGCTGGTAGAGAAGTTTGAGAGTTGGCGCGCAATCCTAGTGGACAGCGCGCAATTGGGAAGTCTGTCGCGTAAAACCCCGGGTGTTCGCGCAAAAACAGGCCGAAATCCGGAAGGGTTTGCGCGACGAACGGGAGAATTCCGCGCCGGCAATGGCAATTTTGCACACGAGATCTTGAAAGCTTGTCGCGCGGAAGGCCGATGTACGGTACGTGGGACCCAGGGCCCCTATTTATAGGTGAGGCCGGGTGTCCGCGCTACGCGGAAAGCGCGTTGCACGACCGCGACAACGAATTTCGCGTCGGACGCCCTTTTTGCGCGCCACAGTCTCGTGCCACCCAGGACTTCGGCATTCCGGCGTCTCCCTCGGAACCCGATCGTTGCGACCTCTCGCCGATCAGATTCCGAGGGGGGGCTTTTGTAGACGCCAGAAAAGTCCGTTGTTCCCAAACGAAGCTCCGGATGCGGAAAGCGAGGTCATATTTGGAGTCAGAAGCATGTTTCGGAGGGCCCGGAGGCCTTGCGCGGAATTTTGGAGACCCGCGCGCAAAGTTGAAGTAAGGCGCGCAAACCTCCCGGGATGCGCGCAATGCGCTGGGCCGGCGCGCCATTTTGCACGCCCGTGGCCCGCGCGACTCCCTTGCGCGCCGGGCCCGATTCCGCGCCCGCGAAGGAAATTGCGCGCCCGTGAACTGGATTCCGCGCCCGGGGTTGCCTATAAATATAAGGCGACCCTCCACGTTTTGAAGGTTGCCGGAATTCGAAGAGTCGCTCGTTCGCGCAATCCAACCCCTTCCGCGCGCAATGCCGATCTTCAGGTAACCTCCTTTATTTCGCACAAGAAAGCCTCAGGGTTCGCCTTCGCGCACAATCCCTTTGGCTCCTTTCCTTTGAACAAGTCTTCACCCAAAGGCCTTCGCGCGCAAAAGAAGCCTCTTGCGCGCAATTGCCCCCCGGGTGCGCGCAATCCAGCCCGATTGCGCGCACCCCCCTTTGCTAAGTGGCCATTCGTTAAAGAATGAGCTGTTTCCCCCGCGCGCTATCCGAGGCCCGGTGCGCGCAATCTCCATCTTCCGCGCGCAAAGCGATGGCCCAATTGCGCGCAAGCCCGCCCATTTGCGCGCCGACCCATGGTATTGCGCGCCAAGCTCCTCTTTTGCACGCAACCGCCAGGGTCGCCCCCTTTGACCCCCTGAGGGTACCCGCCTGCGTGGCGCCCGATGATCTTCATCCCGGGTGCCTGCACCGTGCGTTGTCTTCCTGTGCGGCCCTCCAGGCTCGCGCGAAGTGACACGGACCCATCAGCGGCACCATCTTCGTCCGCGCGACAAGACGTTAAACTGCCAAGCATCTTCATCCGCGCTACAAGACGTTAAACTGCCAAGTGTTTCGTCCAACATGACGTTAAACTGTACTACGTCCGCGCGACAAGACGTTAAACTGCCAAGCATCTTCGTCCTGCATGACGCTAAACTGCACTTCGTCCAAGCTATAAGATGTTAAACTATACAGCATTCGTCCTGCATGACGTTAAACTGTAATTCGTCCTGCATGACGCTAAACTGCACTATGTCCGCACTGCAAGACGTTAAACTGCCAAGCATCTTCGTCCTCAACACACGACGTTAAACTGTACTTCGTCCGGCAGGACGTTAAACCATCTGCATCGCCCGATTCCGTGCCTCGCACGCAGGGTCCCCCTCCCGGTTTGGATGTGGCCCCCACCCGCTCGTCTCTGTAGGGATGTCGGGATTGGAGTGGCCTTCGCCCACGGGGGTAGAGTATTACAAAACGAACGAACTACGTGGACTTTGATCCCTGTCTCCTAAACAGGGTACGTAGGAAGCCTCTCCGAGGTTCAAGCCCACCACCTGGTCGTCCTGGTCGTATTCACATCACTTCGTCCATCAGTGGACCCTTCCCGGGTTCACACTTGCGTCGATTCACCTATGAATCCGCCCTTGTGGGAGACTGCACATGTGTATCTCCATTGTGATTCCCCACTGCCGAAGCCAGTAGAGGGCGTGACAGGGATCGAGGTCTCTCACCTTCGGCCCAAGTCCCTCTCCAACTAAGCTTTGCCGCATCCGGGCTGCCTCAGTGCGTAAGTCCTGACAGAATGAACTACGTGGACTTTGATCCCTGTCTCCTAAACAGGGTACGTATGACGCCTTCCTGAGGTTCAAGCCCACCACCTGGTCGTCCCGGTCGTATTCACGTCGGTTCGTCCATCAGTGGACCCCTCCCGGGTTCACATTCGCGTCGATTCACCTATGAATCCGCCCTTGTGGGGGACTGCACATGTGTATCTCCATTGTGCTTCCCCACTACCTTTTTCTATTTCTCCTTCCAGCGTCCAGCATGACGTGAAACTGTGATCCACCCGGCCGTTCCATTTCCCTCTGTGCGAGGTGGTTCGGTTCAATCCTCCGCCTGACAGCCTCGACCTCCTTGTGAGTCGGCTTGCCAACGTCCAGCATGATGTTAAACTGTATATCCGAACTACGCTGACTTTGATCCGCGCTAAAGCGCGATACGTAGGAAGCCCCTACGGGGTCCAAGCTCTTCACTCCGTCATCCATCCTGATCCTTACACGGGCCGCCACATCCCGGTGGGGTCATGCCATTTCATTCCACTCCACTTCACTCGGGAAGCCGCCCATGTGCTGGCCCCAGCGTCGGAAGTTCCCTGCAAGGGGTTCTGTCATCTGATCCACTTCTCGTGTTGATCAGTCCGATGTCGTCCCCGCTGGACGTTAAACTCGCGGCATACCCCGTGTTAAACATGGAAAGCTGAGGAAAACCTCAGGTAACGCAGTTCCCCGTACCCAGCGCGGGATGCCTCAGGCCATCACGCCTTCGAGAAGCCCTATTAGGGACAGAAGGCAGACATGCAGAGCCGCAGTGTTAAGACACGCCCCCAACACCCAGAGCTACCCGGTATCCTCACCGTTGGTTGCTGCCCCGACCAGACTCCTTGGAGCGTCCGTGCGGAAGCAGCGTAATTAACCGGTGTCCATGGAGACATGGCGCCGGGAACGAGATTCACGAGGACGTCTTAAATCTATGAGGGAGACCCGGATTAGGCAACGAGTTCCGAGGAGACGTCCACGGAAGGAGGAGCCGACATCCCACCATCCCGGTTTCGATCAAGGAGCAGACGCCCCTGAATAGGGGACGGATGCCGCCCGCCTTTGGAAAGCGGGACTGCGGGGCCACAAGCCGCGCGCCCATACCCTCGGGTCGACGGGCGCACGCACGAACGCGTCCTGGCGGAACAGCGTCGGAACAGAAACCCGACGCACATCCGCACCGAAACAAGTAGTTTTTCACTTTATGATGTAATGTAAAACTTATGAATATATCTAGTGTTTCCAAGGCTACTAAACCAATCGGTCTTTCGAGATTTGATCTTTCTTGTGATCATGCCAATGTTATGTAATAATGCACCGACTCTGGGTAACTAGGGTCGGGGCGTTACAGTTGGTATCAGAGGAAGTTTAGTACAAACCATGGAAGCTAGATTTAGATAAACTCTGATTGGAGAACATAGATTTAAGATGAATTTGGAGGATTAGTATAGAAGAACTTCCTAGAATTTTGGTATTGTAGAGATTTTGTGAGTTTTCCGATCAATACATCCCTCTCTGGATATGAGCAGGTAGAGGTGGCTCTGGCACAAATGTACCAAGGGGTAAATCCCGAAAACACCGCTTTGAGCTAGACTCAAATGGGAACTGGTGCACGACAACGGGCCTTGTTGCACTCTTGGTTACGACACTCCCGGGGGATATGCTTATGATAACTCTCATTTTATTTACAAATCATTATGAAGGGTTTATGAGTATATACTTCCTCATGGGAGACATTTTTATGATTATGGATTATATCCATAAACTATTTAATTTATGTTATGTGTTTTACAAGTTTGGGATTAGGTATTGTTATTCATAAACTAATCTAATTTTTTCCATTGTTTAGAAATGGCGCCCAGTAGAAGGAATGAGAACTCTAGCAATGCACATGAGACAAAGAGAAAGAAGGATCATATATTTTATGGTCTTAAGCCAGAATTTACAAGAGAAATATTCTCGCATGTATTATCATCATATGAAGAAATAATATCATGTGTTGATAAGATATGTAAATAGTTTACTGAGACCTATGGATTTGAAGGGAAGCAAGATAAGAAAAGGATGGAAGAGAGAAAGATGGATAAACAGAAGAGGGAAAATAAGAATTTTCCCATATGTGATAACTGTGGAAAGAAACACCCTGGAACTTGCCTGAAAGGAATGAGTGTTTGTTATATGTGTGGAGGAAAAGGGCACAAAGTATGTGACTATAAGGGTAAGAAAATGGTTTCAAATGTACAATGCTTCATTTGCAAGGATTTTGGACACTACGCTAACCTATGTCCCAGTCATCAGACTATGCCGCAAATGATGCTATTGGATAATAATCAAGTTATGATACTACCACAGATGAAGAGTAATGATTAGAGTTCTTATGTTGACTATGTCAATTGAGTGTTGTATCAACAATGTACTTGATATAATAATTATGGAGTATATAAGAATTGTACTACAGTACCATTTCATTAAGGACTTGAGATTGTGTGGAACAACGAAAAGTGACTCAATAGCAGGATAAATTTTTGAAAAATATATGGTTGAGAGAATGATAAACCATAATATAGTTCTGATATCGAGGTAGTGATTTTGGAATAATACATGATTGTTTTGGATAAATTATATTGGATATTATTGACTACCTTGGAACTGATTTATGATTTGTATATTCCATCATTGTTGGGGTTTAAAACATTTTTGGATTGATGAAGTATATCTAGTATTCTATATGGAATAAAGGAGCATGAATGTAATCAATAAGGAATATGGTAATTCAGGATGTTTCAGTGTATTAATAGAATACATGATAAGGGTATTCATATGATATTATGGGGTAAAAAGGATCTACATTATGTTTACCTTCCTTATAAATTTTGGACTGTGAGTTTGGACAGAAGTATTTTGGATAGTTCTAGTTTTGATTATTTTGGATTGCCATAAAAGGACAACCCGGAGGTCGGGCGGAAACCTGTCGCGTTCGGCAAGGCTGCGAGACTTGAACCCGCAACCGAAGGGTGAAAAGGGTGTATCACCTACCACTAGCCCACGAGAAGTCCTGGATTAAATAATGTAGTTTTTTTAAAAAAAGATCTGGTAGATGAATTATAAATTCATTTATTTTGGAACCCTATACGAATAGTATAAATAGAAATTTTTACGTTCTATTATCATTTAGAGTGAAAGATGAGTTTGTGGTAGAAATTTATTAATGAATAAAACTCTAATTATAAAGTAAGTATATCTCCTTATGATCTTAGCCAGTCTCATAAATAAATTCCTCAACATTAATAAAAGGAACTTAGAACAAAAATGTTTTCCTAGATGGTACCTTAAATCATCACTAATTTATGGCTTTGGGATTGTTGGCCTTTTCATAGCCATGTTCTCTACCACTCTCCATCAGATAATTGATTGTTAGATTTCTCTTCCATATCCATATTTTCCTACATGGAACCCTAGTATGTGTTATTTTCGGTAATCTTCATACTTTCCACTCTTTATTTTAAATAGAGGCCTCATTAATTCATTTTTCGATGTGGGATTTCAACTAAGATATTTTGAAATGTCAAAAATGTGTTATCCCAATACCCTATGTTTTGTTGAACCGATGGTATTTTAAATCATCATAGATTGATGAGTTTAAGGACCTCAATTTTATATTTGTTTGTGATTGATGACCTCAATCAGTACCTATAAATATTTACGTTTTCCTCCAATTATATGTCTCTAATTGCCACCAATGTCCTCCTAATCGAGATCATAATTTGGTGGTGACCCTTTCATTTCTCTTTTCTTCATATTAAGACTAAATTTTAGTAACCCAATTTCCGATGTGAGTTTTCCCATAAATATATTTTCTATTTTCAACCTTTTATTTTCGAAGAACAATTTCAAATTGCGAGGACACAATTTATTGAAGGAGGAGAGAATGTAACACCCCAAGATTTCATAGTGTGTTATTTCTTCAAAATAATTCAATAACTTGCACTACACGCAACACCGAGTTCAATCACACCATGAATTACCAAAAAAAAAGCCATTCAAAAGAGGTTGTGAATAGTATTAACTAAATTTTAAACTTTATATAATCCTTATAATTTTAGAATCCATATTATGAGTTTCTTAGACATAATCCAAAAACAGATTCATTTTCAGTATTGCACTTTTATCAACTTTTAATAGTGGAACCTTTTTAAATTCAATATTTTAAACTTATTGACTAAATGGGGACATCAAAAAATTTTAAAATGAAACATCCCAAGCTTCCACGGTACGCTTTCCTTTGAATAATACATTAGCGTGTGTTGTACGCAACTTCGAGTTCTAACACACCACAACCAATCAAACTAGCCGTTATGAATAGTAATACCTACCTTTTAAAATTTTAGAATTTTTATCTCTCAAAATGGACTTCATTTTTGGATTCGGAGTATCGAATTTAGCCTAAGGTGAAATTTTGGTACTTTTCGGATAACTTTCATATTTTGATGAATAGTGACAATTACTAAATTTTAATTAAAAATAACTTTTTTAATCAAAATAATTAATAGTTTTAAATTATGAATTTGAGTGGTTATAAAGTATATTTAGAATATATTTTTACCATTTAATATAATTTTGGTCATTGGACATAATTTTACAATTAAACCGAACATAAACAAGTGTCAATCTTTTGATAGTTATTATCTCTTAAAAACACGCTATTTGTTTTCACAGCGGGAATTAATTTTAAATTAATTTCTGCCACTTCTGTGTTTTGAATTTAGAAAAATGGATTCCATATTTGGAATCAGTATGTTAAAATTGTGTAAATAGGTAACTTGTATTTTTAGACATTTTGAATAATTACTGCGGTAAATATTTTATTTACCATGGTTAAGGGTAAATCCGGTAAATAAGGGTTACAAAATAATATTATAATAATACTAAATTGCCTGAAAACGTGCCCTAGCCTTATTGGTTGATACATGTTCAACCATAGGCATCTTTGGGTCGATTGTGGGACCCCATGATGCCACTTGTAGGTGATAGGGACACTTTATTTTATTTAAGTTAAAATGAATACAAAAATTACACAAGCATATATCTTTTAGAAAAACAATTTTTACATAGGGTTATATATGTTGAATTTTAGATTATAAATATTCATTAGAAAGATAAAACGATTTCCAACATAATGATATTTTATTTATAATTTTTAGACATTAAATAATTTAATTTATTTATGACACAATGATGATGCAGTAATTACTATAATAGTGAAAAATCTAAATAATTGATATTATAAATACCCAAATAAATATAATATGAAACTTTTAATGAATTAAACTAATTTTATAGAATAATATGATATATTAGTATTGATTTAATTGACTTTGGTTGATGTAATCAATCTGTTATGAGTTTCACAAAAATCAACTATTAATAGTGTCAAAATTGACATAAAAGAGTTCTTAAAACAAATATTATATTATTAATTGATATTAAATTCCTAAAAATCCATGGTTCGGCCAAGATACTTAAATCAGGATAGGTTCATCATTAATGGACCACTTGGGGGTCTCTTGGATGTATATAGTCATTTTATTAACTATATTATATAAAAATACAAAGAGACATTGTAAAAGTGAAACAAATTAACTTAGAGTTAATACTTAAAGATAAAGTTAATATAAGTACCCAAACCTGTATAAACTCTATTGGTTGAGTTTTTTTAGACCTATAATTAACTAAAAATTTAAATAATCAACTTTCGAGCCACTATAAACCTAATATGAATTTATTATAAACTAATATTTATAGCTTTTCCAAATGTACCCCTCACGCCTCTTATAAAAGGGCACTCCTCCTTCTCATTTCGTCACACCTTAAAAACCTTTTGGTTCGGAAAAAATCTGCCCAAATACTCTCCCAACATCCATCACTACAACCTAGAGGCCTTAGATTGATCAGAAAGCCATCCTAAAGAGCCCTTTTGATAAAATCAAAAGGAAGAACCCGAAGAAGAGGTAATGATTTCACCACCCTTTTCCAAGTTCCTTTCTTCTTCCACTTCTTCTTCCTTTGTTATTACCATTATAAAATAATAAATCCAGTATCATATATATAATTTGATGTTATTATAAATATGGTAGAACCATATTCAGTATTCTATCCACCCTTTGAATAACATGTCACCATACGTGCATACGTACGGCTTACCGTCTCCACGTCGTGGTGTAGTTGTTATTCAATATATTACTATTTGGATGGGTATAAATAATGATATTTAACTCATGTAAATAATATATATAACATGTTAATGATTCTGTATATATGATATAACAACCATTTATAAATTATTTCAAAATAATGATATTGTCGCTCGTGCGTACGTACGGACTACCGTCTCCACGAACGCGATGAGATTCATTCTCCATCGTATCCAATCAAGTATAATTATCATTTGATGATTAAAAATGATGTTTATGGACTTGATATCATTATGGATATGAATAATATACAACCTATCCTTTACAAACATGACTTACGTAACAAAACATATAAAAGAAAACAAGTAAGTTAACACCCGAAACAACGATAATACTAAGATATTATTATCAAATCAATATTAAAAGATCATATATGATATCATATTAATGTATATGATTCTTTTATAATTTAATAACAATTATTTAACCATTATACAGGAGGTTAACCTACCCCAACCAAGGAAAAGTACAAGGTAAGGGGTTTTCATCTCACTCCTTATTCTCGTGAGATTCATGCCATATTGCCACCATTACCTTTTGTGTGGTGTATGTACTGCCCATAATTATATTATTTGTGTAATAAACTCTAATTTCTGTGTATTTACATATTCATTGTATGATACCTCTTTAATGGGTTGTATGTTTCATAAGTTACCAAATTGGTAAGGGTTATTTCACAATCTCTTCATTATCCGAGGTTGTTTATACGTAATAATCTACTGGGATCTCTTTATCATCCACATCCATGTTTCTTAAAAATGAATTCCAAAACATTTTTACTATTTACTAGAATATGGGTTAAAGTCATTTATACCCTTGTTTGACTTTTTATAAGAGGTTTGTAATGGAATCTTTCCGTCGTTTTCCAAACAAGGTGCTTTTTAACCTTTTCGACAAAATTAAGGTAAGAATGTTTTTTTTAATTTATACGGCGGGTGTGGCTATTTTCCGCCGTTATAAAATTGTCGAAGCTTCCCATACAAGATAGTAAAAATATTTTCAAAAATAAATGTTTTATTTCATAAATATAATACTCTTAAATGATTTCAAAATAGAAAGAGATATTTTTCTAAAATAGTCTTCATTTCATCTATGCCAACATCCTTTGATGGATTTTAAGCTTATTTGAAGTTGATTTATTATGATACAAAAAATCCATATTTTATTGAAGGTCTTGTGATATTTTTGACTGTGGATAAGTTATTCTTATGTCACTCATGGTTTTTTTTAGAGTATTGACATTTCATAAGTTATTTGTAATCCGAATGTTTATGTTATATTTCAACCGTTCATTCAGATGAATGTGTTAGACAAGTATATTCTGGGATGGGGACCGGTAAAAGTAAGCCCTCCGGTTTGGTCTCTGGTTATTAGAGGAACTACGGTTTGGTCTCCGGTTATTAGAGGAACTCCGGGTTGGTGTCCGGTTATTAGAGGCACTCCGGGTTGGTGTCCGGTTATTAGAGTCACTCCGGGTTGGGTTCCGGTTATAGTTAGCCCCTAGGTCTTGGGACGAGGCCTTGACAAAGAAATTAAAGTTCAGCATTATTCATTCTGACATTATAAAAGAGGTTATTGATATTGCATGTGCTTATTCGATTAATAAAATATCCATGTGAATAAGTAAATGGCATTATTTCATTTTACTTTTTCCATACTATGTTGAAGTTCAAGTTTAAAAGGCTCTTGTTTTAGTAATGCATTGCCTTAAATGTTTATGCTTATTTTTGAATGTTCCGCTATATTGTTATCCTTACTAGGCATTTGATCTCACCCCTTTTCTATGTTTTATTTTTCCCAGGATGTGAAGAAGTAAGTTATGAATGACCTCCAGGGATATTATGAGGGGATAATAGTGTGGACTATGAGAGACATTATGTTGTCATAGTAGTTTTTCACTTTATGATGTAATGTAAAACTTATGAATATATCTAGTGTTTCCAAGGCTACTAAACCAATTGGTCTTTCGAGATTTGATCTTTCTTGTGATCATGCCAATGTTATGTAATAATGCACCGACTCTGGGTAACTAGGGTCAGGGCGTTACACTACTCGTGTTGCCTCAACATTTGTGATCCATAGGCGATCACTACCCGCTCTTGCTTTAGGATACACCTGATTCTGGTCCGTGATGTGTTGCAATAAACTACACACCCTACGCCCTCCTCCAGTAGCCTCAAGATGGGTGCACTGGTCAATCACTGTTTCAGCTCCTGGAAGCTCTGCTGATATTTATCCAACCAAACGAAGGGTTTCCCCTTCTTCGTCAATGTTGAGAGTGGTGTTGCAACTCTAGAGAAGTCTGGCACAAATCTCCAATAGTACCCAGCCAAACCTTGGAAACTCCGCACCTCCGTCACGCTCCTGGGTGGCTCCCAAGCTAGCACTGCCTCGATCGTCACAGGGTCCACCGCAACTCCCGCCTCAGAGATGACGTGTCACAAGAATTGGGCTTCTCGAATCCATAACTGACACTTCGAGAGATTACCATAAATCCGGTGCTCTCGGAATGTGTATATTACAACCTGCAATTGGTAGGTGTGCTCCTCCTCAGTAGTCGAGTAAATCAATATGTCATCGATGAAGACTATGAAAAATAGATCGAGGTAAGGCTGGAAGATCCTGTTCATGAGACTCATGAACACTGCTGGAGTGTTGGTTATGCCGAAAGGCATAACCAAGAACTCATAGTGGCCATTCCGAAACCTAAAGGATGTCTTCTGCACATCCTCATCTCGAACTCTGTAATGATGATAGCCTTACCTGAGGTCTATCTTTGAGAACCATCATGCTCCCTTGAGTTGATCGAAGAGGTCATCAATCCTTGGTAGTGGATAATTGTTCTTCACGGTCACCTGGTTCAGGAGATGGTAGTCGACACACAATCTCAAGCTCCCATCCACCTTCTTGGCGAACAAAATCGGGGAAGCCCCGGGTGAAACGCTGGGTCCGATAAATCCCTTGCCCTGCAAGTCCTCTGGTTGTACCCGTAGCTCTCAAAGCTCAGCGGGAGCCATCCGATATACTAGAGAAGATATCGAGTCTATCCTCGGGTACAGGTCAATATAGAAGTCTACCTCTCTGCGAGGGGGTAGTCCTAGAACGTCATCAGGAAAAATGTCTACATACTGATCCACCACAATAGGAAAACTCGAAATCCCCACGTCAACTGCTCCTAGGATGAGACTAGCCAACTGATGAGTGATCAGTTTTCCTCTCCTCTATGTGAGTCCATCCTGCGCTGCAAAGTCTCCCTTCTCACCGGGGAAGGTGAACCTGCTCCCATTGGTGCGGACACATCACACCTTGCCCCTAATACAGTTGATCTGAGCATGGACCGTTGATAACCAATCCATGCCCAATATGACGTCGTAAGGCCTCGACGCTGCTATAAAAAGAACCCAGGTGAATCACTCGCCTCCTAGAGTAATCTCACACTGTCGGAACCAGTGCATAATCATCGAGTCTGCACTCGTAGGAGTCTCTAGCCATACGAATCGAGCCAAGGAATCCATTGGAATCTCTGAGCTCCAAATAAGGGCAGAAGTAATGAAAGAATGACTCGCTCCTGTGTCTATAAGAACTGAATCAAGAGTAGAGTAGACACAGATAGTACCTCGAGTCATCTCAGGTGCGCCGTGGTCATAGGCCTCCACTGCCTGAAGTTGAGCCTGTCTGTGTCCGCCAGTTCCCTATGGTTGGGTTGGACCTCCTGGTGGTGGTGGTGGTGGAAGAGCCTCAAAGCATCGCCCACCACCCGCTGCTTGGCCAGCTCCTCTGCCTTATCCGCCTGCTCCCTACGGACCACCACGATCGAACCTCTGCCTCTGCCTGGGTGGTCCCTCAACCATCTTCTACTCCTCTGCATGGCGGGTCGGGCAGTCACGGGCCATGTGGCCATGCCCACTGCATGCATAGCACTGTCTTCCTCTCGAATGACTGGCTCTGCGGCGTGTGCCCGGCACCTCCGAACCAGTATCCTGAGGTCGCCCACCTGATGGCCTGGTCCGCTTGGACCTCTGAGACATCTGTCTACTGTCAACTGCAGAAGACTCCACTATGTGCCGGCCTGCGGTAGGTCTTGATGCTGGTGAAGGCTCATCTAGAAAGCTCTCCACAAGAATGGATTGCTCCAGTACTCCTGCCTGCGTCGGGATACTGAGGGAGATCATCGATGACCTGATCTCATGCCTCAGTCCCTGCTCAAAGGTCTGGGCCCGGAAGAATGGGTCTCATACCATGTCCGTAGAGTAGCGCGAGAGATCACTAAATATCACAGAGTACTGGGCTATTGACATGCTACCCTGTCGCAGCTGTAGTAATTCCTGGATGCGCACCGCACAGAGGGTGGCTGGAACGAACTTCGAGAAAAAAGGATCTCGAAGTCCAACCAAAGGAGAGATGCCTCGTCGTGAACCTGGAGCATCAGGCTCCACCATCTACGTACTATTGTGTGCAGGAGGATCGCTGCAAAGATCACCATGAGGTCTGCTAGTGTCCCTACCAACCTAAAGACTCGAACGACAGCCTCCAGCCTATCCTCGGCTGCCTGAGTGTCCTTCTCCCCCACAGAACCAGTGAAGTCTCTGACGCTGAAACTCGTGCAGTGCACGAGCGCAACGTGCACTGTCAGCTGCTGGGGCTGGTGGAATCGGTGGATCGGCGGGTAGAGGTATCGTCAGTGCGTCCTCTGTAATGGGGCCCTACACTGAGGCCTCGTCACTCGGTGGGCTGCCATCTTGCACAATGCTCGGAACCCTAGCTGGTTTCCATCGTGGGGTCATCCTAAAAAGAAACAGGTGCACCACAGTTAATACAATATACCTATTGAGCTGACACAAATTAATCACAAATAAAAATTTTGAAACACACATGCAATCAATGTTTCCGTGCACTGAGTCGGAAATCAGAAGTCAGGGTCATGGTGTATGGATACGTCAGCCACCACACCAACACTGGACTCCCTGGACTGATAACCACACTAAATACCATAAAAACTATTGCTTTACACAAAATAAAATTATCAAAGTCTTGAGTTTTTTGGTAGAACCGACTCCTCTGATACCAATTTGTCAGGACCCGTCCTCGGGGCCCCTACTGTGACTACCCTAAGCCCACCTTCCATAGGCTAGGGGCTGGTGACTAGCACAAAAGGCGTAAATCCCGTTAAAAGGGAAGGCATTTCCTTTATATAATAAAACAAACACCATAGAGTACGCAAGATGAAGTAAAGACTAAGTAAACTGAGTACAAAAGTAAGTGTTGGAAAGTAAATGGGTCAGAATACAAACCCAACTGAAAGTATAGTACAACTGAAAAGAAATTACAGCAGCAGTAAAGTAAATGAGCAACCACCGAGTCATCCTCCGGCTATCTCACCTGAAGGGTGGGTACAGATGGTCTCGTTGGCTCCCTGGGTTCGTCCATCTGCTCCATGTACATTCCGCCAGATAATCCACCTCTGGGTACCATCCCGCTCCACAAGCTTCAACCACGATCAACGTTGTCCATCATCTGCAACCAACAAAACGTAATGTGGGCATCGCCCGTGCAGGGGTGAGTATACAATACTTAGTAAGGACCCCGAGACTCACAATGGTATCCCATAATCCATGAAAGATAAACCACAAAGGAAAGATACAATCACGAAGTATCAACCAACTCTACTTAGGTATATGCCCATACATATACCTAAGTCATCAATTCCTATTCTACTCCAACTCACAAGCCCATGTTCAACCCAGTCCTCACAAGAAAGTACAACCCAATCCACACAAGAAATCACAACCCAATCCACATAGGATGGCAAGTCAATCATATCAAAGTTAATGATTGAAATTCAAGACTCAACTCACACAGGTATACTACTCACGAAGAGGGATGGAGATGATTAGATGTATCCCTTGAATCATCTCCTCTGCCGAACCCACATATGATCCAAGTATAGAAGTCGTCACTGCCGAACCCACGTAGGATCCATGTACAGTAACCATTGGTGCCGAACCCATATAGGATCCAAGTATAGTCTTCATCACGACCAAACCCACTTAGGATCCAAGTACAGTAACCATCGCTGCCGAACCAACGTAGGATCCAAGTACAGTCGTCATCGTCGTCGCAGTCGTAGCCAGATCTAGGGTTCCCGCACATAGCACAGTCGATTCCGGGAGGGTCATCTCCATGAGCCAAGGGGACGATACATCAACTGTCACGATCTCATCAATAGGAACTCAACGCGATAGATGCTGCATCAATCGGACGCCCGGTCTGAGAGTTATTGGATTTTTCGTCCAAGGGGCCTGATTGGTTTTTAAGTTAAAACCAACCCGACCGTACTCCAGTTGTGTCCAAACCTCTAGTGAATTAAGTCAAAATAACCATCTCATTAAGAGGAAATCAATGTGATCGACGACACATCATTCGTACGTCCGGTCGTTAAGTTATAAGTGTTTCTGCTCCAAGGGCCTGGTTGGTTTCGGGTTCGAACCAACCAGGCCATGACCAAAAATTACCTAAATCCTGAGTTTAATATACCAAAATGACCGTCTCAATCCAAGTATCCCAACGCAACTGACGGTGCTTCGATCGGAGGTCCGTAGCCCATGTTATGGGCATTTGAACGAATCTGTCCGAGAATAGGGGGTTCGGGCCCGGTCCGACCCGGCCTGATACCCACTGGGTCGGCCCGAACCGGGCGACCCGAACCAGGTCCGGGTCCAACCCATTTGGGCATGGCCCGGCCCAGTAGGCACGACTCGACTCGGCTGGCATGGCCCAGCCCGCCTGGGCGCGGCCCGACCAGCCTGGGTGCGGCCCGGCCTGCGGCCCGACTCGGAGGCTGGCTGCGGCTCGGCTTGCAGCCGAGCAGGGTGCGAAGGGGGGGTGCCACCCCCTGCTTTTGAAATGGCCGGCCATTAAGGCCGGCCTTTTTTACCCACGGGACCCGAGGGGTTCCTGCCTCCAGGTGGCACCGGCGGCCGGCTTTGCCGGCGGCCCCTTTACAGAACCGTCGCGACCCAAGGCCGCGGCGCGACGACGCCGCGCCCCTCCCCCGCAGCCCGCTCCTGGCCGCGGCCTCCTTCGGCCTCATCGCTGTGGCGCGATGACGCTACCCACCATCACCGCATCCCGCTTCGGCTTCGGCCCTTTTCGTTTTCGCATGGTGCAATGGCACAGCGCCGCATTCACCGCAAATTTCAATGAGGATCAACAAATAAAAGGGGGGAGGATCAGCCGTGTTTGTGCGGTCTGATCTCCTCCGGTTATGTTGATAACAATCGTCCAAATTAATTAACAAATAACGTTAAATTAATCATGAATGTAAATAACCCCTACCTTTCCAAGAAGTTCGCAGTTTTCAAGCGGTGAAAAATATGGCGTCATTTCCGTCGTCGACGGTGTGCACCCAAGGAAACATCGTCTTCTCTTTTATCATGGAGAGAAGAAGATGATTGAGCGTCATTGGTGAACTCTCGCATCGGTGTCTCTTCCCTTGTCGCGGAGGAGAAAGTGAATGGAGAAACCGGAGTCATTGAGTAATTCTTCATTGAAGAGATTATGTTCTTCGCGGGGGGATGAAGTTTTTCAAAAGAAACCAGAGCTCCCCCTTCCCCAATTCCCAACACAACAAAACTAACCCCAAAATAAAAAAAGATCCTCTCATTTTATTAAAACATGCCATGGGTTCAAATTAAAAAATTAAAATACTTAATTCAATTAATTGAATAAATGTGTGTTGGCAAAATTTAATGAGGGGAAGGTGAGGAGAGGAGAAGCCACCCACTTAATGGGGGAGTTAAACATGTTAAGAAGAGTCACCAACTTTAAGAGGGGGGTTAGAGGAGTTAAAGGAATGTGAAGGGGTGGGCCTCATGTGGGCCCCACCTCAAAAATATCCTAACATGGGTAGATAGGGGCTTGTGGGTCCCACCCCAACTACCCCATTTAGGATATAACCATTAGATAAAGAAAATAAAATTGTTCCACAATTTTATTTACTTCACATTTATTCCTCAATTTTTAACAACTCCTTCTGAGCTAACGAACCTTCGGGAAAGGTCATTTTAAGTAATTACCGACGTTGTGGTTCCATCGGTGCCCTCAGATTTCAATTCTGAGCATCGATTCAAAAGATAGAAAAACCCACTCGTTCTTTTATTGAATGTACCCAGTCTAAACTTCAGAAATTGATTACAGGCACACCGGGCCTCGGAATCAGGTTCCGTCAGAAACTGTGTACTTGTAAAATCTCAAAGAATTTAAGGAAAAATTTTTCCTTGAAATTTACGGGTCTTTAAAAATTGGCAGGGGTTGGCCAAGATTTAAGGCTCATAAGGGTGTGAAGAGAAGAGGGAAGGGGTGCCCTTTTTATAAGGCAGGAGAGGGGTACCTTTTAAAAAACATAAAATATTATTTTATAATAAAGTCATATTTGGTTTATAATAGCTCCAAATTGATTTATTTTGAATCTAAAGTGGGTATGGGTCGAAATACTCTCAACCAATAGGTTTTATACAAGTTTAGGTTACTATTTTAACCTTATCATTTAGATTTAAATCTAAGTTAAATAATTTAACTTTTACAGTGTCTTCTTGTTTTCTTACACTACATCGTTAATAAACTTACTATAACAAGGCAAAAGAACCCCAAGTGGTTAATTATTAATATAAATAACATTATTTAAGTCATTTTGACGAACCTTAGATTTTTATGAATAGAATAACAATTAATAATATAATATTTGTTAAAAAAACTATTTTATGTCAATTTTAACACTATTTGGTAATTGATTTTTTTGAAAATCATAACAGAATTATTAGTTTGAATAAAGTTAATTAAATCAATACTAACTTTTAATATTAACCTATAAAATTAGTTTACTTCATAAAAAGTCTCAAATTATATTTATTTGGGTATTTATAATGTCAATTATTTTAATAATTCATTGTTTAGGTAATTACTGCATCACCATTGTGTCATAAATAAATTAAATTATTGAATATCTAAAAATTATAAATAAAATACCATTAGGTAGGAAATATATTTATCTTTCTAATTAATATTTATAGTTGAATTTATCTTATATATAACCCTATATTAAATATGTTTTATTTATTAAACATTGATTTTAATTATTTTTACTCTTCTTTAAATAAAATAATAATAAATGTCCTAATCTAATCCAAGTAGACCTAAAGGGAAATATTTGATTCCTAAGGTTATTTTGGTCGAATTAAACTTATCCAATAGAATTAGTACATGTGTTAGGGTAATAATAATATCATTTTTACCCTTAATTACCCTATTTACTTTTAACCGTAGTGAATAAAAGTAAAATGTTACTATTCACCAAAAATTATTTTTATCTTATTGAACCACATTTTACTCCTTGATATTAACCGTGTCTCATAGATTTTATAAATTCCACTCACAGATGTGGTAAAATTAATTTTTATGTATGTTTGCAAAAATCTCCTAGGAGGTAGTTAAAAGACGGTGAAAAGTTCAATAAAATTTTTATATATCGAAAATTATTATAAAATGACACCAATGAACTACATTGAACTTATATAGGTATTATGTATCAATTTTTACCTAAAATAAATTTAAATAAAATAAAAAATTATTTAAATAAAAAGTCTATTTTTAAATAGTAACCTAGTTTTTTCACTATTCATCAAAAATTGAATGTTTTCAGAAAAATACCAAAAATTCACCCTAGGATAATTTTGATATTCCGATTCCAAAAATGAAGTCTATTTTGAAAAATAAAATTTCAAAAAGTGGGTATTACTATTCATAACTGTCAGTTTATATAATATTATAATAACATATCATTATTTAGTGAAACTCGGTATTGCGTACAACACACACTATCGTAGAAGGTCGCGATTGCGTGTAAAGAAAGCCAAGTCAGAGTTGTGTGTAGTGAAAGATTCCGTTGTTGTTGTGCATAATAGAATCCAACCGTATTTCATTTATATATTGAGTATATATATATACACTCAATGTTGCGTAGAATAACTTCTATCAAACGAACTAGAAATTTTTTGTAACACGAGCCAATAATAGTGTTGCGTATACGGTGTTGCATATAGACCAAGATAATTTTGGTGCCGCGTACAACACAAGACATCAATGAAATTAAAAAGAATAATTCTCATAAAATCTTAGGTTGTTACATTCTACCCCCTTAAAATGAATTTCTCCCTCTAAATTCATCCGGGTTATAAATGGTTTACTACTTGAATGTTTCTTTCATAGAAACCCACATCGTAAAAAGGAATACCAAAACATAACTTTAAAAAACTAAAGTAGGATATGTAATGGTTACCCAAATTAACTCATCAATGGGTTTCCACATATGAGAACATAGGTTAAAATATGGATATGGAAGAGAAATCTAACCATCAAGTTCTGATGGAGAGTGGTAGAGAACATGGCTATGAAAAAGCTAGTAATCACAAAGCCATAAATTTGTGATGATCTAAGGTTCCATCTGATTTATTGGGTATGAGGGTACTAGGACAATGTTTTTTGTTTTCAATATCATTCCCCTAATGCTGAAGAATTTTTTAACTAAAAGAAATACTTACTCGATTTTGGTAAAATCTCACCGTTTTTGTGCCTTGAACAATTTCCACTTCATCTCTTTAAGAAATGAAGTTGAATTTTTCATTCGTGAAGTGTTAGCTGATCATGCGATAGAATGAAAGGTCATTCCATTTGTTTCTATGGAAAAAAGTTTAGCACAATTTATTAAATATACATAAGTCAATCTTTCTTGAGATTAATCATATATGGTTGCTAAAATGGACTTATACTTCATCTATCATAGTGCTTCATAAACTGAAACTAGTTTCTACTAACCAGGGACTTCCTGTAGGCCAGTGGTATGCGATAATGGCATGTCGTACATCAATTGTGGGTTCTATTCCCACAGCCTCATCTGACGTGACGGGTTGTCACTTGTCCTATGGGTTGTCCTTTTTCTAAAACTATAATATTATAACATTACATAAATAATATCGAAAAAGAAGTTCTATCTTTAAATAATGCTATCTTATGTCCAACATAATCCATTCCAATCTTTAGGATTATCCAAAATACATCTGTCCAATATCATAGTATAAACAAAATGATTACTAGAGAGGTCATATACCAAGCATGTGAATACCATCATTTATCTCCCATATATCATAAGATATATCTTGTTGGTCATATTCCAAACATGTGAATACCTTAATCATGTATTCTTTTTTAAACATGAATTACCATAGAACCTTAGCAAAAACATGAATGATTTCAAAAGTTAACTCATTCCACATACCAAAATCCCAAAATTTCTATATACTCAAACCATGATATCACTTTGTCCTTATATCAGTGATGATCTCATGAATACTATCAAAATTTCATTTTCTCTGTATCCCTTCATTATGCGCATATCATCATCTTTCGAAAAATATCTGAATAACATTTCATGGTTACGAGTACCATTCAACATATACTTTCAAATACTTTAGGGAAAAAAAAGTGTAACAATCCTTAGATGTTTCTTTATTCCATAGTACCATTAAATTACGTATACAACATAACTCATGATAAACATACAATCATTCCACTGCCTTTTTAAACCATTGACCAAACTTCAACACTTCTTTAATCTCATATATCATTTGTAGTATCCTCATCATCATCCACATAAATACTACCCATATGACCATGCTGATTCTCTTCATGAGATTTTCCCTTAGGGTATTGGTTTTCATAATGCTCATACATTCCACATTTAAAACATCTAATCATTGTTGATGTCGTAGCAATACTATTATCCTTCTCCATGGTGTTAACTAAACTTTTTCCTTTGCACCTACTATATTTGTGTCCTTATTTTCCACACCTAAAGCATCTTCTAGTTCCTTTGAAACATTCTCCTTGATGCCTCTTACCACATGATTTACATGAGAGAAATTGAACTTTCTTTCCTCTATGATCATCATGAAACTCCATCTTTCTCTTATTAGCTGAGTTGGGAAACTTACCAAAGATGAGATTGTTGATCATATTATGAGATTTCTGATTAGGAATAATAACGATTTTGGACTTTCGAATCCTGTTTCATTTGGTTTTTCATGAAGAATATCATTCTATTGTCCATCATATCCTCTATTGTCATGAATCTTCTTGTTTCTAGCCATTTTCTAAAACCCAAAAAGAATAGTGTGAGGGGAAAAATCATGTTAGGGAAAACAACATAATAAAGGGGGAGTACCGTCAATATCTAACATCTTAGGTTAAATTCTAAGATCGTTTCAGTAATTCTTGGACTATAACCTATACATATACATATCCTTAGGGACATCCCTATACATACCTTAGAAATATCTCTAGGGATTTCACTAAAGTTTTTGCATCCTAGTTTCCAAATTTTAACTAAACCTTTGCTCTGATAATAACTGTAGAGTCCCAAATATTGACATACATGGACATTACATTAATTTTTCGGAATATTTAATACATGACAAAATCAGACACCCAAAAACCGTATTAGTTTAGTGTCTTTGGAAACTTGGAACGTAATGTTCTAATCATGGTGAAAGTTCTTCAACATATCCCATAAAGATCTTCCCCTTTTGGTTTTCTTACCTAAAACCTATCTTTATATCCTGGGGAAAATAAAACATAAAAAGGGTGATCTCAAATTCTTAGTAAGGGTAAACATAGAGAATATAAAACAATCTATAAACATTTGAATGAAAAACCATAAACATAAAATCTAAACATCAAAATCTTGAGCAAAGACGTAAATATTGGAAGTACGTAAGGAATATATCATAATGGAACATCAATCATGATAAAATAGCATTGGAAGAAAACATGTAATTTTTTCAAACCATTAAGCGCATGATATTATTTCTATAGTATCCAAGGCATTGTTTCCAAGACCATCTTAGTGGACAGAGTCCATTACTGAACCGAGTTCACTCCTCATTCCAGTCCTGTATTACTTAACCGGATTAACTCTCTATTCCAGCCATGTCTATCTCATGAGATATAAATCTTTACCCAATGCATTGGAGGTATATATAGGTCCCACCCATCTCATAATGAAATAATTCTAATGTTTTCCCCAATATATACATAAATCATTCATCATAACCCAAAGAATAAAATGGGTTTCATAAACATCATCTCATCATAACATAATATATATTAAACAAATGGATATACTTTCATCATAAGAAGAATCAAACCATGTAAATAATAGATACATTATACTTGAAACATAAAAATATGAAATAATGTCATCTTAGATAGAAAATGGTTTTGATAAAATACTTGAAATGAATTCTTGAGGAAAATATCATTTCTTCTTCAAAATCATTTTCTTTTCACAAAATTCCATGAAATTTTAAAAGAATAGAATTTTGTTGAAAATATTAATGAAATATTGTAGATTAAGCTTCCTGAAAATAAGGCGATATGAAACCGTAAAAATCCGTTCATGTCGTATAAGTTAAAAAAGCATTCTCCTCGTACTTTTGTCAGAAAAGTCAAAAGGTTCCTTGTATGGTAAACAAAAGAAAGATTCCTTCCATAACACAAAGTAAAAGTAAAAGAGGGGTAAACATGAAATTAAACATACATGGAAGAATATTAAACACTTTATGAAAAACATTTTATGGGCTTGGATGAAAAATATAACCCCAGTAAATACTTACGTATAAGCAATATCAGATAAAAATGAGATTACAAAATTATCTATTACCTTATGCCAAATTTCTTCTATATGTGTGTAAGACTATTATATATTGGGTCTAAAAATATTTTTAAATTATAAAATAACCATAAAAATATTTATGATATCATATATGATTCACTTACGACTTTATATTATCTGTTCATTTGTCAATTCCATGTTAAAGAAGCGTTTTGGGTAAAATCGTTTCATTTATCATTCGTGTTTTGACTTGTAATTATTAATATGATTACTAAGATCATGATTACTTAATTCCAGAATATAAAACAAGATTTTTATATAATATATATTCAATATATATATATATATAATAGATCGATAAATGGAAATAAATACACAGTTCATGGAGACGGCAGGTCGTATGTACGTATGAATGCTGTTTTTCGTTTCCTTATTGAATTGAATGGAATTAAGTAGATGACATACATGTATATATACATAAATCCAGTATCATTATTATTTCATATATTTCATGATTACTTATTATATATACTTTATAATTATTCTTTATTTTTTAACATGGAAAATGAATCTCATCGCGTAGTGGAGACTGTAATCCGTACGTATGTACGAGCGATGATATCGTTCCCATATTTATTGAATGGTATTGTAGTGGATTATATAATATCATAGAATCCGTATGATGTTATAATAATTATATATAGTTATTATTTACACCATTATACCCATCCAAGTTAGGTGGTGGTGGAAAAACTGATTACACCACAGCGTGGAGACGGTATTCCATACGTACGCACGCGCGGTGATTTCATTTTCCGTAGGATAGATAGAAGGTGAAATAAGGTTGTTTCATATTTATAATAACATATAAGTATATAATTAATATTTATTTTATTACTTTATAATGAAACAACTAAAGAAGACGAAGTATAAGAAGAAAGAAACTTGAAAGAGTCGATAAAAGAGATTACCCCTTCCTCGACGCACCTCCTATAAACTTCTTCTTAGGGAAATAGAGTTGATCTTTTGAAAATACCAGAACCTCTATGATTTTACTAGAGAGGTTTAGAAGATTCATTGGAAGGTGTTTTTTGAGATTTAAGGCTCAAATGGGCGTGAAGAGAAGAGGGAAGGGGTGCCCTTTTTATAAGGGAGGAGAGGGGCACCTTTGAAAACACTTAAAATATTATTTTATAATAAAGTCATATTAGGTTTATAATAGCTCAAAATTGATTTATTTAGAATCTAAAGTGAGTATGGGTAGAAATCATCTCAACCAATAGGTTTTAGGCAAGTTTAGCTTACTATTTTAACCTTATCATATAGATTTAACTCTAAGTTAAATAATTTAACTTCTATCATGTATTCTTGTTTTCTTACACTACATGGTTAATAAACTTACTATAACTAGCCAAAATAACCCCAATTGGTTCATTATTAATATATATAACCTTATCTAAGTCATTTGGACAATCCTTATATTTTTAGGAATCAAATAAACATTAGTAATATAATATTTTTTTAAAAAAACTATTTTATGTCAATTTTGACACTATTTGGTAATTGATTTTTGTAAAAATCATATCAGCATGATTAGTTGGAAAAAATTTAATTAAATAAATAATGACATGTCATATTAACCTATAAAATTATTATAATTCATAAAAAGTCTCAAATTACATTTATTTGGGTATTTATAATATCAATTATTTTAATATCCCATTATTTAGGTAATTACTGCATCACCATTGTGTCATAAATAAATTAAATTATTTAATGTATAAAAATAATAAATAAAATACCATTTGGTAGGAAATACTTTTATATTTCTAATGAATATTTATAATCTAATTTATATTATGTATAACCCTATATTAAATATGTTTTATTTATTAAACTTTGATTTTAACTATTTTAACTCTTCTTTAAATAAAATAATAATAAATATCTTAATCTAATCCAAGTGGACCTACAGGAAAATATTTTATTCCTAACGTTCTTTTTGGTATAATTACACTTATCCAATATAATTAGGACATGTGTTAGGGTAATAATAATATCATTTTTTCCCTTATTTACCCTATTTACTTTTAACCGTGGTAAATAGAAGTAAAAAATTACTATTCACCAAAAATTATTGTTATCTAATTGAACAACATTTTACTCATTGATATTAACTGTGTCTCTTAGATTTTCGAAATTCCACTCACAGAAGTGAAAAAATTAAGTTTTATGTAAGTTTTCAAAATGCTCCTAGGAGGTAGGTAAAAGACGGTGAAAAGTTCAATAAACTTTTTATATATTGAAAATTATTATAAAATGACTCCAATAAATTACATTAAACTTATATAAGTATTATGTATCAATTTCTACCAAAAATAAATTTAAATAAAATAAATAATTATTTAAATAAAATGTCGGTTTTTAAATAGTAACCTATTGTTTTCACTATTCATCAAAAATTGAAAGTTTTCAGAAAAATACCAAAAATTTACCCTAGGCTAATTTCGATATTCTGAATCAAAAAATGAAGTCCATTTTGAAAAATAAAATTTCAAAAAGTGGTTATTACTATACATAAAGACTAGTTTATATAATATTTTAATAACATATCATTATTTAGTGAAACTCGATATTACGTACAACACATGCTATCGTGGAAGGTCACGATTGTGTGTAAATCAATCCAAGTCAGGGTTGTGTGTAGTGAAAGATTACTTTATTGTTTTATATAATATAATCCAACCATATTTCATTTATACATTGAATATATATATATTTATATATATACACACTCAATGTTGCGTAGAATAACGTCTATCAAACGAACTTGAAATTTTGTGTAACACGAGACAAGAATAGTGTTGCGTATACGGTGTTGGGTATAGAACCAGATATTTTTGGTGTCGCGTACAACACAAGAAATCAATGAAATTAAAAAGAATAATTCCCATAAAATCTCTGGTTGTTACAATTTCTCACCCTTATTTTTTAACTTACCTCATCATTCCTCACCCCTCTCCTGGTTGATGCCCCTCATGCACCTCTCCACCCCCTCAGCATCTCTCATCCTGGATGATTTTCTCCTGATTATTCATGATTCATGTTCGGATTCTCTATTTAGGAACTATTATCATATATATATATATATATTAGTTTTCTACTCCATTTTCAATGTGGTTGGTTCACCTAAACCATAAGGGTTCAGGGTTGGATGATATTTGATATTCTTCTTTTTTTTATAATGTTTATGTGTTTCTCTTTTTCCCCTATTGTGTGTCCTCCATCAATAGTGAAGCATTCTGGCTCACCACAGATTTATTATACATTATTAGAGATATTATTTCCCTATTTACTTAATTTAATTTTTAATACATTGATTTTCTAGTGTTTTAATTACTTTTTTAATTCCATAATTATGGTATGGAATGTGTAAATTGTTTCTCAATGTTTGAATTTATTTTCAACATTTTTTCCTTGGAGTGTGATGGGTTATCTCAATTTAACATTAAATTTTAATTTTCCTTAATTAACCATGCATACCATGTGTTGATAAAATGGATAAATGGAATTTTAAAAAGTGAATATGATTTAATAATGTTTATTTGGGGTTTTAATTGTTTCCCCGAATTTATTATTTATATTTTCAACTATCACTGAAAATTACAAGTAATGTTCAAATGTTTTAATTGTGACTCTGAAATAAATAGTTATGATATAAAACTCTTTGACCATGATTGGGTCATGGGATAAAAAATAGGCAGTATTCAAGTGGTTTTACACTGTTTGGTTCATTAATTAAATTGAGAGGTGGTGATTCAATCCCTTGGTGTTTTATTTTATATGAAATCATATATGGGAAAAGAATGTGGTTTCATCAATTTATTTTGAATAAAGTTTGTGTTCATTTTAAATTGATTTCAACATGTTTTGGAATTTTGGTTTTAAAGTGTCATATAAAATATGATTTAAAATGATTTAATGAATTGGGAAAATGTCTCGTTATATCGATCCATGTGTTTTAATGTCATGTTTGGAACTTCAAGAATTTTTTCAATTATGTATAATATCTACATGTGATTCTAGTGACATTTGTGTCTTGTAATCTATTAGGGAATGTTTGTATTATATGTTTCTGTAATTTTAATAAAAGGATATCATTGAGGATACTTCTTAAAAGGTTATAGGAGGTGAGGTATATATTTTTATTAAATCCCTTGAAATTTGTTTGTGTTTATTGATTCCTATAATACATTTTACTTATCATGGGATCATTAATATTATAGTAAGTGGCATGTATAAATGAAATAAAAATGTGTTTAGAAGTATGATTACAAGGGAATTTTGATTAGTTATATGCTGGCAGTTACATCGATAGGGTAGTGAGTCATGAGGGATAACCCTTTTTATAGATCATTGAATCATGTGAGTTCTCTTGATTTTTATTATGTATTAGTCTGAGGAGACTATCAAAAACAGGGATAAGATAATTAGTGTCATCCTAGTTTCCATGTTTTAAATTGTTGTCTTTATTAATATATCATAATAATCATTCACATGATACTAGATCCTTATTATGATGCTTTAGGAGATTTAATTTTTTGTTTTTATTAGATTCCTGTAGTTTTTTTACTTCTTTTCATTTTTCTTACATAGGCCATTTTGAATTATTGTGTTATATGGGTTCCTTTTGTGGTATGTTTCATTTTAGTGGATTTTATTTACTTTTAATATAGTTTTAACGAGGGTTTGTAATGCATTTTCTCAAAAAATAGGATCAATAATTTATTTCATAATGACTATTAAGAAAGGTATTTTAAGTGAATTTGGTTTTGAAAATAGAATTTCCAAGGGTTTTTTTGTAATATAGATGAATAATTTTTTTTTCTATTTGGTTTAAAAATACCTCAATCTATCGTATTGAGAGTTTATTTAAAATTCTTAACCATCCTTATTTGATTTTATGAGTGAAAATTATTGTTTTTTATAAATTTGTGAGTGAAATTTTCTTATCTTTTTCACATAAACCATGTATAAAACAATTTATTCTTTTTATATTTAAAACTATCTTGAAAGTGATTTATAATTAATGGTAATTCATATGTAAAGGTGGGTGGTTTCCTTCTGAGAGGTTATACATTCATACATTATTTTTATATTGGATTGAGTTTCCCATATTAGTTCCTTGTTTCACTCAGGAGTGTTGATTGACTTGGCGGATTGAGGTTAATTTTTTATTTTATCATATTCATCATGTGGTTCCTATTAGTTATTTTTTGAATTTATTTTTCTATTATATAATGTTTGGAGTGTGTGGTTTTATATGATTTATGTTTTTGAAGTAGTATTTTACAAATTTCTATCGATATATTGTAGTGTTATTAACTAGTGGCCAAACCAATGAAATATGTGGGTGGAATTATATCTATCAAAGGGTATAGATATTGTAATTTCATGAGTTTTTTTCTAAATTAACATTTTTTCTTGTTTAATCCAACTTATTTGATTTTTTTTGCATGGATGTCTAACTTACGGATGGTTCTTGTCAGATTTTCAGGAGAGGGTTTGTCTTTTAAACTCTAATTGTTTCATGAAATAATCCCCATGTGTGTTCTTGTGATTATCGAGAACTATTTTCTAGCGCATGGGGATTAGGAATTCCCTTTGGGTTATTGGTGGAATAGTTTGTGAATCTGGACAGATGGCACCATGGTCCAAGTCATTATATGATAAGAAACAATATACCCAAAAAACCATAGAATAATCATTTTCATAATGGATTCCATGCCATATCGTATCGCCATATCATCTCATATGAAATGATAATAAAATTCTTCATATATGTAAATTCATTATGGAATATCACCATAAATATCATCTAGAGGCTAAGTGAATAGTCATGGGGATACCATTTTTGAATAAGTTCATTTTTAGTATTATTATTAAATGATTTATGATAATTGTTATTATAGATATGTATTAATCGATTGGGATATACTCATAGACAATTACATAGTGACTAAAATGATATTTTTATCCCTTAGTAGTTTCTTTGAAATGGTTGGCCATTAGGGAAGATGAGTGGTGAGATCCTAATTATATGTTATTATTTTTTCCATATAAATGTTAATATACATGTATGAATTAAGTATTTTATTTTACATAGGTTGTTCTAATTTTTATTATTAAACACACCCTTGCATAATTAGTTGTATTATGACATAATTATGGTTGTTTATATTACTTATAATTTTTAAAAAAATATAAAGGGGGTGGAATATGTTGTTCAAGTCTAATTGGGTGATTCCTTTAACATGTTCCTAGGGTGAACCTCTTTGTATTATTTCCAAACCAGGTTTTTGATAGAGTATGGTTGTGTCATAGTGGAATTATATATAGGTCTGTTTTAGGAAAGTTTATTAGATTAGTCACATGAAAGACTTTGTTATTGAGAAATATTAATGAAATTATTGAGTTATTTTAATCCACTATATCTGTTTTGGTATCCCATCCATGGGTGTGTAATTCAACATATTTATATGTATGTACTCTAACTATATATTGTATAATTCAAGTACTTAAATCTTTTTTAGAGTATAATTTTGGTCATACATTAACTATATAGTGGTTTTAGATAATAGATTATATGAAAGAATTCATGTTCTAGGGGATGTTGTTCGAGGATTGATAATTTTGTGAAAATTAGTTCTCGCGTTATTAATATTATCTTTTAAATTCATTATAAATCATTCATTTTAATTCTTTCTAAATTTAGTTTTTCATCAAAATAAAATTTGGTGGTAATTATTAACCAAGAAATGACCCAGTATAGACTGATCACAGTTATACCAATTATTGACCATGTGGATATTGATAACTCTTTAAATGGATATGAGTATGTGTTACCAACAATTGATACCATACCAAAGATAAATATCATTTTGGATGATGTGATAAGTTGTGGAGTTTATGTATTTTAGGAATTTCAATACAAGATCCTACCCTTATTTTGATGATATCCAGACACCATTAAATCTTTTTTTATTTTCAACAAAATCATATTTTTCTTAAGTGAGAACCAATATAATAAATATACCATGAAAACAAACAATTGGCCAAAAAAAGCATCCCAATGATACTTATAATAGTACATATGTTCTAAAACATGCATGATATGATAATAGACCTTCAAGTAGAAATTAAGACCAAATAGAATCACACCTTTTAAGTGTGAAAAATAATAACCCCACATTAAAAATTTGGAAACCACCAATAGTCACAAAATGAAGGTATAGATGGAGAGGCAACACATTTACATTGATAAAATCATTATAGAACTATTGTGACACTTTTAAAACACTAAAAAAACTAAACCAGCCATTCTATCACCTTCTATCCTATGTATGTCACACTTGAGACTCAAATAAAGAAAAAACAACATTATTGAATAATCATTTTATGATATTGTAATGTTACAAAACAATATCCATGTTATATCTATAATTACAAGATAATGATTGATTAAAAGGTGTCCTATAATGTTTAGGATCATTATATTTGAAACCAAAATGTACACATTGTAGGGGAATGTTCATGTATCCAAATTCATAAAACAAGAATCTAGCTTGTTGTTAATCCAATACTTATTGTATTCCACAAGTCCTTGTTGTTCTAACCAATCCTCTTGATTATGGTGTTCCTTCATAGTCAAATCATTATTAAAATAACATGCCACAAGTATTTACTTCTTTTATGCCTTAACAAACCATTCATAAAAAATTATTTTTTTGAGAAGTGAGAGGGAAAAATTCCCCAATCACCATCCCTACCAAATGATATTATTTTTTTAAAGACCCTTGAATAGTAGGTTCAAAGGTGGGGATCAATTTTCTATACATTAGGACCTTGACTAGATTAATTATCCTCTAAAGGACCATTAATGAGTTATTTATAACGTTTTACAATAATATTAACTACATAACAAGTAGAAATATGCTATGGTGATTTAGAATAATAATTTTTATGCTTGGTAGATTTCACTTTTATTATAGAAATTAATTCCTTGGATATCTTCTCATTAGACAATAGGAAAGATCTAGAGGTATGAAATTATTTTTTAACTATTTTTATCCTATAATATGATGAAAATATTCTACCACATGTAATTTGTCTTTAGAGTCTTATGATTTATACAAGCCATCATCTATGAGATGTTTTATATCTTAGGATACAAACTCCATGATGTCGTGTCCATGCCTTGAAATAGTGTCTCAATCCTTATTATTTCTCCATGGGCCTATTATCATCCATTCCTGACACTCTTTTTTGAATTATTTTACATTAAAATCATTTAACGAATCGTTAGTATTAAATTTATAATTACATCTTGCTATATATAAATAGGAGTAGTTAAACACAAAAAAAATCACAAAGTAGAAAATAAAATCAAAATTAGTGGATTGATATAGAACTGTGGGGATTTTCATTAGACATCAAGTGGATTGATGAATTCACCTTCATCAATAAGATAATATTTCATGAAAATTTTTTAGGCATAAGGACTATAATTACACTCAGTAATACTATATGCACTCAATTTAACAAAGATTAGTGTATCACTAAAAATGAATTCCTGAAACCAAGAAATGTTGTTTGAATATCTTACTTCATATATACCAAGCCTTAATGCCTATACAAAACCAGGGATGTCGATTAATCCCTAGAAATAATACTTTTAATTGATTATTCTCTTGATATTACCATATTTAATGTATTAATAATCTATCTTAGAAAGATATAAATAATATTCTTCTATTACAACTAAAGTATTTTCAGTAAAAGGTTCTTCGACATTATATTACCTTTACCAACATGATGGATTATTATACCCCAATCTTTTACTACTCATACTTTAAAAAACCCATTACTTTTTTATTACCTTTTCTTTATAATATTACTCACATTTAATTTATATATAAATGAATATAGAAATGGTTTATTGTGATTTAATTAAATAAATATATGTAGAGTAATCATGTGAAAAAGGGTGTTAGTGTGTTGATTAGAGAAAACATATCTACAAAATGGTTTCCAAACAAAATATGATAATCAAGGGGATTGAAAATAATAAGGTAAGACCAAGTAATTTTATTCAAATAGACAGGGTATATGGATATCTCATAAAATGAAAAAAAAATATAAATAAGAAGAAATGATTCAACTTGTGAAATCTAAGCATATTATACAAATATATACTAAAATTATCCACATATTAAAATTGGATACACCCTTACTATGAATCATTTCTAGATGGGAATGATAATATGTCTTATATTATAAGGTGACATGACTCATCTTGTGAGGATACATGTAATTCCTAGAGTGTTCTTGTCAATGATAGCATTGCATAGTTAAAGTAAGAGGATTTAGATGTTAACCTTGTAACTAAATATAGTAGCATAAATGACCCAAATAGTTTTTTTATATATTTTTAAAAAGGTTATTATCCACAAAAATTATTTTCTGTTTAGATTTAGTTTCTATGTGATATGGGAAATAATTGTTTTGTCATTTTTTTCATGAAACTCAATTAAATGATATATTAGGATTATCTCATGATTTCATAAGGAAATATGTCTTGATGGATCATTTTTTCCTACACTCATTTTGTGAAGTGTTTTGGATTTGGATTTTCACTCTTGACCCCTTGACTAACACTAATCTACTTGGATAACCAATTAGGATTTGGAGATTCTTAATTAAGAAGAGATTAAAATGGAAACCAAAGATAGAATTTTTATTTGGGTAGATATTAAGTAATTCACAACCATAGTTCTCTTTTTAATCATATTTTAGAAGGTGAAGTCCATGATATTCTTGATATAAAATTTCATTCATAGGATGACTATAGATTGTTAATGATTATTTTTTGTCTATCATTTCAAACATTAAAATTTATGGTAATAAATAACTTTTTTTATTATTAAAAAATAAAATATTACAAATAATAAATACATATTTGATAATATTTCTATAGATAATTATAGAAAATATAAAAATATAAATAATTAATATAGAATGAATAACTCTATTGGATCAAATTATTTAATAAAAATCAAAATTATAAAAATTAAAGTACAAAATAAAAATAATATGAGACCATGAATTGAAATTTTTATAGATGTAAAATGGTGGAAGTTTTATTTAATGGTTTAATATTGAATGAAATTATATGGTATAAGAGTGTATATGGTTGTTAAACGATCATTTGGAATTTTGACCATTGGTAATATAGTTTTTATTAAGAAACTATTAGAATTATTGTACGCTAATAAAGAAAATGGTAGGTGTTAATTGGTGAATAAGGTATTGATAATATATTTTACTAGTAGTAAAATACCTCATAAAATACATTTACAATATCTTTTTATGGATTTATCATCAAAAGAGTAATCACTAAACCAAACCCAAGATAATCTTCTAAAATTTATTTTCACATGGAATCATTTGTGAGAGAAGTTCAATTTAGTTGGAATCACTGTGAGACCAATTTTAGAAAAACCAATCTATAAAACAATAGCCACATCACACCATACCTATTGTTCTTATTTTTGTTTAGTAAGGGGTTATTCATATTGGTGTTAATTTGGAATTAATATGAACTTTATTTTAGTAATAAAATAACATTTAATTTGATAAAATATTTTTATTAAATATAATACATAATTTAAAAGTTAAATTTCACATAATTAAATGATAATTTTTTAAAAAATTGATCTCATATTTGTAATAAGTATATCAACATCATATATATAATCAAATTTTATAATTTTGAAACAAAAAATGTGGTAAAAATGGTAAAATGTTATAAATATGACATCATATATATGTAAAAATGAAAAAATATTCCCATGATAGGGTTTATAAGATAATTATATACCTAAAAATTATATCCGAGAATTAATATAGGAAATGGCGCCCTATGGGTTGTAGAAGCACAATTGAGATAATAGAAAAATAAAATATTCCATTCTTTATTCTATGGGATCCCACCCACCAAGCCTATAAATAACCACCCTCTCTAATAATTATCCTAAAAATGTGTAAGTTATCTCTTAATATCACTCTCAAGGGGTAATTTTGGTAGTATTATATACAATATTCAACAATTTTTGCGGCTCAAATGGTTGACTCTAAGCTAAAAAGATAATGTTATGTAATGGTCTCTTTTATCACACTTTCAATTTCTATTTTTCAATTATTTTATTATTTTATATTTTAAATTCTTTTGACACAAACATATATGTATTTAATATATCTTATTATGTTTCCTTTAATTTATTTTCTATTATATATTATTTATTAACTATTTTTATATCCTCTTCATAAGCTATTACCATGAAAAAATATGGTTTCCAATTTATCCTTCTTCATTTAAAAATTGTAATTCTTTTATTATAATATCTTCTAAACATCCATGAATAATTTTTCTATCTCTATAATGGATTATATATTTTATGAATAATAAATTATCCATTCCATCCCATTATACACTTTAATAATCTATTTTATTCTAAAATACTCACATGGCTCATACTCTATTATTAAAGTTTCCTATGTATATGCTGTGTTGTGGAAATAGAATCTCAATGTCTAGATTAATCCATCACTTAAATTATTATATAATATCTTCAAATATCAATAAATATAAATTTTCAGTGATAACATCCATATACAAGATTCATAAGAGACATCAATTGCCTCTTAATATTTTTGTAACCCTCTTGATGGATATTTAGGAGATGTAGTTTATAAGGGTGATTTCATTTAATTATGAGGTCACTTTTCCCATTTGAATTTTCATATAAACATCTCACATTTTTTGAGTTATACAAATGGTCCCTGATTTGATCTGGTACCTTTCATTCTCTTATAGCGTGATTTATTGGGTTCTTATGTTTATTTTACATTTATATGACCCTTTCATAACAAGACTAATTACAATGTACACCAAATTATAAATACCATATAATTAATTATTTAAATTTACATTTATTCATCAATACATCAATTCCATTCATTTTATAAGGGTAAAAAAATTTATTTAACATTTTATTTATTTATTATATATGAGAGACCTAATAAATAAAATGATTGATTGTTAATCCATTTCATATTATGTTTTTTATCATTAACATTATGATATATATTACAAATAAAAATTATTATTTGATTTACTGAATTGAACAATTTATGTGACAGTTGGGCCACAGAATTATATATCACCTTATTTCATTAGTAAAACTCTTGATACCACTTTGAATGTGTAATGGGAGTGTTCTTAGACTTTATATATGAGGTCCTGGCACAAATAATTGATAATATGTTTATGTTTTCCAATATATGGCTTTCCCATAATTTGGCCCATTTTTTGTTATATTATTTCTAATTATATATTTTTCATTTTATATCTATAAATTATTTGATATTAATTTATGTTGATTATTTACTCCTATAATGTTTTTTATGTCATGAACATGTATAATATTTTGTATGAAATCACTTACTAAGATTTTATGATCACCCCTTTTATTATACTTCCCCATTTTCTAAAGTAATGAAGAGTAGTATTAAATATACTTTAATCCAAGTAAATTATTGAGAAATAATAATAATATATATTTTAAACATGTATTATGTGATAGGTACTTTATGTTTTCAAATTAATTTAATGTTTTTGTGTCTAGTGTAATGACCCCTACCCAATATCACAATATTGGTAGTTACTTTATTACATTGGCATAATATACATGGAATAACATACCGAAGGAACAAATATTTTAGTATTCTTGGAAAACTATACACATGCATGAAATTATAATTATAATTTATTATATAAAATATATGAAATATTTTATTTTATAATTCCATTATTCCTCAGATTTTATCCTTATATATGAATCACAAATCACTTCCTCGTATCCTGGGGAGAATAAAACAAAAAAATGGTGAGCTCAGATTCTCATTAAGAGTAAAAATACATTGAAATATATCATGAATAATTTAACATAAACAATATGTAAAGGTAAATAATAAAATAAAATTATATTTAATCAATAACATGAGTATAATATGGTACAAATAAAAGATGATCAAATAATGCTATATAAATAGTCACATGAACTTGAAGCATAACCACAGATATTTGAACAAATAAAATAATCACATAGAATATCAATAATTAAATTTATAATGATGAAATGAATAATTTTGGATATATTAGACATATAATAAAGGCCTCATTCCAATACATATTATCATCATGGCATTGTACCAAGGTATTTTTCATAAATGGGTAAATCCATAGCAAAATACCCAAGTTAATTTTTCTCATAAAACCTACTAATGGATTGAGGGGATATATAATTATGGGACCCACCAATAACTTAAAAATTCTAATACATATATGGAAGGGGTGAAAATAATCAATATAGATATTCTTAAAGGAAAACTAGTATACAAAATGCTAATACATACCCCCATTAATAAACAAAATCATAAACCATATTGTATAATATGGTTAATTGTTATAAAATTGTAAATACCCAGTAAAAATGATCCTAATAGATTTGGATAAATATATAGGAAAAAATAAATTTATCATATACATGTTAAATCATAATTACATAAAGGTTTGATATCATTGATAAAAATAAATATCATTAAAATGACATTAAAAACACTTTTTAGGACAATAAACTTTTGATATTGAAAATATTTTTTTAAAATTAAAGTTACCATTATATTATTAAAATAATTATATTTAAAAATAAACTTATAAAACATTTAAAATATTATTTAAAACATTGAGTGGTTATAACTGTGAAAAACTTCATTCATGTCGTACACATTAAAATAATAATTCCTATAAAATTATCGATAAAATCCAAAAGAGATTTTTTGGAAGAATACATGAATATTACATTTAATAAAATTACAAAAGTAAAAAATGGGTGAAAATATATTTAATAAATAACTTGTAAAAGGATAAATACATCTTTCAAAAAAATAGAAAACATAGATTTTGATGACAAAGAAATCTCAAACGAAAAAAGAAATAAAGTCATACTTTCATAAAAAGGGTTTCTCAATAATTTTTAGTACTAGAGAGTGAAAAATGGTATTATTACATGAAAAATATCATTAATAAATATAGTAAAATAACATAGTTTCATATTAATGTATAAATATCTAATAAATCTCCCAAGGAAGACTTAAACAAAAACAATTTATGAATAATGATGGTATTATAAAATAAAACCTTACCTATTTGGTAAGTATTGAAAACTAATCCCCATGAAAGAAAGAAATTTATATGAAACTTTAAATACCATTAATATATATATAGTCATGATATAACATATAAAAGTTTACAATATATACACCACACAAGGTAATAAGTGGTGATTATATCATATGTCTAGTAGAAGTGAAAGTGAGATGAGAAATCCTTACCACTTTTTTGACTTCCATTACATGTTTCTGAACCTCTAGTATAATAAATACAGTATTATTAAAACATACCTTACAAAAACAAAATAATTTATCTAATTTCATTTATTATTAAATTAAATTATTTTATCACTTGTTTATTAGATATTCTAAGTTAAAATCACTATTTTGGGGGATAGTTGCATCGTTTTTCATATATGTTTTGGTTTGTTAATTTTTGTTATTTTAATTTGACAATGGTTCAGTAATATCTTTAATTTTATCCATCACATAAATATAATATATATTAATTATATTTTTATCTATATTAATTTATAAAACGTATATATTTAAAATAAATTATATTGTTCATGGAGATGGTAAGTCATTCGTATGCATGATTGTAATTTCCAGTTTTATCAACAGATTCTAATGAAGTAAAATAAATTATTATTTAAAATTAAGGAATAATTATTATGTTATATTAATAATAAATATTAATAAAATACATCCTTAATACCATAAATTTAAAAATAAACTGAAAACCATTTCACATTATTATGCGGAGGTGGTGGTCCACATGTACACATGAGTGATGTTATTAATTTCTAATGGATTAGAATGTGTGAATTAATATAAGATATCATATTTCTAGATGTATTTTGAGATCGTAAATGTCTCATGTATTCATTAAATTAAATCCTCAATACCATCCATGTATAGTGTAAGTGAAAAAATAAATTTCTTCACTTCGTGTGGTGGTAGACTGTCGTACACACGAGGGAAGTTATCGTATTCCTAAAGGAATGGGAAGTAAGAAGGTATATGTGATATGATAATAAAATAATTATAATTATATCATAAATATTATATATATATATATATATATATATCTGTGTGTGTGTGTGTTTTAAATACATCCTTAAATACATCTTTTAAATGTGGTGATAGAAAACAAATAACATCTTTTCGCGGGGCGGTACTATTATATACTCATGAATAATTATTTCATAACCAATTTGATGGAAGTGAAGATATATATATGTCATAAACATAACATAAAAATATATCAGTGCAAGGAATAAAATGAGGATGTTTTTTCATATATTTTTATAGTAATTGTAGGAGGTGGAGAGAGAAATAAAATAAAACTCTTGGTTAGGGATGTTACCTCTTCATTGGAAAAATTCATTAGGTTTGCACCAAAAGACTTCCTATAGAGGATTTATGAGAAAATTAAGGAATATAGGATGATATTATGTAAGTAATTATGTGTTTTTTGTAGGTATGTTCTGAAGTAATGCATTTTTTATGTTTGAATAGGATTGGACAGGGGTTACCTATCATAAGTGAGGTGAGTGGCATAGTTGTATTTTTTTAAAAATATTTTGTGCCCATGTTTTTCACATTAAAAAAGGCTCCAAAATGGGTCACATAAACTATTTTAGATATAATGTCAAAATATTTCCATAAATGGGTGTTGTAAATGTTTTGGTATATTTTTATCCCTTATCATATTATTTTAACCATAGGTAAACCAATTTTTTGCATAACCACATAGATTAATTTTTATTGTTTTTTAGTATTCATTACGTTAAAAATTAATTTGGAATTATTATATAATATAAATTGTTCTAATTAAAAATATGTAATAAATTATTAAATATTTCATTGAAATAATTTGAAATTTTTAATTAAAAATTAATCCTTTGGATTCGATGAGAAATAGGTTTTTATTATAATAAATGGTTCAAAAGTTTTCAATGTCATTATATAAATATTCACTATGAAATTAATTCCAATGAACTAAATTGAATTAATTGATATATAATTGTACCAATTTTTATTTTAAACCCATATTAAAAAATGATAGTTTTTAAGGCATTAAAATAGATGAAAGTTCTTAATAAAAAACATTATTTTCACTATTCACTGAAAATTCTATCTATTTAGAACATTATCCAAAATTCACCCATAGATAATTTTGATATATAGATTTAAATAATAAATTTTATTTTTGTAAAATATTTTGTAAAATATTTTTAAAAAATTAATTTTTAATTATGTGAGAAAAGGGAGACTAGACAACCTTTTAGAAAAAATACAGTTTTTCTAAAAATATTCTTTTTCTTCTAAATGGTTCTTATTTTATTAAAATAAATAGATTAAAATTGAAATTATTTTATATACATGTAAACCATATAATTTTCAAAATTTAGTTTATACGATTTATACTCACCAACTTAAAAACTAGGTTATAATGGTCATGATAAAATAATAATATATTAATAGAGTACAATGAATCATTCAAACCCAATGTTTTCTGCACTGAAACCAATCAAATAGATTGGATTTATTTAAAAATTAATATATTTTAATTCTATAGGTGTTACTTTTTTTCTGGAATTGGTGTTTCATTTCATATATGCTATCATATATGATGTTCCTCTTTTAAAAAATCTGGGTTTTACATCCAACCCCTTAAATAAATTATATCATCAAAATTTAATATTAATCTTGTTAAAATAGTTTTTAAAAATTTAAAATAACGTTAATGAAATACCACATCATTATAATTCTTAATAAAATATCCTCTTAAATAGAGAGAGTGGTATATTTGAAGGCCATCTAGAATAATCACATAAATATGTTTCACGCTAGGAGAACATTATTGGGAAGTAAATATAAAGATATGGAAGAAAATTTTATTCCCAAATAATTATGGATGATGATATAAGTAATTTATCATAAGAAGGTGAATGGTCAATAAAAATTCAATAACCACAAAACCATAAATCTACAAGGAGTTAAGGGACCATTTGATTAATCATAAATGAAGGTACTGGGATAACATTTTTTCAACATCCTTTTCTTATACATGACAGATTCCTTTAGTATTTTGACTAATAACACATGAAAATGTACTTACATCATATATTTATATTATATAAGAAAAATTTCACCCATTCTTTTTTCATCAGTCAATTCCCCTTAATTTATTACTCTAAGAAATGAATATCCAAAATCAATTTTTATTCTGGAATCACATTTAATATATCTATTGAATACCAATACATTCTTATTGACTCTAGATGTTTTCCTACATCAAAAACATTAGATAAAATTACCCAATAATACCCAAATATCAACTTAATCCGTTCCATATGTAGTTAAAATTATGACTCAAGAAAAATATATATCTCCAACTTTAGAGTCCAAATTTTTTGAATGGTGGTCACCAAATCAACATTGTATTCCCTAGACAATATAAAGTGGATATTAATGTCATATTATAAATATTTTAATACTTTGATCACCATAAAACCTAATTAAAAAATTACATTCTTCTAAAAATAAAATCTCATGGTTTTAAATAAATTTTATATATCAAAATATGTAGTAAACTCTAAATAATATAATGTAAACCATAAAATCACTAACAAATTTATTGGTCACAAATACTATCTCATTAAAATATCATTTTCATTATTATATCAACATAGATAACATATTAATTATTATCTCCCATTAATCATGTGTTTTCTAAAGATTTCAATATTCTACTGAATCACTTTTTTACTATTCAACGCATTCATTCAAATCCTTAATGAATAACTAATGTAGTAGAATCCTAATAAGTTTAATGATTCTTATAATGGGAATATCATCATTTAAATAATTTTAAAACATATTTCTTGGATACATATACAAAAAAACATTATTCATTATCCATTGATTATATCAATAACATAAGCTTTACCAAGGTCACTTAGCTTCTTCTGTGGTATATTCCCTTAAAACATGGGTAATTGGTTGGAATAGTTCCCAATATAATTATAATTAAATTATTTTACATTTATGTATTCTCCATTAACAATTAATTAATGACCGTAGTGACCTTTTTCTAAAAAAATACAAGAAAAATCATTTTTTTGCATGTACCAAAGTGATTCTTTCCAAATGTTTCAATTGTGGGAAATACTTCTTTCCATTCATCAATTCATCCATTTTTTCTATATCATCCTCTTATTTTATTAATACTATTAAAATGCATACATAAAAATTAAATTATCTATCTTGATAGTACATGATATTATGTACTCATATGATGATAATGTTTGGAAGACTAATCCCCTTTTAAGAATCAAAAATAGTCCATTAACGAAGTGGTCCATCTTCCTCATTGGATTCTATATCTATCTCATATCATGATTTCATGACCTTGTAAAGATGGTTTCATATGAAGAGAAAAAATTATCTACCTTTTTTCCTTGATTGATGAATTTTATCTCTATATTCCCTCATTTCTCATGTGGAAAATATTTTCCAAAGAAGAGTTCCATGAAATCCTTCCATTCCAGGTTTTCTATTTCTTATTTACCCATAGTGTTTTCAATCAATGAAAACCATTGTTCCACATATTCTAAGAGATTATTAAATACATGATGACTTTCTCCATTTCACTACTTCCAAGATAAATAAATATCATCTCAAAGGAACTTATCCATTGATAATATAAAATGGATTTTTAGTCCCATTGAATGATGGATGTTGTTGAGTCATAAAGTGGTAAAACATTGTTATACCACATGGTGGATCTGCATTATTCTTCATACAGGAATTTTTATTACTCATAACCTAACTAATCTATCCCAATATGGTAATAATTTGATCATTTCCATTTGAAAATACATCTTTTTCTTCATTATATTTCCTAGGATAGAAATCCCTACATGGAATATGTGCATTGATACGGTTATCATTCCATCCATTGAGAATAAATTATAAACAATTTCTTCTACTATATTTGATCATAGATTTATGAATCATAATTCATAATCCCAAAACTAGTGAAACACTTATATCAAACTAAAAATTATATGCATATCGAGTATCATAATCATAAATTTGGTTTATTTGGGTATATCATTATTTGAAAATCCTTTATAATGGTTTGTAATGAAAATGTAAATAATCCTAAGCATGTCTACTTAGAGTGTCAAACGAGGTGCACCATAAGACCCAGTATCATGAATCAGGTAATGGTAGAGTTAAAAATAATGTTCCATTTCTAGAGTTATTACCCCTTGGTACATCTATACCAGAACCACATCCAGTTGTAGTATATACATAGGGTTTTATTTCTTGGAAAACCACATAATCTATTCCTTACCGAAACTTGAGGATGTTCATCTATAAATATCCTTAAATTAAATCATAATGTAATGTTGACTAATATATGTTTTCCTAATTATAGTTCCCAAGTAATCTATGAATTTTTCTCTGATACCAATTTTAGTGACCCTAACTCAGTAGCTCAAAGTTGGTGGTTACATAATTACATTGTCATAATATACAAGGAATCACATCCCAAAAGACATAATAGTTTAGTAGTCTGGGTAATCTAGATACATACTTGAAATTATCATTCCAGTTGAAAACAGAAAATACAAAAGTTGTTTAATTTGAGAAAAGTTTTATTCTTCATAGTTTATATCTTCATATCATTGAAAAAACAATTCCTGGTATTCTGGGGATAATAACACATTAGAAATGGGTGAGATTAGATTCTCTATAATGGTACGTTAACAACAAATAAGAATTGAATAAATAAGAATAATCAATATGGATAGGTTTATTGTTGAAAAATATTACATTTAAAAAATATCTTAAGAATAATATGATGGGAATAAATGATGATCATATAATTCCATATAAATAAACTCATAATATTTAACCATAACTATGTATATTATAGCTCATTGAATAATCACATGAACTATTAATTAATGAATTCATAATGATGGAATTAATAATATTTCACATCTTAAACATACTATTAAGGCCTTAGGAAAAGGCTTATTACCATCAAGTCCTTGTCTCAATACATCTTATATCAATAGATTTGGCCTCAAACAATACCCAAGCTAATTTTCCTCATAAGACCAAAAAATACACTAAGAGAATGTAATTTTGGGCATCACCCATCTCATAATAATTATTATACATTCCTCAAATGAATTGGGTGAAACATAATCAACAAGAACATTTATTTTGAAAAACTAACATATAAAGTTTTAATACTTACCTCAATCAATAAACATAATTGGAAACCATCTAAATTAATATGGTATATAGTAATATAATTGAAAATATTTAGTCAATGTGATTATATATAATTTGAAGAAATAATAAGGATGGTATAAATACATCATATCCCCAATGTATCATAAGTACCTAAATTTTTTTATTTCATTGATGAATACAAATAACATAAAACATTCATTAAAACAGTTTGGAGGAAAATAAACTTTTCACATTGAAAATATTTTTAAAACTAAAATTTCACAAAATATATTGAAAATATTTTTGTTTGAAATTAAGCATTAAAAAATTTGAAATATCCTTAGAAACATTAATTTTTCACGATGGAATTAAATTTTGTTCATGCTGTATAAATTAAAATAAATATTTTATTCACAATTTCTGTAAATTCCCAATAAGTATTATTTTGAAAATGATAGTAAGATTCATTTGAATTTTTTTAAATGGTAAAAAAAGGAAATAAGGTATTTAATAAATAAATTTTAAAAGTTAAAAAATATTTTTTAATACATTCCTATAAAATAAGGGTTTCAATAAAAAATGAATTTTGATCAAAGCAAAAAATAAAGTGAAATTATATTAAATACATTTTCACAATTATTATGTTTACCAAAGAGGGGGAAAAGAGGTAATTAATTGAAAAATGTCATGAATTACTAGTGGAGATGAAATATATTTATATTTAAATATGAATATCTAATTATTCCCTCAAGGGATTCTTAGCAAAAAACAATCCTTAATAATTATGATATTGTGAAATAAACCCTTAGATATTTGGAAACTTTTAAATCATAAACACCAAGAAATAGAAAACATAAAATGAAACATTAAATAAAATTAATAGAAATAGATTATTGATATAAAATATCTAAAGGGACAATATATACACCAAACAATGTAATAAGTGGTGATTATGGAGAATATCGCATAGAAGTAAAAGTTAGAAGAGAAACTCACACTACTTTTTATACATCCTTTATATTTGGATAAAACTCTTATATAATAAATATAGGTTTATTAAAAATAAAATTTAGAACCATACTAATATATATCATACCATATATGATTTACATGTCTTCTTTCATCAAATCTTTATTTTCAATAATTTGTTAAAATTATAACAACCATGCCCTTTATTTAGAATATAAAAATGATTAATTATATAAAATTACCCTTAATACAACTCAAAATACCTATTGTTATAGTGTATTTAAGAATTAGGTATATTACATAACTTCTTAAAACAAGAAAGAACAACATATTTATTGAAAACCTCTTTAACATGACAAAAATGTTTCTTTATACATAACAAGGCATGTGATAAATTGAGGACATACATAAAAAAGGTGTGATCTACAAATCCCTGTAAGAGAATAAAATTTGAATAAATTTAAGAAGATAATACATTTTACATAGTAATCATATCAAATGATCATAAAAGTAAAATTGATAATAAGGCATGATATAGTGTGATAACCATATCATGTGATATGTGGAAACAACTTAAAACAGTGCATCATAATTAGATCAAGGATAAACATGCCAATACCTCATGGTGGAAAAATTCCCATAAAGGAATTAGGTTAATCTATTATCCCAACAAAACTTATCATTACACTAAACATTACTCATTGCATTGGAGCTCTATCAGGGTGCACCCTTCATAATCATTTCTTTCTCATTCTTAAGTGTGTGACATAGAACATAAAACATAGATAAATACATCATAATATTTTATTGTAGGATCATGGAGTGTATAATAAAAAAATGTAAGTACCCAATAGATAATTATATGTTCATATAGTTTAATACCCTTAATAGATAAATGGGTATGGTATTTACTTCATAATTATTTTTCCATGGAAAATCGTGGGGCACTTTCAGCAGCATATCAACATCATATAGAAGTTTATAAACATGGGTTTATGAGAGATAAATGGGGATATAATAATTTATAAATTAAATGAACAATAAGGGGGATATTTAAGAATATATCCCAAGTTATGAAAATGTAAATCAAAAGGGCATATCATAAAGGAAGTGCTTGATAAAAATAAGAGAGAAAGAATCCCTTACTTGGATGTATGACTCCAAAAGGCTTGGGAGAGGCATCTTGAGAGTTTTAGGTTCCTTTTATAGACTATAGGGAGTATAAAGAAAAGTTTGGATATTCTTAAAGGAGATTGAGTGAATATTAATTTTAGCATGGTGTGTTTATATAGGAAAGGAGGTGGGGTTTTTTATTATTTTGGTTATGGATACTATATAATAAGATATTAAAAACGAAAAATTGTCCAATGGTTTATCATATTGTTTCTAAAAAATGGAGTTTTATATATTTTTTATAATTTCACGAGATTAATGTAATAAAATATTTCCCTTTATTATGTGGAGGTGAGTCTCACTTTCAAATAAATTATTATAAATTCAAAAAATATATTATATTTCTTGGAGGATTCAGTAAGAAATTATAAAAAAATAAAACAAAACAAATTATATTATTTTAAATGTCAAGCATATATTTGTATGAGGATACCTTTTATAGTATTTATTACTTCACTATTGGTCCATTATGATGTCATAAAACACACCATATATTTATACAACATTTAAATTTTATCCAAAAATTTGAATATCTTAGAAAATTATAAAAATATCACCATTAAATAATATCAACAACCTAATAAAAAATAATATTCATTTTATCAAAATAATTTACTAAATATGTGAATTAACACTTTTATAATGATAAATAAAATTTATTTATAGTGATGGGTTTTAGGAAACTAATTGTTTTCTTAATCATTAAAAAATATATTTCAATTCATAAAAATTATATGATAATTTACATTTAATAAAATTAATTTAATAATAATATTTTATTGAAATATTATTTATTTCTAAAATCCTATAATTAAGTTATTGAATTTTATTATTAACCAAAAATGTTATTGATTCATTAAATATCATTTAAAAAGTTACAATAATAGGATGAAAATTTATTAATTATTCTATTAAAACTAATCTACATATTCCTATTTCTAGGGTCTTGAAACATATAACTTTATTGCACCATCATACTCTCTAAGAGTAAGGTGCACGATGGTGGGGATTTCATGGGGTTATTTGGTGAATATGGTTTGGGTTGTGATCTCAATGAGCATGGTCTTCTCCCATAAATAGTTTCACTCATGCATAAGTTGTTGGATATCATATTGGTAGTATTCTATAAAAATGACCAAAAAATCTACCTCCATCAGAAGCTCTGATAAATGTGCTTTAGTGGGTAAAATCTTACTGCTTGAGGCTATCTCTTCCTTTGTCTATTCCAAAAGGATTTATTAAAATCTAATATTTATACTATTCATGTAATAATTGTTCAATAGCTATATTATCAAAGTTAAATATGATTAATGGTCATTTAAATCTAATTTGATATAATAAAACAAATGTAATGCATGTGTTTTCTATATCTATAAGACATTTAATTAAATCAAAAATGGAATTTTCATTCATAAAAGATTGGTCCATTACAATATCTCCCCCTTCAAGATATTTTCCCTCATAATTTTATTTTCCCACACTTAAAATAGTGGATCATAACTCCACTTCTTCACCTCTTCTAGTTTTCATGATACTTCTTTAGACTTGTGGTTTATCACAATACTTTGATGAGGTACATTGTAATATTTTGTAGAAATCATTCTCTATGATCCAAGATCTTCACCTGATCCTCCTCATAAGAAATTTCATTCTCTAATAGTACTAAATTTATTATGATTACATGTGAGGTTTTTTGTATTTAATATATCAATAGGGATACATGGAATAAGTCTTGTATTTGAGATAGGTTTGGTTGGAGTTATAGTTGATAGGACACTTCTATAATCTGATCAAAGATCTTAAAAGGGCCAATGCACCATGGACTAAGCTTTCCATTCTTAAAAAACTCATCACTATATTCCATGGAGATATGTGGAGGAATACTATGTATCTAACATCAAACTCTCAGTTTCTTTGACGATTGTTAGCATAAATATTATTTCAACTATGAGAAACTTTGATGTGTTGTTGTTTGATGTTAAATTTATCCACCATTTCTTCAACCATTTTGGTAAGTAGTATTTATTTTCTCCCTAACATCATCCCAACAAGTAATTTTTGTACACCTCATCATATAAAGGGATTCATACGGATCTATTTAGATGCTCGATTTGAAATGGTTGTTGTAAAATAACTTGACCATATGAAGATGTTGGTCCTATCCTCTGTGGAATTTAATTGAGAATTCTCTCAAAAATCCTTCAAGTATTTGGATAGTCTAGAAAAATTGGCCATAAGTTGTAGGTCGATATTCTATAATGATGTTCTTCTTAGTTTTTTGATCATTTAGGATACATTTACAAAATGTAGAGGTGAATCTTTGATCACTATAAAATATAATAGATAGTCGTACTCCAGGCAGCCATACCAGTTCTCTACTGTATATCGGTTCTAATTGATCTAGTGAGAAATCCTCTTGAATTACAATGAATTGTGTAGAATTTGTAATATGATGGACAACAAACTAGATAGAATTTTTTCCTTTATTGGTATTTGGATGTCTGGTGAAAAATTCAATGGTGATGTTTTCCCATTACTATGTTAGTATGAGTAATTGTTGCATCATCCCCTTAGACTTCTACCTTTAATCCTTTACTTGCTGACATACTAGATACATTTATGTATATTCAGTAATCTCCATCTTCATGTTGTCCCACCAATAATGCTCTCAGAGATCTTGATATATCATTGTGTTTCCAATGTGAATAGAGAAATTTGAACTATTTGAACCATCCAATAATAGCCTCTTTAACACTATATTTTATGGAACACTTAGTCCTGACCCAAATCTCACAATTCATCCTTTATTAAAATTGAAATACAATGATTTAACTTTTATTATAGTTTCCACTTTTGTCTTAATTACCATATCAACTTATATATCATACTTTATCCTTTTATGAAAAGATATTTGAGAAATAATATGTGAAAGGATTGATGATGTTCCTTGTTATATGATTCCCATGTCCATCCTCTTTATATATAATAATATTGTATCTTTTTCAATTCGTGTTGATGATAGAATTTCTAGATCCTTTAAACTTATATCATATGAAATTTTTTTTACCTTCCCAAGATATTTGTGGATTTAGGATTCATAATCCATGATGATATTTAAACATATTTTTTGTTGAATATTGATCTCTATCTATGTGAATTAATATTTAAGACTTTTGTGATCTATATATATTTCACACTTCTCCCTAAAGAGAAAATACCGCTAGATTTTTATAGTGAAGATCGCCACTACCAATTCTAGATCATTTGTGGGATATATTTTATCATGAATTTAAAACTATCTTTAGGCATAGTCTATGAATGAATCATTTTTTATAAACACATATCCCAATCCCTTCTTTGATGCTTTGCTGAAAATCATGAAAAGTTCCCCACTTGTGGGTAGTGTGAGAACAGTGGTAGTGATAATACTCTTTATCCAGTCTATGAAGCATTCTTCACATTCGTCATTACAATAAAATTTGAAACCTTTATGATTTATCTTGGTAAGGGGTTTTGAAAATCATCATATATTTATCACAAATCAGTTATAATATCTAACTAACCCATGGAAACTATAGATATTGGCTTCGACCATCCTTCAATTTTATTCTTTTAAGGATCCATAGATATCAAATTACATGTGATGATATTCCCAAATAATAAGATATACTTCCAACAGAATTCACACTTGTTGTAATTTTCATAGAGCTTCTCCTTTCACAAGGTCTCTAACATAGAGCTCAGATACTCCTCATGCTCCTCCATGGTTTTGGAGTATACTAGAATGTAATCTATAAAATCTGCCAAAACTTCCATGAGGTAATACCTATTGACACTATTCTTCATGTATTGAAAGATTTATGGGGAATTAATGAGTAAAAATGGAATCACTATGAACTCATAGTGCTTTTACCTTATACAAAAAATATTCTTGGGGATATCTTCCTTACTAAGCCTAACATGGTAATATCCTAACCACAGACCCACCTTGAAGAAGTATTAGGCTCCACCTAACTAATTGAATATGTCATCAATCTGTGGAAAAGGATACATTCTATTTATCATGATTTTTTGAGATCATTATAATCAATGTAAATGTGTATTAATATATCCTTATTCTTGAATAAGTGGATTGGCTTCACCCCATGGTGAATCACTTGGGTATATGAATCCTATATCAAGATTCTCCTATTATTGTTTTTTCAATTCCTCAAGTTCCATAATAGCCATCATATATATAGTTTTAGATATTAGAAAAGACCTAGGTATAAGCTCAATTGAAAATTAAACCTCCCATCTAAGAGAAGGAGAGTAAATTCCTCATTATATACATCAGTGTATTCCCTCCAAATAGGCATGTCGTTGAGGATAATCCATTCCATAGAATCAATAATTTTAGAAAGATAAATTTTCTAATAAGGAAATATTATCCATGATTGAGATGATGGTTCTAATGAATATTCATTCTCCTCCTTGAACTTTTAAGGAATGAAGGATAAATTTTCCATATTGAGAGATATTTCCTTCTCAGTGAAATTTATACTGGCTTCATATATGGAATTTGAATCCATCCCCAGAATTGAATAAAATTATACCAAGGGATTAATCTCATGGTTCTATGGTAAGTTCAACCCACAAACATTCACAGGGTGGAGTTATATACATGGGATAGAATGATTTACCCATTTTTGTTTTTCACTGACATCTCTACTTTCATTCGTTATAGTGGTGATGGGATTCTTCTACTAAAATTTTGTGACATGGATGAATGTTTAGAACCAAAATAAAAAATTATGTTCACAATTAGCTAATGAATAACTAGTATACCATTAAAAACTTCTTTTTTTAGATTTACCTGAGTGATAGTGATGGAAAAATATCTCCCCTACTTCCGTAGAGGTTTTTGGTTGCTCTAAAAACACTTGTCTATGTGCACTAGTTCGAAAAGTGCCATGTTTCCTTGCAATTAAAGTAGTGATAAAACTTTGAGGGTTGACTATAGAATTCATTTCCTTTATCACATTGGTGGTTTTTTCCTATTGGAAATCATTGTCCATATTCCCCTATCTTCCACACTTAAATAATTTCCTTGTTCCTCTTAGGCAATTTTTGGGAGCTTCTTTACACACCATTGAAAACTTGGGTGCTAAAATTTATTAGCACCATTGGATTTATCTATCAGACCACCAAAATTAAACTCCACTTTCCACTTATTATCCCCATGATACCCCAAGTTTCATTAATCTCTATGTTGAATTTGAGGCCACATTATACAATTTCATAATACCTATAAATGTCATGGATTTAGAATTATTTTTATAGAATATGAATTATCCCACAAATAAGTGGGAAACCTTGCGTTAGTGGGTAACAACAAACCTGAAGGTGTACCTTCCCAATGTTTGGATGTTTTCCTTGTACTCCCCAATAGATTCTTTGTCCATTTTCTTGAGTAAAAGTAAATCTATATCCATTTTATGATGAAGGGTGAAGGAAAAAATTTATCAAAAAACATTTTATGGAATTCCTTCAACTATACTACTTTGATATCTTCCTTAGGATTTTTATTCTTGATCAATGTACACCACTTATCTGATTCACCCTCTATATAAAAAACCCTGAAGAAACATCTCTTTTCAAAACATTTAAGGATGGAGAAGAATTTTTCAGTGGATTTGATCCATTATTCCACAATTAAGGGACTATATGATCCATTGAAAGTATAAGTTCTTTGTCACTTGAAGTTCTAGACTACAGGTTTATCTATCTGAAGGGGGGTTTGGTGCTCCTCTTGATCCAGTTTTTAATTTAGAACATGATATAACTAAGATAGTATCATGATTTGTTTTTGATTCTCGTTTCCATAGGTTTGTGAATTTCATTGGGGGAAATAATCACACTTCCCTCCATATTAGTTGTTAGCATGATTCCTCCAATTTCTGGACATTATCTTTAATAAAAGAAAAATTAAGGATGAGTATCTTAATTAATTAAAAACAAAAATGGGAATCAAATGACATTAATGAGAAGTCTTATAAATTAAATTTATCTCCTTAACTTATGATTTTTTGGTCTTATGCCTATATTATCTGTGATCCACTTCCTAATATATATTCTTTTGGTAATTTTATTCTTTGTTCCCTAAATAATGGGTTGTAATGAGCTTATGAATTTATCAAAGAATATCTCTTGAGAATTTCAACCCATGTCTATAGTAAGGACCATTATCATTTACCAGGTTACACCAAATCAGACCTGGAACACCTTGTCAGAGTTGTTAATACTAGGTACATCTATGCCAGAACTACATCCACATGTAGTATCCAAACAAGGATGTATTTTCGTGATAAGCCACTTAATATATACTTACAAAAATTTAGGAATGATTTATTATAGTTAATATTATCCATAAAGAAATATATACAGTTCCCTAAACCTAAGAATTTCTCTAGAGTTTCGGATTCTTATCCCAAAAATTACTAAACCTATCTTATGATAACAACGATAGCAACCTTAATCTTTTTTTAGCATTTGAAAATGATTTATTACATAAAATTAAAATTTATAGAACTCAAAATATTTATCTCTGTAGTGTATTTTGGAATTAGATACATTACATAACCACTTAAAATGTTAAATAACAACATCTCTATTGAAATCTTCTTTAACATGACCAAAACATTCCTTTGTACTTAATGTGGAATGGTATAACCTAAAGACATACATAAGAAGGGTTTAATCTATAAATACCAATAAGGTAATAAACATGGAATAACATGGGGAATATATTACAAGTTAGACAATAGGCATACAAATAGATCATAAAAGGAACATAAATAAAAAATGAATGATATAGCTTTATAATCATAACATGTGATATGTTACAACAATATAAAACACTACATCATAAATAGATCGAGGCTAAACCATCCAAGACCCCATGGTGGAAAATGTACCCTAATTAGATCATTTAAATCATCTATCCCAACATGGAATATCAGGATACTAAACATTACCCAATATATTAGAGCGTTATCAATGTGCACCGTTCATAATCATTTTATTCTCATGCTTATGTGTTCCACATAGAACATACAATATGGATTTATCCATAATAATATTTTACTACATGATAATTGAGTGTTGAATACATAAATTTATGTCCCAATAAATAATTATATGTGAATAAAGGTAAATACCATTTATAGATAAATTGGTATGGTATTCACAACACAATTATTTTGGCATGGAAAATCATGGTGCAATTTTGGCAAAAAAACTGCATCATATTGAATTTCATAAAAATGGGTTGATGAAAGATAAAGTTTAATCTCATCATTTTTAAATTAAATTTATATTTATGGGGATATTTAATAATTTATCATAACTTAAGAAAATTTAAATAAAAAAGTCATATCATTAATGAAGTGCTTGATAAAAAGAGAAGAGAGAGAATACCTTTCACGGTTGTGAGACTCCAATGTCTTGGGAAAGGCCTCTTGAGAGCTTGGGGTGCCTTGGTAAGACTCTATGTAGTAAAAGGCATAGTTTGGATGTAATTAAAAGAGTTTTAGTGAAGAGTAATGGCATCTTTTGTGTGTTTATATTGGAAAGTATGGGGATTTCATTATTATTTTGGTTTTGGACACTATATAATATGATATTCAAAACCACAAACAATACCATCATTTTTTACCATGTTTTATTCCAAAGGGAAGTGATATACATTATATAATAAGGAAAAGGGTCAAAGATAATAAAATATTTCCCTTTATTATGTGGAGGTGAGTCACACTTGCAAATAAATGGTTTTATAGTCTTAAAATATGTTATAAGTCTTGGAGGATTAACTAAGGAATTATAAAATCAATAAAATAAAAATAAACCTACATTATTTTAAATGGAAAAAATATATTTGTCCTAGGATATCTTTTATACTATTTATTACATCACTATTGGTCCATTATTATTTCATAAAACATGCTGTATATTTATACAATATTTAATTTTTACCCAAAAAATGGATTTTCTATGAAAATTATGAAAAAGTCACCGTTAGATAATTTTGACATCCTCATGCCAAAAATAATATAAATTTTATCTAACTAATTTTCTAAATATTTGAATTTACAGTTTTCAAATACTAACCCACAGTTATTGAAAATGACAGGTTTTTGGTAAATAAAAGTTTTTTGAACCGTTATAAAAATTACGTTTTACTTATTAAAATTTATATGATCATTTATATTTCATAAAATTTATTTAATAATAATTTTTTATTAAAATATTAATTATTTCAAAAATACATTAATTCACTAATTGAATTTGAATATTAACCAAAAAATACTAATTATTCTTTAAAATCATTAACAAAGTAACAATAATAGGATGAAAATATATTCATTATTCTATACAATATAATTTATATATTCCTATTTAGGGTGTCTTGATAAATATCATCTTATTACACTATCATATTAGCTGATAGTTGGGTTCACGATGGTGGGGATTTCATGGGGCCATTTGGTGAACATGGTTTGGTCCGTGACCTCGATGAGTTTGAACATCTAAAGGAAACAATTTCTCTCATGCTTAAATTATTGGAACTCAGATTGGGCATAGTCTAGAGAAAATAATTGATGTTCTATCTCCCTAAAAAAATCCGATAAATGTGATTCATAGGGTATTATCCTACTGGTTGAGACTATCACTTCCTCTTTCAATTATAAATGGATTTTTTAGAACCATATATTTATACATGTCATTTGATCACTGTTCAATGGATATATTATCAATGGTAAAGATTATTAATGGTCATTTAAATCCAATTAGATATAATAAAAAATAATTGAATTTATTTTCTATATCCATAAGACATTTAATTAAATAAAAGGGGTAATTTCATTAATAAATTTTTCGGTCGTTACATGAATCATTATTTCAGATAATAATTACTTCATTTTCCATGTATTTTTTGGATTGATAATTTTTTTCCTTTTAATTTGATCATTGTTACATAATATCCAGATTATTAAACCTGATATATATATAATATAGATTAATTAAATATTTATTTATATTAATCTATAATTTTAGAGATAAAATGGATTACACCATTCATGGAGACCATAGCTCATACGTACTCATGAACGCTATTTCTATTTTTCTTGACTAATGAAACTAATGGTAAATAAGTATTAATTATAATATAAAATATAATAATTATTATTTTTAAATAATTCATATTAATAATATATATCCCTATTACAGTTTATGTAAAAATAAAGTTATAAACATTTCACATTACTACGTGGAGGTGGTAGACCACATGTACGCTTGAGCGATATTAAAGTTTCCAATTAGATTGGAAGGTAAGAAGTTAGATATGATATTATATTAATTAAATAACGGTAGGATCATAAACATCACATATATTCATTAACATTTATCCTCTATACCATCCATTTAAAGCACAATCAAAAAAATTAATCGTATCACTTCATGAGAAGGTAGTCTGTCATACTTACAAGCGACATTATCATATTCCACAAAGAATTAAATCAAAGGATATATATGTGATATGAAAATTACTAAAGTATAATAATATAATATATATAATTTAAATATTTTAAATCCATCATTACATCCATCCTTTATAGGTAATGGTGTAAAAAATCGTTGATTCATGATGCTGTAGTTCGTCATACTCATGAATGGTGACTTCATAATCCATTTGATGGAAGAGGATATGGATATAGGTCATGAACATAAAATAAAAATATCTAATTATTATAAATATAAATAATTAATTATATAATTTTGTTTTAATATTAAATTAAGGAGGTTTATGAAGAAATAAAATAAAACGCTCAGTTACGTTTGTCACCTCTTTTCAGACAACATCTATTTGTTTGCAACAAAATATTTCTTATGATATATTTTCTAGAAAAAATAAGGATTATATTATGATATTATGGAATTAGTTATGTTATTTGGTTAGTTTCTGGCCGAAAAAATGGGTTTTCTATGTGTGAAGAGGAGATAATAGGGGGAGGCCTTTTATAAGTGAGGTGAGGGGCACACTCGTAATTTTTGGAAAGAAAAAGGTAATACCATTCTTTTCACATGACACGGGGTTCTACAATTTTTAATTATCAATTTTATAATATTTAAGGTGGAAATGAGTCTATAATATGGGTGTTTATAGGTATTGGGGAATTATTACCCAGACCTTATTAATTTAACCCTGAGGTTAACCCATTTTTACTTTAACAACGGTAAATAAATTTTAATATTTTCACTATCCATTATGGTCAAAAATTATGTTTTCTATGTTAGAAAATATAAATTATTATGATTTAAAATATACAATCCAATTTTCCAAATTCTATTAATAGGAGTGTATCATTTTAATTTTAATTTAATATCATTGAGGTGATGAGAAATCAAGTTTTCAATGAGAAAATGTTCAAAAAGATACAATGTTCTTATATCAATATTCCATATAAAATTGATTACAATGACAAAAATTTGATTAAGAGATTTATAGTTGAACTAATTTAAATTTTAAAACCATATTAAAAAAATTATTATTTTATGGAATTAAATTAAATTACAAATCTCAATAATAGTCTTTATTTTCATTGTTCACTAAAAAAATTACGTTTTTAGAAAACTATAAAAAATTCACCCAAATATAATTTTTAAAATTATAATTAAAAAATGAAATTTATTTTTTAAAATAATTTTTTTAAATGTGGAAAAAATTAATTTTAAATTATGTAAGAAAAGTGCTACCAGAACACATTTTAAAAAAAAATTGTTTTTCATAATCATTTATTTTTATTTCAAACAGTTCTTTATTATATTTATAATAAATAGATAACCATTAAATTTATTTTATAGTTTTCTAAACTATATAATATTCATAATTTATTTATTGTTATTTCTACTATTCAAATTAACTATTAGGTTATAATGGTCCTATTTAAATACTAATATCTTAATAAAGTGTCATGTTTTGTTCATACATGGTATCGCATGAATTGAAAGTTATTAAGGAGATTGAGTGTTTTTAAACATAGATTTACTGTAAAGTTTATAGGTGTAACATTATGTTTTAATCTTGGTTTTGTGTTTCATATATGTTGTTTAATATGATGTTCCTCTATTAAAATCTTATGGTGTTACATTCTACCCCCCCCCCCCCAAAGTTGTGTCCTTGAAATTTAATCTTGATTATGATAGTAAAGGGTTAGATATTTGAAAATAAATATCTTGAAATACCATATTGTGATATGGGTTAGTTAAACATCCTCTTGATAAGAGATAATGGTAAGTATGAAATTCATCTTGAATAATCAAATAACTTGGTTTCCATGGTGGAGAACATAGGTGGGATGTGAAGATATAAACAAGGAAGAAATAAATATTTCCAAAATAATGATGGGGAGTATTAGAGGAAATTTATCACAATAATTTAAATGATCAATAGAAAGTAAGCAACTAAAAAACCATAAATCTATGATGACTTAATGTAATATTTGATTCATTTTAAATTAATATACTCAGATAAAATATCTGTTTCAGTACCCTTTTCATAGAGTTAAGGAATCACTTTACTATCTAGACTGAGAACACATGAAAACTTAATTACTTGATATATTAATATTTAATAGGAAAAATATCATCCTTTTATGTTATTTGATCAATTCAAAATTCAATTTTTACACTAAAAAATGAATATCTAAAATGATTTTTTACACCCAGAGCATATTTAATATATCATCATAATGTCAGGTCATTTCACTTATCTCTAGATATTTTCCAACATCAAAATGGTTATAACACATTACCCAATAAAACCCAACGCTCAAATTAATCAATTCTATATCTAGTTAACCTTACAACTCATCCCAAATATGTCTCTCCAAATTCAAATTCTAAATTTTTTATAGGAAGGTCACTAAATCAAAAATATATTCCCCATACAATATAATGTTTCTATTAATGTCACATTCCAATAATTTAAATACCTTGATCACCATTAAACCTTAATGAAAATATGTATTCTACCAAAAATAAAATATACTATTTTTGAGTAATTTCTATAGAAAAAAAACACACTCTAAACACTATAAAAGATAACATAAACTATTGTATCACTAACTAATTTCATGGTCATTGGTACTATCCCATAAAAACATTTTGAGTATTATCTCAACATGTATAACATATTAATGGTTATATTATCTTAATAAATTCCTTTCCAAAAAGATCAACTTTCCATCGAATCATATTTCTTAGTACCATTCAACACATTTTATTAAATAATTAATGAAATTAAATTTCAGTAAATCCGTATATGGTTCATGATTCTTATAATGAAAATATAAACTGTAAAATAATTTCACAACATATTTATTATATAAAAATACAAAATAAAATTAATAATTATACTTCAAATGTTTCAATATCATAAGCTTAACCTTCATCCCTTATCTTCTTTAAATGTATATTCCCTTGATTCTTGGGTAATTGGTTGGAACAGTAACTCATCTCCATATAGTAATATAACTTTAAATTAAAGGATTATCACTTACCCATTAATTTTTGAGAATGATGTACTTTTTCTCCACACATGAATCAAATTAAATTTTATTTTAGGCATGAAATAAGTATCATCTTTCCACAAGTATCAAATGTGGAAAATTCATTCCTTTCCTTTATCCCTATATCAATTTTTTCTCTATCCTAATTTTCTTCTCTTTTATCACTTTGAAGCCATTAGAATTATAGAGTTATCTCTCTATCTTGATATCATAAGATAATATGTCCTCATATAATGAGAAATTTTTGGGAGACTAGTTGCCTTTGAAGGATTAGATTAATTCCATAAAAGAAACTATCATTCTTTCTCTTTGAATTTCATACACGGTCTTTAGCATTAATTTTTAGCCTTGTAAAGTTGGATTCATACATCAAAACATTTTTGTCTTCTTTTTCTCTTAAATTCATTAAATGTCTATCTATATTATCTCTTTTCTCATTAGGAAATTTTTTTTATTAAGGGTACCTTGAACTCCATCCATTTCATGTTTGCTACTTCTTTTTCACCCTCAGTGTTTTGAATCAATGACCACTATTGATCTGCATCATCTAAGAGACAATAAACTTCTATGAAATATTTCTACCTTTCACTACTTCTCACAATAAGAAATATATTCTACAAGGAACATATCATTTTCTCATCTAAAAATGGATTTTTGGTCTTATTGAATGACAGGTGTTGTTGATTCATGAATTGTCCTAAAATTGTAATATCATGTGGTGGATTAGCATGATGCTCTATAAATAGAATTGTATTGCTCGTAACATGAGTTAGATTCCCCAATATGGTTATAATTTGATCATTTTGAAAATTAAATCTATCTCCAAATTAATTATATTTCCTAATAGGTAAATCACTACATGGAATGCATTCATTTATATGGTTTATATTACTTCCATTATGATCCAATTATAAACAATGAAATACACTATATTTGAGCATAACATTGTGAAACATATTTTATCATCGGAAAACATGTAAAACAGTTAATATAAACTATAATATTCATTCAAATATAATATCATAATCATAATCATGGTTTCATTGGGGTTTTATTTATTTTTAAATCCTTTATAATGGTTTGTAAAGAAAATGTGAATAGTCAAAAAAATATCCCCTAAGATTGTCAAAAAATGAGAAAAATAATCATTATTTTCAAGCACTTAGTGAAAATCAAGTCTAAACCAATGCACACTTTTGGATGTATTTAACTCAAGGTACATATGTACTATAACCCTGTCCACCAATAATATCCAATCAAGGATGTATTTCTAGGACCAAACCCATAATCTATTCCTTAACAATACATTAGGTTGTTATTTTATACTTATCCTCAATTTTGATTATAGATTTATGTTCCCTAATATATGTTTTTCTAAATATATTTTTCATGGTTTCTATTAAACTTAATCTGATTCCAACTATAGTAACCTCGACCCAGTATCTCTAAACCACTATTTATTTTATCACATTGGAATAAGATAAAAGAAATCACATCTTGAAAGTCTGAATTTTTTAGTGGTCTTGGTAAACTACATACATATATGAAATTTAGATTTCAATTTAAAACAGAAAATGAAAATGTATTATCTTTTATATTTCCACTATTACATATTGTGTATTCATGCATGTCAAAGAAAAAACACTTCCTGGTATCATGGGTAGAATAAAACACAAGGAAGGGGTGAGATCGAATCCTCAGCAAGGGTAAGCATACGGTGGATTCTACCAAAAAAGCGTAGCCAGAGGAAATCCTCCGACCATTTATTAAAAAATGAAAAGTTCAATACACAAGAACCCCAGGCCAAACACAACCACTACAACATATCAAAACCAACCCCACCACCATCTCCATGATAAAAGCTTCCTCTGTAGTCGCTGATTCCCACTCTGAGCTATCATAGTGCTTTAAAACATTGGCATACTTCCTTCTAAGGTTCAACTGATCCAATGAAAGAAATTCATTATTAAATTGTATAAATACTGGTCTACCATCTTTACTGATAGAGGATCTAGTAGTCATTGGCTTCGGCAGATTGGAGTAGTCCTTCCTCAACCGTCTTCATAGCGAGACATGCATCTCATCCTGATTTCTAGATAAAAGATTCTTCCCTCCCCGAACAGCATCACTGTATGAGGTTCTGACTGAGCCCACATTTTCCTTTTCACTATCATACACATCCCCCAATCTCCTTGGGACACGCATCTGTTGTTATTGCTCCATCCGAATTTTCGGAATCTGGTAACCTGAGTCAATCATGACAATACAACGTGGTTGGCCCCGCACCTTCTGACTTACACAAGACCCATTTCCCACTTCCTCGTGCACTGCATCATCATCCTATTCTGCACATAACCAATTCTCCACTTGTCCAATCACTTCATCCTCAATCTGAGCCTACATGCTGGCATCCACGCTCATAGTCTCCAGGTCTTGAAAGTAGTTTCTTGTGGACACTGATAGCATCACACCATCATCCTCAATAACCCGTTCAAAGACTCTTGGCTCCCCCACAAGTGGACTAACATGTGGACACTGAGAGCATCATAAAGTGGATTCGATCATGCATAAATAATCATAATAAATATAGAAAGGTAAATAACTAAAACACATTCCATTTAATCAATATCTTTTTAATAATATGGAAGTAATAAATGTTGATAAAATAATTCCAAAACAAATTATCACGTCATCTTGAAACATAACCATGGATATTTTAAATAATTAAATAATCACATGGGATTTCAATTAATTAATTTACAATTATGGAATACATAATTTAGGACAATATAAAAATACCTTCAAGTCCTCATACCAATACTTATTTCCATCAAGGCCTCATATGAATACATCTTATAAAAATGGGTATTCCCTCAGCAAAATACCCACACTAATATGTCTCATGAGACCTATTGATACCTAAAGAGGCTATGTAATTATGGCTCTACCCATAACGTAATAATTATAATTCATTCCTCATTTTAAATGGGTTGTCACAACCCAAACCGTGATTTTATTTTATTTTATGACTTCTTTAGTTTTAAATTATTTTGCTCTGGATCGCGTTCAGTCTCGGATCAGATTTTTGAGTCTTTGATAAAAAGCGCACTTTTGGGTTCGTCAACGTTGGACGCGCAGGCAGGACGCGATGCCACATGGCTTCTCCCATGCAATTGCTTGGCCTTTCATTAATTTTAATATTATTAAAGATGATATGATTTCATTTTTTATTTTTATTTTATTATTAGTGGTTACTTTTGTTATTATAATTATTATTATTATTATTAATGTTTGACACAAATTTTCATTTCATAAGTTTTATTAGTATTATTGTTATTAATAAGGTTTATAATAATGATTATTTTTGTTAATAATAGTACTAAATTTTTATTATTACAATTAGAGTTTATTGAGGTTTTTATGGAGGTATATTTATAGATTAATGCTTTATTTATTTATCTATTCATTATTATTATTTTTCTGTTATTATCATTTATGTTTCTTTTTTTTATTCTTTTATTTTCTCAAACCCTAATAGCACCCTCCCCTTTTTTTATTTTGGGGGTCTCCTTCCCGTAGCGTTGTGCGCCGCCACCCCCCCCCCAATATTTTCTCATCCTTTGCAGTGCAGAGCTTCTCCTTCGCCCCCTGCTACCCCTTTCCATCCTCCACCTCGGCCCCCCCTACTCGGAGCTCCTCCCCTATGCGCCGACTTCCGCGCCCCCTGCCTTTTCAGCCCGTACGCACCCAGCACGATGCCTCCTCTTCCTCTGTCTGTTGTCACACAGCAGCGCCCCAGCCCTCCTTTGCTCCCTGCTCAAGCCCGCGCCCCACTGCTCACCTCCTCCTGTGCCCGCTTCTCCACCTACCAAGTGACCTCCCCTCTCCAGTGCTCGCTGCCCCTGGCTCCGTCCTGCCCCCTGAAAGCCCTCCGACTGAGCTCCGGCGATCCCCGCCACCGGCCAGCAGCCTCTCTTCCCTGCACCGTAGCCCCTCGCCCCTACTCCTTGCAGTGAGCTGACGCCAACGCCTCACCCCCTCGGCATCTTCTCCTCCTCTCTCCTGGTGCAGCACGCAGCACCCTCGACCTCCCTTCTATCCCACTGCACCGTGATGTCGGCCTCAGCTCTCCCTCTACCTCATCAAGCGCCTGCCTCCTCTACTCCCTGTCCGCCGCTGCACAACCAGCCTCTCGGCTCCCCTGTAATCGGCCATCACCCTCAACCTGTGAGACCCCATCCTTTAACATTTCTTTTATTTCTTTTCTTTATGCTTTTCTTATTCTTCTTATTATGGTTATTCTTTTTATTATTATTTTTATTATTATTTTTATTATCATCATTATTATTATTATCATTTTTATTATTACTATTACTATTGTTATTATTATTATTTTTATCAGTATCATTATTATTAATATTAATAATAATAATAATAATAATATTATTATTATTATTATTATTATAATTTTTATTATTAATATTACTATAATTATTATTATTATTAATATTGTTATTATTATTAATCTTATTAGTAGTATTATTATTATTATTGTTATTATTATTGTTATTATTATTATTATTATTAACCTTATTATTATTATTATTATTATTATTATTATTATTATTCCTGATTTGGCCTTTGTTTTCTTAGGGGGTTATCAACTTATGTTTCTTTTGGTAGGATTTTTGTTTTAGAACCCGCGCGGGGCGATTCTGAGTTTGCGTCGTCGTCGCGCTTCAGTTTCGAGGTGAGTGTTTCTCCCCGATGCTTCGTTTCACATGCTCTAGTGAGTTTTTTTTATGTGTCTGAGTCCTTAACATTTATTATGAAGAGTGTTGGACTTTATCACGTGGTTTCAGACACACGTTGTGTCATCACGCCTTGGTTCCGAGGTTTTTTTGTCGCCGCGCTTGATCTTGAGGTAGGTTCCCTTTGCACTACTTTTAAAATTTAAGCTACATTATTTCCTGCTATTTTCACTCAATAATTGTTCAAAATAAATATTTTATTAATTATAAATAATGTGAGATAATATACGATAATTAATTTTTAATATAATCTTTAAATGATTATTTAGTGTAAAAAGATCCGTTTATTTTATACAGGAAGCTTGAAATATTTTTTTTTGGCAAGCGGACACCCAATAATGAAATAATTCTTGTTTGGATTTTATACATAATTCACGGAATGTAAAATAAAGTTCTGGATTAATGAGAAATGATTCCTTTTGAAGCGTGAACAAGTACTTTGGCTCGTTTGAGAAATTGCCCGGTTGGCTCTTAAAGTTTATTTGGAAAAATAAAATAGTTTGGTTTGGTTTTTTTAAAAAAAAGTTGACATCCTGAGAAGTAGTGTTTTGGAGGTTTTTTAAAAGGTTTTAAACTGGGTTTTGTCTTATAAAGAAGTTGTAATTTTTTAGAGTAGCGATTGTGAAATGTATTTAATGCCCGTTTGGCACTTTATGGATAGTGATGAAAATGTTTTGATAAAAACCCTCCTAGGACAACTCGCATGCCTTGGTTGCAATTGATTGTTTGGGAGGCCGCGCTTAGAGGCTCCCGAGCACTTGAGTATTTTAAGACAGGAGGTTGTCCCATGGAGTGACTCAGGGTGATGGTTGTTGTGCTTTATATATAGATATATCTGGTTGGATGCTCGGTTGGCATCGGTTGGCTCACCCCCTTTTTAAACACATGCGACATGGGAATCTGGCATATTGAGTGAATATTCTAATAATGATTGCTTCAATGGTAGGTTATGGTACTGACCAGTGGCCTATAGTAGGTGGATATATTGGGTTTATTTTTATGGGATTTTCCCTCGATCTTCCTGAGAGAGGATGGTCGAGCGTATTGTGCATTTTGATTTCATCGTGACATGTCGATAAGGATGATTTCTCATGTATTGGTGCCTTCTAGTTTATTCTCGATCTCCCAGGTTCACCCATGTCTATTCATCTTTTTTTGCTGCAGTAGTGATTATGGTGCTCACATGTATACCTACATTGCCCTTGATGTGTGCTTTACGTTATGCATTCTGGTGTATTTCTTTCCTTGGAAAGTGGTAAATTCCTTTTGATCCGGATTCTAAAAATGGTTTTTCAATGAAAGTGTTTAATCCTCTTTGTGCAAATTTGAAAATATAAACATCACTTTCTCTTTTCCTAGAAATACATTGACACTAATGAAATGAACCCAATTTTGAAAATGGTAAAGGGAAATGGTTCGTACTTTGTTATTATGTAGAATACTTAGAAAGACATACTTTTATAAATTGTAGTTCAAACTCGAAATGATGTTTCTTTTATTTTAAAGGTAGTGCATTGGGAATAGATATCGGGCTAGCCTACTGAGTTTTAATACTCACGCCTATAGTTCATTTCTGTTTTTAGTGTTTGTGCAGGCTATAGCTTGAGTGCTCTCGCCTAGGGCGACGTTTGATCATTGAGTCATAGAGCGACCCGTGAGGTCGCACGGAGTTTGTTCGAATGTCATGTTTGGTCAGTTTTATTTTTCTCTTATTCTAGTTCAGTCGCTTCGTTTGGTTTATCTTTTCTGCGCTGCTCTGTATTATCATTGTAGTCTTATTTATTTATATTGGGAAAAATTGTTCACATAGCCTCTGTTGATGCCCTGGCGCTTGTCGCCAGCCCGAGAGGATCAGGAACGCCTCTCAGGCCATGTCGTGGACCAGCTCGGGTGACCGGTTCAGGGTTGACCCGTGTTGGTTCGTGACAAAATAGTATCGGAGCAGGTCCGATCTTAGCGACCTCGCTTTTCAGAGTGCCCTTTGTTATATGGGATGTCAAGGTAGATGGAGTAGTATTGTCGGGACTCAAGGGGTAGGAGCGGGAAGAGCGTCGCGAACACTTTCTCATTCCGGACCTTGGGTTTCCATGGGAAGTCCAGTTTAATTTGTTTATTTGGGTTTTTATGGAATGATTTTGTGGTTGGGATACGACAAAGGGAGTGTGTGCAACTATTCATCCTAACCCGCACGACCTGGGAAGACATGCAGAGATAGGGGAATGGTCCAAGAAGGCACTCTGTGTTAGTGACATTTTTGGCATATGACCGCCAACCATATGGTCAAGTCACCCACTGACACTAGTCTCCTGTTTGAGTTGTTTTGGGTTTCCCCTGATTTCGGAACATGGGTTGAATCAAAAAAATTTGCTTTTGAAAAACAAATGGTTGTTTGAAATGATATGTTTAATTTTTAGATTGTTTTAAAAGAAGTGGTATGAATGAATTGTTTTTGGAAAATGAAGTTTCTTTGTTTTGACCTTGTTGTTCCGATGAGTGCTCACATGCATTGTGGTATGTTGGAAATGTGGATGGATTTCTGTTACGGTGGATAGATGCCCGGGGGGGCACAAATACATGCATGTGAGTGAGACTCAAAGGGATACCAATGCCGAGGGTTTAACCCACTAAGATTGTTTTAAATTAAAGATGTTTTCAAAGAGAAATGTTTTGATACTATGATAACTTTCTTCATTGTGTTTTGAACTTATCACCTATGCAGTGTTTCATTTTGAGGTTTTTATTCACTCATTGAGTTTTCCTTGATTGGTTTCCTAGATCTTTTTGTCCAGCGCCTTTTCCCTTGAATCTTCGATGGGTGATCGTAGTACCGTTGATCAACCTAAGGATTTTATGCTTGAGTTCCGGAAGCTGGATCCACCACTCTTTTATGGTCAAGAAGACCCTTCCGTGGCAGAGGAGTGGATGTGGAAGATTTAAAGGGACTTTAACCTCATTGAGTTTCCAGATTCATTGAAGGTTAAGTTTGTGACCTTCATGCTTGAAGGTTCACCGTGGATGTGGTGAAGTTCAGTGTCTCGGAACAAACCCCGTCAAGAGATTACTTGGGAGTTTTTCATGGTCTCGTTCATTCCTCAGTATTTCTCTGAGGAAGAAAGGGTGAGAAAGGGGATGAAGATGTGTTGTCTGCACTAGGGCGATGGATCCGTGTTAGAATATTTCCATCGCTTTGTGGAGATAGTCCCTTATGATTCATAGTATTCCACAAATGACCCCATGATGGCTTGATGCTTCAAGGTGGGTCTCTGCCCTGATCTACAGTCGAAGGTGTTAGAGTCCAACCTAACTTCTTTTGTCAATATGGCAAGACAATCTTTTCATGTAGAAGCCATAATTCCAGGAGTGCTCAAAGTAGTTCTCCCTCCATCGATCCCTATGAGCAGTGGTGAAGATTCTGGAAAGGAAATAAGTAAGCAAATGGAAGTGGATGGATCAGGTCATGGAATCAAGAGGCCTCGGGATCTTTCGTCAACCTCTTCGGAGTGAGATATTATTGTGTGTTATCAGTGTGGAAAGAGGGGTCACAAGAAGTCATCGTGCCCAAAACTTCGAAGCCCTGCCAGGCATGTGGACACTTGGGTCACTTGCGACGATTTTGTTGGGGCGTTGCAAGGAAGCGTCGCAGAAGAAGTTCTCAGAAGTAATGTGTTGTTGGGTCTTTGTTCAGAGTTTCTGGTGTATGTTTCCTTTCAGTTTAAGGGATAATATATCGTTGTAGTTGTACTGATGGCATTTTTGGGTTTGAAATGTATGGTAATTTCATGGGTCTTTTGATGAACATCGGCTTTCAATGCTGGTATGTTTTTAAATTTTAAAATCTTGTCCTTTATTTTTGTCAAATCAAAAGATGTGTGTTTCTCATTGGGATTATCAGAACTTGACTATGGGGCAAAAGATTCTTCATCCATCAGAGCTCCATCCAAAAGTTCTCGGATTGAAGCCAATGCATAGTTAGAAACCCCTGATGAATTTTAAGGAGTCTGGTTAAAGTCGTGCCTTTATCATCGTGGTGAGAAAGTTTTAGTGTTTCTGATGTGGTTTCTCCATCGTTGTAATTTTCCTCTTGACATAAAGTGCGCGATGGACTTAACCCTCGCACAGTGTTGATAATTTTGTATTGGATTCGAGGTGTCAAGTGGTGGTCTTGCGTGGACAACCCATGTAAATCAGTTGCGACTTTGAGTTGGGTTTATCACGAAGTGATGGGTCGTGAGTAGTCGTTTGTCGTAGTTTGAGTGATCTGATCGTTGGGCCCTCCCTCCCCACCCATGGGGTAAGGGGTTTTTTGTTAGTGTAGACTCTTAGGATGAACATTTATCCCCTTTAGAAAGGAGTAAGTGGTTTAAATGTTTTTTCTATGATTTTTATAGCTTGGGTAAGGCCCGGTTCTGGGAAAAGTTGGTTTTGTGGTTGGGCTCTAGTAGGTTAGTTCTTTATGGTGGGGAGACCCACCATGAGTGTCTTTGGGGTTTCTCTTAAGCCGTTATCGGGGGATAGTGGAGTCCTTATGGTGGGGAGCCTATTCCGGCCTCCCCTCTACTGTTGTTCTGTTTCGGGAAAGGAGGTTGAGTCCCGTAGATGGTTGATGAGATGTCCATTGGTTAAGAGGTTGGATCTTGTTAATGTAGAATCATTAGGCGTCGATCGATCGGTTAGACAGTGTTGTGGCTTTCCGGGGGTGGAAGCATTATGGTGGGGAGAATTGCCACACCTCAAACCATGCTTTTATTTTATTTTATGATTTCTTTGGTTTTAAATTATTTTGCTCTGGTTCGCGTTCAGTCTTGGATCATATTTTTGAGTCTTCGATAAAAAGCGCACTTTTGGGTTCGACAACATTGGACGCGCAGGAAGGACGTGATGCCACGCGGAATCTCCCAAGAAATTTCTTGGCCTTTCGTTAATATTAATATTATTAAATATGATATGAATTCATTTATTATTTTTATTTTATTATTAGTGGTTACTTTTGTTATTATAATTATTATTATTATTATTAAAGTTTGGCACAAATTTTTATTTCATAAGTTTTATTAGTATTGTTATTATTAATGAGGTTTATAATAATTATTATTGTTATTAATAATAGTAATAAATTTTTATTATTACAATTAGAATTTATTGAGGTTTTTATGGAGGTATATTTATAGATTAATGCTTTATTAATTTATCTATTCATTATTATTATTATTATTTTATTTTCATTTATGTTTCTTTTTTTCTTCTTTTTTTCTCTAACCCTAATGGAACCCTCTCCGTTTTTTTATTTTTGGGGTCTCCTTCCCGTAGAGTTATGCACCTCCACCCCCCTATTTTTTTCCTCCTTTGCAGCGCAGAGCTTCTCCTTCGCACCCTACTGCCCGTTGCCAGCCTCCGCCTCGGCCCCCCCACTCGGTGCTCCTCCCCAACGCGCCGACTTCCGCACCCCCTACCTCCTTCGGCCCGTACGCACCCAGCACGGCGCCTCCTCCTCCTCTGTCTGCTATCACACAGCAGCGCCCCAGACCACCTTTGCTCCCTGCTCAAGCCCACGCCCCACTGCTCACCTCCGCCTGTGCCCGCTTCTCCACCTGCCAGGCGGCCTCCCCTCCCCGGTGCTCGCTGCCCCTGGCTCCGTCTCGCCCCCTGCAAGCCCTCCGACTGAGCTCCAACGAGCTCTGCCGCCGGCCATCAGCCTCTCTTCCCTGCACCGTAGCCCCCTGCCCCTGCTCCTTGCAGTGAGCCGATGCCAATGCCTCACCCCCTCGGCCTCTTATCCTCCTCTCTCCTGGTGAAGCGCATAGCACCCTCGACCTCCCTTCTCTCCCACTACACCATGCTGCCGGCCTCAGCTCTCCCTCTACCTCAGCAAGCACCGACCTCCTCTGCTCCCTGTCCGCCGCCGCACAACCAGCCTCCCGGCTCCCCTGTTTTCGGCCATCACCCTCAACCCGTGAGCCCCCCTTTCCTTAAACATTTCCTTTATTTCTTTTATTTGTGATTTTCTTATTCTTCTTATTATGGTTATTCTTTTTATTATTTTATTATTATTATTGTTATTATCATCATTATTATTATTATAATTTTTATTATTACTATTAATATTATTATTATTATTATTGTTATCATTATCATTATTATTAATATTATTATTATTTAAATTATTATTATAATTATTATAATTATTATTATCATTTTTATTATTACTATTACTATTATTGTTATTATTATTATTATTGTTGTTGTTGTTATTATTATTATTATTAAACTTGTTATTATTATTATTGTTGTTGTTGTTGTTATTATTTTATTATTATTATTATTATTATTATTATTATTATTATTATTATTATTCATGCTTTGGCCTTTTTTTGTTAGGGGGTTATCAACATATGATTGTTTTGGTAGGATTTTTTTTAGAACCCACGCGGGGTGATCCCGAGTTTGTGTCGTCGTCGCGCTTCAGTTTCGAGGTGAGTGTTTCTCCCCGACGCTTGGTTTCATGTGCTCTAGTGAGTTTTTTGTATGTGTCTGAGTCCTTGATATTTATTATGCAGAGTGTTGGGCTTTATCATGTGGTTTCGGACACACGTTGTGTCATCGCGCCTTGGTTCTGAGGTTGTTTTGTCGTCGCGCTTGATCATGAGGTAGGTTCCCTTTGCACTGCTTTTAAAATTTAAGCTACATTATTTCCTTCTATTTTCACACACTAATTGTTCAAAATAAATATTTTATTAATTCTAAATAATGTGAGATAATATACGATAATTAAATTTTAATATAATATAGTTAATCTTTAAATGATTATTTAGTGTAAAAAGAGCCGTTTATTTTATACAGGATGATTGAAATATTTATTTTGGCGAGCAGACACCCAATAATGAAATAATGCTTGTTTGGATTTTAAACATAATTCACGGAATGTAACATAGAGTTCTAGATAAATGAGAAATTATTTCTTTTGAAGCATGAACAAGTACTTTGGCTCATTTTAGAAATTGCCCGGTTCACTCTTAAAGTTTATTTGGAAAAATAAAATGGTTTAATTTTGTTTAAAAAAAGTTGGCATCCTGTGAAGTTGTGTTTTGGGGGTTCATTAAAAGGTTTTAAACTGGGTTTTGTCTTATAAGGAAGTTGTACTTTTTTTTAGAGTAGCGATTGTGAAATGTATTTAATGCCCGTTTGGAACTTTATGGAAAGTGATGATTTTTTTTGATAAAAACCCTCCTAGGACATCTCTCATGCCTTGGTTGTAATTTATTGTTTGGGAGGCCACACTTAGAGGCTCCCGGGTACTTGAGTAGTTAAAGGCAAGAGGTTGTCCCATGGAGTGACTCGGGGTGATGCCTGTTGTGCTTTATATATAGATATATTCGATTGGATGCTCTATTGGCATCGGTTGGCTCACCCCTTTTTAAACACATGAGACATGGGAATCTGGAATATTGAGAGAATATTCTAAGAATGATTTCTGCACTGGTAGGTTATGGTACTGACCAATAGCCCATAGTAGGTGGATATATTGGGTTTATTACTATGGGATTTTCCCTCGACCTTCCTGAGAGAGGATTGTCGAGCGTATTGTGTGTTTTGATTTCATCATGACATGTCGATAAGGATGATTTCTCATGTATTGGTGTTTTCTGGTTTATTCTCGATCTCCCAGGTTCACCCATGTCTATTCATCTTTTGTTGCTGTAGTAGTGATTATGATGCTCACATGTATACCTACATTTCCCTTGATGTGTTCTTTACTTTATGCATTCTGGTGTATTGTTTTCCTTGGAAAGTGGTAAATTGATTTTGATCAGGATTCTAAAAATTGTTTTTCAATGAAAGTGTTTAATCCTCTTTGTGCAAATTTGAAAATATAAACATCACTTTCTTTTTTCCTAAAAATCCATTGACACTAATGAAATGAACCCAAATTTGGAAATGGTGAAGGGCAATGGTTCATACGTTGTTTTTAAGTAGAATACTTAGAAAGACATACTTTTATAAATTTTAGTTCAAACTTGAAATGATGTTTCTTTTATTTTAATGGTAGTGCATTGGGTATAGATATCAGGCTAGCCTACTGAGTTTTAATACTCACGCCTATAGTTATTTTCTGTTTTTAGTGTTTGTGCAAGCTATAGCTTGAGTGCGCTCGCCTAGGGAAACAGTTGATCATTGAGTCAGAGAGCGACCCGCGAGGTCGCACAGAGTTTATTCGGACATCGTGTTTGGTCAGTTTTATTTTTCTCCTCTTCCTTTTTAGTCACTTTGTTTGGTTTATCTTTTTTGCACTGATCCGTATTATCTTTGCAGTCTTATTTATTTATATTGGGGGAAATCGTTCCCATAGCCTCTGTTGATGCCCTGGTGCTTGTCACCAGCCCGAGAGGATCAGGAACGCCTCTCGGGCCATGTCACGGACCAGCTCGGGTGACCGGTTCAGGGTTGACTCGGGTTGGTTCGTTACATGGGTGAAACGTAATCAATAAAAACATTCATATTTAAAAACTATCACACCAAATGTTAATAATTAGCTAAATCAATAAACTTAATCATGAACAATCTAATGTAATATGGTGAATGGTAATAAAATTTTATATCCCTTGTAAAAATGATCATAAAATATATAGAGAAATAATATGTTTCATATAAATAAAACATATCCACATTCTCTAATATGTAAAATAATGGTTCAATTTTTTTGATTAATTGAAATACCATAAAATTTCATTAAAAACTTTTTTTTGAAATAACCTTATCACAATGAATTTTATCATAAAACATAGCATTTACAAGAAAATTTTGAAAGTAATTATTTTTGAAAATTTCCATTTAAAACTAGTCAAATAATATATAAAAAATTTATTGGTCATAAAAGTTGAGAATTCAATTTATTTCGTAAAAATTAAAATAAATATTACTTTCACATTTTCTGTAAAATCCAAAAAGGCCTTATTTTAAAAATTACATGAATATGCCTTTCAAATCATTTTTTAAATATAAAAAATGGGTAAAGATATTTTTTAAAAAATAATTTTTAAATGTTTAAAAATATTTTTTAAAAAATACTCTTTGAAAACATAAAATATTGATGAAAAGGTATTTTCAACTAGAAAGAGAAATAATGCTAGATTTGCATAAACAAATCTCAATAATTTTAACTACCAATGATTAGTAAAATTGTACTCTTACTTGAAAATTTTCGTGAATAAACAAAGGAGAATAAAATTGATTTATTTTAATGTGTATATATATATCAAATAATTCTCCCAAGGGACACATTAACAAAAATAATCCCAAATAATGAATAGATTGAATAATAAACCCTTACCACTTTTGTGACTTTTGAATTATAAGCCCCATGAAAAAAATAAAAACCAAATGATACATTAAATACAATGTATATAAATATATTAATGATATAACATATCATAAGTGACATTATACACACAACACAATGGAATAAGTGGTGATTATGGTGTATGTCTCATGGTAGTAAAGGTGAGATGGGAAACCCTCACCACTTGTTCGTCTCGATTCTTATGTGTCTGAACCTCATTTATAATAAATATAGTTTGATTTAAAATACATTAAATAATCATACTTTTATATATCATAGTATATAATATTTAATTCTATTTTTATCACTCTTTTATTAGCAATTATCTGTTAAAATTACTGTTTTGAGTAAAAAAAACATCATTTACCATGTATGTTTGGGTTCAAAAACATTTTCCCTTTAATTTGATAATGGTTATATAATCTCCCAAATTTAAACTATGATATTACTATAATATATATTAATTATATATTTATTTATAGTAATCAATAATAGGTGTAGATAGATAATGGATTACACTCTTCATGGATATTGTATGTCGAATGTACGCATGAACATTGTTTCCATTTTTCATGATGGATTGAAATATAGAAAAATAAATAATTATTAACCATTATAAAATAATTTTTATTTTTTATATATAATTTATTTTAATAAAATACTTCCTTATTACCATCCATGTAAAAAATAACATGAAAAACATTTTACATTGCTATGTAGATGCGGTAATCCACTCATACCCACGTGCGATGTTATTGTTTTCCAATGTATTGGAATGAATGAAGTCAAAATGTATTTTTATATTTCCAGAATTATTTTTAGATCATAAATGTATCATATATTCACCAAATTTTATCTTTACCACCATCCATGTAAAGAGTAAGAAAAAAAATCACATCTCTTTGTGATGTGGTAGTTTTTCATACACACGATAGACGTCATCGTATTCCTCACAGATAAAAGGTAAGAAGGTATATATGATATGATATTTCCATATGTATAAATATAACATAAATATAATATATATATAAATATATGTTAAATTCATTATTAAATCCATCCTTGAAAGGTGTTAATGGAAAACATATAACATCGGTTCGTGAGGTGGTAGTCCACCGTACACACGAATAATGATTTTTTATAAAATGTGATAGAAGAGGATAGAGATATAAATCATTAAATTAACATAAAAATATAAATATATTTAATATAACTGTTATATTATATGAAAAATAATAATAATAATTTAAGGATGTGGAGGAAAAATTATATTAAATCCTCGGTAAGGGATGTTACCACTTCTTCAGATAACTTCTTTTAGTTTCCACCAAAAGCCTTCCTATGTTGGATTTATGACAAAAATAAGGATTTTAGAATTATAAGAGTAAATTAAGTTATATTTTTGTTATGATATTTTCCAAAAAATATGTTTTGGAAGTTTGAAGAGGAGAAGAGAGAGGGAAGTCCTCTATAACTATGGTTAGTGGAATAATTGTGGTTTTTGAAAAGAAAATTTTGTACCCACATTTTCCAAATTAAAAAAGGATCCCAAATGGTACATTATAAATAATTTAAGATAAAATTTATAAATATGTCCATTTAACGGGTCTTTTGAATGTTTTTGTCCATTTTTAACTGTTATATTTTTAGTTTAACACCTTGGTTACCCCATTTTCACCTTAACATCAGTAATGGTTTTATAGTTCTTACTAGTAATTATGGTAAAATGTTATGTTGTATCTATTAAGTAATATATATTATAATTAATATAAATATGGAATATATTTTTTCAAATTCAACTCACATAATTGAAAATTTTTAATTTATAATTATCTTGCATAAGAAATGAGAAATTGGGTTTTTAAAGAGAAAAGGTTCAAAAGTATAAAAAAAATTAAATCCAAATTCAATATGAAATTTATTTCAATGACCTAAATTTTATTAATATATATATATAATTTAAAGGACAAACATGTTAAATTCCTAGAGGGGGGGGGATAATTAGTGTATGGTGGATTAAAACAGCTACAGCTTCAGATTTTTTCATCATTAAACAAAACACACTTCTCTCTCATTCCCATAGAAATGTATGCACATACATGAATGAAATCCAAAGACATAGAGATTTTACTTGGTTCAATATCACTAGGATAAATCTAAGTAGAATACATGAATAATGTTCCTAGGTACCTAATTCACTAAAACAAAACTATTGTTTACAATGTTTGGAATGGACTAAATGTCCCTCCTGGTTTACAATCAAACACAATTTGAAAGCTCACTACTCTCTCAACTGAAGTGTTCTCACTGCTTCTTCGAAATATCCACTCAAAATTTATAGATGTGTAGGTCCCTTCCTTATCACTAATTAATTCATCATCCAATGTATGTAGATTCTTTATTTATTTCCCACTTTCATCCACTGATGAATACCACTTTACCAAAAAAACACTGGTTAATCCCTTTGAAAACACTTTCGCAAAGAAAACTACCTTTACGAAGCTCATTATTTCGCAATGCTCAAACTAGCCTTTGAGAAGATCCATATTTCAAAAATCTAAAACTAGGCTTCATGAAGCTCCCTATTTCGGAAATCTCAACAGGCATATGTGAAGCTCATTACTTTTCATAAAAATCATTAAAAACCTTTCAAATTCCCTTACTTTCACGAAGCTCATATTATTCGGTTGGCTTTTGCGGCCTTCACGAACTTATAGGTGAACTCCCTTCATGAAAAACCTCTATAAACCCCCTTTTAAAACATATAAAAATAGGATTATTGTTGAGTCTCAATAAATATTATGAAGGGATTATAGGTGTTTCCACGGATTCAAGAACCTTCCGGGTCATGTCAACAACATTTCGAGGAGCTCTCATTATCCTCTATAAAGCTCCCTTTTTGGGAAGATACATGGATATCTCCCATTCACAATGATCATCATAATCACATATCCTTAAATCAAAAACTTATCACCTTTTTAATGATCCACTTTTTATGGTCCTTCTATTTACCATTTCATGATGCCCTTCGTACTCATAGAGCTCACCATCAGAATCCTTTAATCCTTTGAGAAACACACTAAAATAAGCTCATCTTCATGAAACTCAGGTATTTTTATTGTTTTGATGATTTATTCATGGAAATAAACCTTTCAAAATCCTATCTAAACTCCAACTTTTGTACTCCAAAAATTTGGAAAACACTGGGAATCTACGCCACCTTACACGCCTACTTCAGCACACACTAACCATCCTCATTCCCAGTCATCCGGCTTTTTCAAAAAACAAAATCACACCCAAAACATACCAAGATGACACCTTGAGTAAATTTTTACCAATAGTAATTTAACTAATTTTACATTTAAACCAATATTAAAATAAATTTAGTGTTCTTAAATTCATTAAATTAAATGGCAATTCTAAATAAAAATTCATTATTTTCACTATTCAATAAAACATTTATTTTTTTACAAAATTCTCAATAATTCCCCATAATAAAAATTTTATTTGTATATTTCAAAAATTCGTATTATTTTTCACATAAATGTTATAATAAATGGAAAATATTAATTTTAAATTATTTCAGAAAATTTCAATTATATAGCCTTTTAGAAAAAAGAATATTTTTCAAAAAAACATTTATCTTTCTTTTAAATGGTTTATATTTCATTTATAATAAATATATAGACATTGAATTTATTTTATAAATTTTTAAACCATATATTTTTCATAATTTATTTATTATTATTCATACCATCCAACTTAACATCTAGGTTATAATGGTAATGTCAAAATATAATTATTTTAATAGAGTATCATGTTTTGTTCAAACCTGATTTTGTGTTAATTTCATTATATTGAAGATGTAGAATTTATTTTAAAATATATATATTTAAAATTATTAGTTTTTTACATTCTATTATATTCTTGGCATTGTGTTTCATATATTCTATAAAATATTATGTTTCACTTTTAAAATCATGGGGTGTTACATCTAATATATTAAGTACTACTAAACATTGGATCTTGGGTGTGCGATCTATTGTAATCTAAGTTACATGTAATAAATAATCACAATATTTGGATGTGAAAGCTCATTTTTATTATTATATCACCCCTAGTTATTTATGAAATATTATTTCAAATAAATTTAATTTATTTGATAACATGTGTTACACACAATCCCAATACTAAATAAAGTATAATATAGTATACCATTATAACATATCCATTAAATTAGTAGATATTAATCGAACTAACTATGTTATAAAAATTATATGTTTTACACTCGAGAAAAATAAATTCATTTTTCATCAATATATTAAGAATAATAATATAAATCATTTAGAAGTAAAATAAATGTTTTTTAGAAATATTATTTTTATAAATGAAAAGTGTTTATATTTTAAAATTTTAAATTAGCAACTATTGGTGAATTATTTTCATTTAATTTGAAAATTATCTATTAAATAAAATTATTTCATTCATATAATATTTTTATAGTCATAGGATAATAATAATCCAATTCAATGCTTAAAAGCATTGTTTTTCTCAAAATTGGTTTAATAAAATTTTATGCACTTAATTTAAAATAATTACACTTTTAGAATATTTATTTTAAAAAAATAAATTCATTTTTTGAAATAAACATGTCCAAAATATATTTTAGTGATTTTTTGATAATTTTCTAAAAAGGGTAATGTTTCAATGAATAGTGAAAAGGGGATTTTTATTGAAAACTATCATATCATTTAAAGAATTTATAATGTTTTATTTTTTTTAAATGTAATTTAAAATTAAAATAAGTAAAATGATGTCATTATAAATTCAATTTATTTCATTAGAATAAATTTCATTTTTAATTTTGATATAAAAACTATTTATACATATGATAACTTTTTCATTGGAAAACTACGTTTTTATCTTGTTTTCGTGATTAATTTTAAATTAAATTATTCCACTTATGTTATAAAAAGGTTTTTAAAAAGGATCACATATTTTGAATCAGAATAATTAATATTATGTAAAATTTCTGAAATATTTTTTATAATGAATAGTAAATACTGCAAAAATAAATTGTTCTGGTTAAGGATTAAACAATTTACAGAGGTTAATATAATGACCTAGAATTATATCAATGTAATTTACCTTATTATAATTATTTTATATAGTATAAATCAAATTAAATCACTTAGAGAACACAATGAAATCTTTGTAAATGAAGAATAAATGAAATAAGATGTATTTTTAATGTTAGAACAAAGGTTTTTTTTGTTAGAAGTGGATTTTGGTTTGTGTTTATTGTCAATCAACTTTGGGTTGATCAAGGGGTTTGAATGTCAAGTAATCTTATAGTACATACCAAAGTATGTGTTTAATGTGGCATAGTTTCCCAATTTTTTCCAAATATTTGGACCTTAAAATCAGGAGTTTTTTGACAAAGGAAGGTTTTCCACATATTAAGTATACAGAATGGGATTTTTTATTATTGTTCAAGGATCATAAAATATGTTACAAGGAATGGAGAAACACAAACCACATAGCGAGAATGGTCCATGGAACATAAAATAGTATGTGAACCATGTAGGAGGAACAATTCTTAGAGTAATGGAGGTTCATGGTGAAAAATCATGGTTTGTGGGAAGGCTTACAGTTTGTGGAAGGTGTGATGGTTCATAGGATGGAATGTCATTCACGAAAACAAGGAATCATTTTAAGAGACCGCAAAGGGTTTCATTTAAGGAAATGAGACGATGATTTGTGCCACTGTTTGGGAGAATGGCGGTACTGGGACTGCATATGGAGTATGGTTTGTAAGAGATGCATGATACGCGTTAAGAGTGGTGTCGTTCTGAAGACTTGGAAAATAATGATTTAGAAAATTATTCCAATCTATTTTCCTATATATGTAGAACCAATCCATTCATTAAAGAGTGACTCTAACATCCCCAGTAAATAAAGAATATAACATTTTCATATTTATTAAATTATTTTAATTAAATATTAATTTTACTTTAAATGGGTTGCTATGTTCGAGGGTGTTCCCGATATGCAACAACGGGTTTCTTTGAAATCTTTTATTGCACACAATGCGGAGTCATACTGAAAAATAATATTAATTTAAATGGAAGTTAACATCAATTAGTTGTATTGGATGAAATTTATAGAACTTACTAAAATATGAATATACATGTTTGTTAAATTTTTTTACATTTATACAATAAATTTTAGAGGCTTATCATAAGATTGAATCCAATTTTAAGCATAAATACTCTAATATTTATTAAAAAGTTGATTTACCACCTTTTGATGGAGAACCCTCTTTAAATATATTTTTGGTCACTTTTATATTTTCTATTTTTCAAAATAATATTCGTCTTTAGAATTGGGACACAAAAATTTACTTTGGATAAAATGTTGGTATTTTTCTGATAAAGTTCATTTTTTATGAATAGTGAAAAATACTATATTTTAATTCAAAACCGCCTTTTAATATTATTTATTTATTTGGATATATTAAATTTATAAATGGTTCTAAAGTATAATTAGATTATATTTTTACCATTTAATCCAATTTTTTCCATTGGAAGTAATTTCACTTAGAAATTGGACATAAATAAATGTCAATCTTTTGATAGTTATTATTTCTTAAAAACAAACTTTTTATTTTGATAGTGGTAATTAATTTTAAATTAATTTCTGCCACATCTGTCTTTTGAATTTGGAAAAATGGATTCCATATTTAGAATTAGGATGTTTAAATTCTGTAAATAGGTAACTTTTTTTAGACATTTTAAATATTTACTACAGTAAATATTTTATTTACCATGGTTAAAGGGTAAATCTCGTAAATAAGGCTAAACAAATAGTATTACAATAATAATAAATTACCCTAACATATGTCCTAATACTATTTATTGACACATTTCCATCCATGGGCATCATTGGGCCGATTTTGGGACCCCATGGAGCCACATGGGAGTGATAATGACACTTAATATTAATTAATTTAAAGTAAAGAAAAATGACATAGACATAAATCTCTTTGTAAATAAATTTTTATATAGGGTTATATAAGTTACCTCATATACTATAAATATTCATTTTAAATATAAATCTATTCCCTATAACATGTTATTTGTTTTATAATTTTTAGATGTCATATAAATAAAATTATTTATTACACAATAATGATGCATGGTTTACCTCATTAATGAATGATTTATATAAATAAGATTATAAAGATAAAAAAATTTCCCAAACCTATAAAATTCTTATTGGATGATTTTATTTCAAACATGACTCATCTTATCTTAGACTTTACTATGTTTTGGACTTTTATAAACCCAAAATCATTATATAATAAAATATTATTTTTATACCTTCCTAAAGAGCCCCTCTCCCCCCTTATAAAAATCCTTCTCTTCTAACCCATTACTCACACTTATGAAGACCCTTGGATCATCCGACCTCTGCTCAATTAAGCTTCATAAATCCCTCTCCCTCTCCTAGACTCCATCCCCTAGGAAGAAGGTAGTTCAAGTAATCCTTTTGGTTCAAACCAAAGGGAGATACTCGATTTAAAGGTAATGTCTTCTTTAAAGTTCTTTTGTTTTATTTTACTTATCCAAACACAATAAAAAAAATTTATTTTTTTATTTTATAAAAAAACCCTTATCCTCAATTTACTATGTTGTTTTTATGAGAAGTATTATAACTACACTTACACACACCTCCATCTAATTGTTCAAGAACATACAGTTTCTGTGGATGGCGAACTACTGCCTCACGAAACGCTGATTATTCAATTATCACATACCACCTCTCATAATGGAAATTAATATGGAACTATATTTATATGTGATATATATTATATTTATATTGTATCTAATCTTCTGTATTTTTCATTTATATAATACCTTTATGGTTTCCATAGTCGGTAAATACGATAATTTATTTGAGGAAGTGCGGACTACCGCCACTTCAAAGTGATATGACTCGTTCATTCCATAGGTATAATGTATAAAGGATGGAGATAATGAAATTATATATGATATTATAATATAATTATAATATAAATATGTATCATTGTGTTTTTATTCCATTAAATATGAAATAGAAATGAAAATATTGTTCATGCGTACGTACGGCTTACCGTCTCCATGAACGGTGCCATTTCATTTCTTATGTCTAAATGTTATGTAATATTATAAATACCTATATATACTCGATATATACTATATATATTATATCTAAATCATTAATATCATTTTTAATATAATGGAATTTTTACCACATAGAAAATTTATAATTATAATAAGTTCATTTTTTACTCATGTTCCGAACATCGACAAAATATCTAATATGAACTCAAATAATTACCTAATTGTTATAGAAATTTAATAGTATATATAAAAAGAATAATAAACATTAAAAGGTTTCTTAAGAAAGTATAAATTAACTTTATTTTATTATTCAAGAGATTAAAGAATGATCGAGTCAAGTCGGACACGAGGTAAGGGGTTTCTTATCTCACTTTTAATTCCGTGATATTTCCATTATTCGCCACTTATTTATTGCATGTGGTGTATTTATACTGAAATTTGATATATATTATCATTATTCTCATTATATCCATGGAATATTTTGATTTATTTGGTGGTTATTATCTTTTGGTCTTACGACTCAATTAATTACAACTTAGAAAGGTGTTTTCATCTCACTTTTTATTCCCGTGAGATTCATGATTTGTTTGCCACTATTTCCTTTTGTGTGGTTTATGTAATGCCTATGATTTTATTATTTTTATAATATAATTTAATTTATGGGTATTTAAATGTTTATTTTATGATCATTCTTTCATGTAGGTTATGTTTCATAAGTTACCAAATCGGTAATGGAACTTTTTTACCCAATTTCCATTCCTTGGGTTAATCTTCTAATTCTAAATTGTGTCATGATATGATTATGTGTAGAATCTCTATTTATTTATTTATGTTGTATTTTCCACTCCCCTTTGTGTAGATATAATTTTTATACGCATAATCACTCCATTGAAAAATTCTCAAGTCATCTATATGAACTTGATAAGAGTAATTTTAACTCAATTTCCATTCATTGAGTTAAACATCCAAGTCATTAGTGTGGTTTTTACAAAAATATGTGTGAATGTTCTCGGATTTATTTACACTAAATATACAACCATATTGAGTTTATTTATATTTGTCACAAATTTTTATGTAAATGATTTATCCTTAATCTAAGGATAAAGTTTTTATAAGGGATTTCATCTCAATTTACATTCCATTGAGACATCATTGTTGTTATGCACCAATTCACTCTTATATAGTGTATACACTATCATTTGGAATATTATTTCATGAATCCATTTATTATCATTATATTATAAATTTTTCATTAAATTTTATTCCTCAATTATTTATATTCAAGTGTCTCTCATTTTGTTAAAAACTCTTCAACTAAAATATCGGTTAAAATGTTTTAGAGATTTGTTCTTCTAAATATTTCTCATTAATGTCCATGTTTTCATAATGGTTTTTAAGATTTATTTATTTGGAAATTAATATTTTCAAATGATGATTAATTTAAAATATTTAGAGTGCCATGAGACACTTTGATTCAAAAATATCTTTATTAAATGTTTTAAATTGTTTTAAAAATGGTTTGATAAAATATTGATTGTGTCTATATCATTAAATAATATGTTGTTATTGCAATGTGGAAATGTTATATTTCCTTTATTCTTGTTTTGTGTGTTATTAATATGTTATGATTATTGGGAATTTTTTACATATATGGGTGGTTCTGTGATAAACCTGGGGTGGGTGATCCCGAGATAGCTCTCCAATGCATTGGGTAATGTGACGGAGGTTAATATTAATGTTTCACCAAAGAGATTTAGGGAATATAATGTGATGCATATTCCAACGTAACTCCCTTCATAGCCGTGATAGATACAATGTACGTATGATATGGATGCCATAAGTTACCTTTATGATTTATGATTTCTGTGTGTTATTCATAAATATCATGATTTCATAAGGTATGTTATGATTGAAAAGTATGGTTTCATTGTTTTATAAATATTTATGGGATAATGTTTTCATTCCTTATTTTATAACCCTTCTTGAGCTTTTTATACTCATCCCAAGTTTTTTAAGTGTTTTCCACAGAAGTTAAAGAAGAATAGGGTCAATGATGGGATCAAGGAAAAGTCATGTAGTATAAAACTTGGAAGTAGACATGTTTTTAAGAGTTTTTATTTTATGAAGAAAATAGATACTGAATAGTAGTGTCTACATGTAATTTTCATGTTGATATGTAATATTTATGGCCTAATTCTCTAAAACTATAAACCTGAAAATATCCTAAATGTGAATTCTTAATTTAACTCAATATTAAGTAATGTTTATGGTCGGGTCCTTATAGTGACATTGAGATTCAAGATTTGAGAAGGAATTTGGTGAAGTCTATAGTGGATCACAGGAATACAACCTTAAAAATGAGACTTTGATTTGAAATTCTAAAGGAATTTAGTGAAGTCTAGAATGGTTCTATGAAGGTGAATTATAGAACACAATTCACAGAATATGGTTCACAGAAGAAATTTTATGGAAGAGAAGTTGGTCCATAGAGAAGAATTGGTACGCGGAAGAGTAAACGGGAGTGGTATGCCAAAGATGTATGTGGAAGTGGTATGCAGAAGCAGTACACAGACACGGTTTGGGAAGGTAATATTCTATCATTTTTTTCAGAGGCAGTACACAGAGAACTTTCAGAATGTGTTGTAGTGCATTACACAGAGGAATAAGGACAGCTCATTAAGTAAAAATTACCAAATGAGCTGTACGCGGAATAGTATATTACATCTACAAGGGAAAATGACAATTTAACTGAGCATCTATCTATAATTGTTGATTTATGATTTCATTCCAACCCATTTAAGTGATATTCAAGTTGAAAGACTGAGATCATATTCTTCCCAATGTAGTGAAAATGGGGTAGTTAACAAAAGATATCTGAGGGACATAATGTCCTATCCCTAAAACCTTATACATGTAGTCTTCCTGGTACCCCGAGTAATAATGCTAATATTCTATACTACAAAACTAATGAATATTATTGGTCTTTTCTATGACCTAAATTCAATATGTGTATGCTCATTTAACGTATCCCTTAGTGGTGAAACATGTAAAACAGTTGTGTCCTTGCCTTGAATGTGATTGATTTTTCTACTATTTCTGATCAGACAGGTTTAACAAGTTTCTGCCAATAAGGGAACAAGATTCATTAGTTTAAAAGAAATTGTTGACCATGTGATTCACCCCTCCCCTCTCAGGGTGTTCCGAGGTCCATTATCTAGATGTTAAGGAATTTATTCATATAAAATTTTAATGTGGCCTTAGGTATAGTAATATGGCCCTTAGGAATATTAAACCAGACAAATGAATAGTAACATCACCCATGAAAGTAAAAATAAAGTTTAGGTGTCATATAAATTAAATTATGAAATAATTATATTATAGTATAAGTAAATATATATTTTTAAAAAACTTATTAATTAATTTTTATTATTTTTTCAATTTTATTAATATTTAATTAAAATTTTATAATTAACTAAATTATTTAAAAGAACATTAATAATAAAAAAATTTATTTTTAAATTAATATTTTGTTGTTCTATGATTTTAAGTTAATTTTATGTGACCTTAGATAATTTTCAAGCTATTGTATAAATAGTTATAATTTTACAATCTGTATTTATTAAGTAAATGTTAATTTTAATTAAAAATTGAATTTTTCATATTTATAATTTTTTTTGTATATAATGGAGTTCATTTTATAATTATACACCTCAAAAATTGTTATGGTGATTTTTTTTGTATTTTTCTAAAATACTGGATTTTTTGTGAAGAGTAAAATATAATAATTTATGATAAATGTTAAATACATGAATTATTGAGTCATAGATGATGTGTGGATGATATATGAATCATTATTTATAAATTAAAAACACCCCTTTCGGTATTTAGTCACAAGAATAAGAAATATTAAAAGTATTGAGCCAAAATAATAAACAATTGAATAAAATATTCAAAAACCCCTCTCCTCCACTATAAATATTCCCTCACCACCTCTTCTCCTCACACATTACCAGATTTTTTACTAGTCCAATTCCTTCCCAATACTCTTCCCAAGTCACCCCCTCATTTCTAGAAGCTCTTTTTCTCATAAAAAGGCCAAAATCTTTTCCCTATGGATGTTCTCAATATGAGAATTCAAGAGGTAAAATCCTCTTCCTTTTCCTTTTAATTTCTTTTTATGTTCTTTTCTTTTATTAATATCTCCTCGTATATCCCCATAAATATGGATTGATAACTATATTGTATTAAATATAATGTTATTTTATTATGAAAATGGAATAATCCATCATCAAAATGCTTCCCCTCCCCCTTTTATTCTAAAATGGAAACATTGTTCGTGACGTGTTGTTTTATCACCTTCAAGGATGACATGTTTTCATTTTTCTTCACTGCCTTCAAGTATGGGCACAACACAATTATAATGGTTGAGATATATTGAATTTTTTTAATATAGCCCTTTTCATGTTCTAGATATAACATATTTACATAACACTAAATCATAAGACAAAATGATTTTATTATTATCAAAAAAATTCGTGATAATCTAAATGGTTATCACTAACATATTATAAAAATATTTATCCTCATACCATATAAAAAATGATATATGTAACCATTTATACATCTGAATATTCATTAATAACATGTAATTCCAATTCTTGAGAATTATATCCATTTTACATGAACTTCATTAATTATAAATATGCTAACTAATTATGAAAACCAAGGAAACGAATGCTTTTGAATGACAAATATATATCTTATGACTCACAAAAAGACTATAAATAAACATAATAATATTTTAATAAATCAAATACATTTATAAATTCTCTTAATTAATTAATAGGTAGATTTTATTTTGTTATCAAGGATATTAAGGTCAAGTGTAGAACACTTTCGAACATAAGGTAAGGGTTTCATCCCGAATCTATATTTTCATTCGGGTTATGCTTTGTCACTCTATACACTAATTTAATTCATCATTATATTTATATTATTCTTCTAAAATATGAGTAAAAATTCTAAACTCATGTATCTTTATCATTTCATCTTTCTTTTATGGGGAAATACATGTTTTACAATGCTCTCGTCTAAATTCTTCCCGATACGCAAGCCCGGTTGATGGGAGCATTTCAATTTCTTTCCCATTTTAAAATAGCATCCATAATATATTTTAAGAAACCATTATTTTTATAAAATAAAAAATGTTTTTCATGATAATCTAAAAAAATTCGTTACTAGTTTCATACAAACAATTATGACAAATAAAAATGTTTTTTCCAAAAGAACTCTTCATTAGAAAGTAAAAGGGGTATGCCTATAAAGAATTCCTCATTGATTTTATTGGAGTATTTTAATCTATTTCAACACATATATTAAATAATTTTATTTATTGAGATTTATATCATATGATTATCATATATGATTATTTTGATTGTGGATGTGCTATCTTGATACCATACACCATACTACTCAGAATGGTTAATGATTATGTTTACAGATTGAAAAAAGTTATTTACATTTAATATGTATATATTATTTATGTTCCACACCATTCATATGAGGAATTAATTGGACTTATTATTTTATGTTTGAGTCATGATATAGACCCTTGATGAATCAGTAAGTCTCATGAGAAAAAAATAGATATGGACATGGTGGAGGCTTTGTCCATTTATTTACAGATGTCTTGGTCGAGATCATGACTGTATATTTCAGATGTTCACCATTATACACTGTCTTATTATGATACTAGTAACTGATATTCCATGTGATTTTTCAACTAGTATAATATCCATAGTTCAATTTATTTCTCATATTTGTGGAATTATTTAATCAGTTCTTATTCCTTCTATATTGCACTTAAGATTATGTTTTATTAGCATGTGTTCCTAGTTATTATCCATGTGTTATTGTTTATATTCATGGTATCTTCCACTGTATTAATTACCCTTACTATACAACTAATCCCACCACTTTATTATGTTTTATTTTTTAAAAAGATTTGAAATTTATATTATGAATGATAAGAAAGGATACTCTTGAACTTTATGGGTGTTGCTAATGGAATTTCTATATAGTATTCCCTTTTATGTTGCAATATAAATTTCATGTATGTATTATCAGTTCCAAAATTACTAAATAATTTGTCCTTTGGTATTCATGTCTTTTATCTATACCAATGTATTAATATAATGCACTGACTCCCTATTATTGGGGTCAGAGTCCCTACAGTTGGTATAAGAGCCAGGTTTGTAGAATCCTTGGAAACTAGATTTAGAAAACATTTATTAGGGAAAAAAACCCTAAGATTGAATTTGAGGATAAAATAGAAAAATATCCTTGAATTTTAGAATGGTAGAGATTTTGTGGGTCTTCCAAGAAATACATCCCTGTCTGGATACTACAAGTGGACATGGTTCTGCCAAAAATGTACCTAAGGGGAAAAAATCTGAAAAGGTTTCATGGTCCTGACTCAGGGTAACCTAGTACACAAAAACATGCCTTACTACACAACTAGTTTTACATTTTTGGGGGATATTCTTATAATAATTCACATTTTCATTGTAAATGATTATAAATGATTTAAATGTAAATAAATCCCAAAAGAAACCATTTTTATGATTATAAGTTTAGCTATGCATAAATTTTTTAATTTATGTTAATTGTTTTGATAGTTTTAAAATATCTATTATGATTCATAACTCATTTAGTGTATACCATTATTTTGAAATGGAAACTAGTGGGAGGATTGGAAACCATATCCATATGTGTATCCTATGTAGGGATTTATCTCCTATAAAAATAGTGATGTAGATAATGGAGTATAAACTGGTACTGAGAAAATTATAAGAATACTATGGTAGATGACTCATTATATTAATAATAACCTTACATGTTTGGTGAATAATGATCTAAATTGTGGAGGAGTAACGTAAGATCACTTTATACGAAAAGAGCCTCCATCATTCAATGAGACTACAAACACATTTGATCATGAGATGTGGATAAGTTTCTTCAAAAATATATTTCTTTATGAAGGATGTATTTAAAGGGAGAAGGTTATCATGGATGTTTATCATCTCTCTGGAGATGTGTTTCAATGGTGTTAATTGGTTCAAAACATAAAGAAGGTGGATGAAATTGAAAATATGGAATAAATGGATTTTATGGAACTTTTCATTAAAATATATTTTCCTCATAAACAAAGAGAGGATATGAAGAGATAATTATTGAATCTAAGGAAAATTAGGATGAGAAAGTTTCTTAGTATGATGAAAAGTTTACAAGGTTGTAACTTCATGGTACAGACTACATACGTAATCCGAAGATCTTGATTGATCAATTTGTTGGTGGGATAAAGCCATTCCTCTAAAGGGAACTAGTTTCCCAAACATTCTCATCATACAAAGATATAGTCTCATGCACTATAAAAATAGAGAAATAATTATCTAAGACTTATTACTTTAAGGAAAATCTAGATAATATGAGGTTATAGGATAAAATAATGGGTAAAGGGAAGAATAAAAAAGGGAATTTTCCAATGTGCGATACATTTAGAAATAATCACATTGGTGCCTGCTTAAAAGGAATGGGAGTTTCTACAAGTGTGGGAAGGAAGGCTATCATTCTCATGATTTCAAGGTAAAGAAAGAAGATACCAATATCTAATGATACAATTTTTTGGTTATGGGACACTATGAAAATGGTTTTCTAAATAATAAATAAATCCTTCCCCAGAAAAGGAAAAAATATAAAGTCCAAGCATATGTGATCACAATTGCGGAGGTTGAAATTTCTAATAATGTAGTGGAAGGTACATTAATCCATTCTTAAAAATTAGAAAATCCATTATTTTATTATTGATCATCTCATTCTTTTACTTCTTCCCATTTTTTCAAGAAAATTTGGAATTTCCATTTTGAATTAATAATGTAATTTTCAATAAAAACTCCTAAGGTAAGTATAATTGAAACAAAGATTTGTCTGTTAGTCCACTTTATGAAACACAAATTTTCTTTAGTTGGAAACCTTATCTTCATACCTTTGGATTATTTTAATATAATCATTGGTATGGATTGGAATTCAAAATATGATGAAAAAAACTATTTTTATAAGAAGGAAGTTACAATTTTTGAGGAAGATGTCGAATCCCTTATCTTTAGAGTAGAAACAAAATCATATGGTTCTTATCCCGATCCACCACCAGTATCTCTTCTAAATGATATTCTTGGGTTCAAAGAGAAAACATAATTTATAAATTTTTTAATAAATCATAAAATTGAAGATATACCTATTGTTCAAGAATATATTGATGTATTTTGAGAGTATTTTCATGTACATCCCCTAGATAGGGTTGTTGAGCTCTCTATTGATTTAATTCATAATGCAAGACCCATATCAATGGATCTCAATAGAATGGACACTGTGGAATTAGTGGATCTAAAGGAATAACTAGAGGATTTGAGTGACAATTTATTTATTCTCCCTAGTGTTCTCTATGGGGTTCCCCTATTCTATTTGTAATGAATAAAGATGGATTCATGACGCTTTGCATTGATTATAGAGAAAAATGATATTACCATAATGAAAAAATATCCTCTCCCTCACATTGATGATTTATTTTATCAACTTACCAGTGCTTAATATTTTCCAAATATTGACATTTGATCTAGATAACATAAATTATGTCTGAGGAATGAAGTTATTCCAAAGGCACCATTTCAAACAAGGTATGGGCATTAAGAGTCAATAGTAATTCCATTTGGACTAACTAATGCACCGTATTTTTTTATAGAACTCATGAAAAAGGTGTTCAAAAATATATCTTGATTATTTTTTATGGTATTTATTAATAATATAATGATATATTGGAAAGGATATGAGGATCGTGAGAAAAACTGTCAGGTTTTTAGGGAGACTCTTAGAAGAAAAGAGTAATATGGGATGTTTATAAACTACAAACTCTTACATCATTTAGTTTCATTTAATGTTCATATTATCTCTAAGGATGGAATATTAGGTGTTCCTATGAAGACAAAAGAAGTTCATGAATGGCCCACAACAATGAACATAACCAAGATACATAGTTTCCTTGGTTTAGTAGGTTATTATCAGTATTTCATTCATAATTTTACCTGATTAGATGACCAATTAACCAATAATGATCGTAAAGGGGTTAAGTTTTTATAGACAGAGTAATGTGAAGAATGTTTTGATGAATTTAATAAGATATTAGAATATGCTCTGATCTAGACTCTACCATCAAGAAATGCTGGATTTGTGGTTTATCATGATGCGTCAAAAAAAAGACTTGGTTTTTTCCTTATGCCTAATGATAGATTTATTTCCTATGCATCAAGGTAGTTAAAGACTCATGAAAAAAACTATCCAATTCGAAATCTATTGTTAGAATCCATGATATTTATTCTAAAAAGTGAAACTATCTCTATGAAAAAATATGTGAGGTATATTCTGATCACAAGAGATTGAAATATAATTTTTTCTTAAAAAGCATCAACATGAGAAAATGGATATGGCTCTAGATACTGAAGGATTATGGTTTTTAATATACTATCACTAGAAAAGGTTAATAAGGTAGATGATTCATTAACTAAGAAGGATCTTAGAGTTCAAACATAAATGAGGATTTAAAGGTATTATGTGTTCATGGATCTAGTAAAGATGGATATGAAAATTATCAGTAAAGGTGAAGAATCATTAATTTTTCAATTGGTTACAGAACCATATTTATTATAAATATTGAAAAGTTCTTAGTTTGATGATGATAATATTCAAAATAAAATTAATGCTTTGAAATATGGGAAATTGGAAGAATTTGTGTATGAAAATGGAATTATGAAATTTTGGAGGACTCTATATGTTGCCTTTATAACTAAGATAAAAATGGAGTTATTGGATGGTTCCTATAGCTTGAATCTCTTTATACACCCTGGTAGAACTATGATTTATTGATATTTGAAGGAATTTTTTTGGTTAGATAATATGAAGCGAGAAATTTATGATTATGTATCAAGATGTTTAGTCTATAGATTGGTGAATGCTGAATGAAAACATCCTATAAGAGTCATTCAAATTTTTCTTATTATTATATGGAAATGGTATGGCTTCACAGTATTTTTTCACTCCATTAATAACAACAACAAGAAAAAAATGATGCAATATGGGTAATTATTGATTGAATTACAAAATCTGCACATATTCTCACTATAAGAGAGGATTTTCTACTTGATCAAGATTCAAGAGATTAAATTAATGAATTTGTAAGGCTTCATGGAGAACCTCTTTCAATTGTTTCTAATCATGATCAACCATTTACATTGAAATTCAAGAAAATTAATCAGAAATACTTGGATACTAATCTCTATTTGAGTACTATGTATCTCCCTCTAACTGACCGAAATCTCTAAAGGGCCATTCAAACATTAGAATACATATTGAGATCATGGTAAATAAATGTTCAAGGTATGTGGGATCATTATTTATCTTTAGTAGAGTTTTAATACACTATTATTTTCCATTAAAGTATTAAAATGACACTATATAAACCATGTTATAGAAAGAGATGTCGTACACCAACTTGTTCGGATGAAGTTGGTGAAATGAGGCTTATAGGCCCAAAGCTTATGAAGGAAACAATGGAAAGGTAAATATCATTCAAACCCATATCAAAATTGATCTATGATGGATAAATATGTATTTTGATATTCAATGGAAGGATTTTTAATTTCATGTGGGAGATCACATTTTCTTTAAAGTACCTCCCAAGAAGGGTGTTTTAATATTTGGGAAGGAAGGAAAATTGGTCCCCATGCACTTTGGAAAATTTGAAATTATGGAGAGAATTGGAGTTGTGTATTATCATTAGGAAACTAATCCTTTACTTTATAAATTACACAATGTGTTTAACATCTCTTTGTTAAGGAAATACATTCCAGACCCAGTGCTTGTCCTCACTTTTAAAGAAATAGATTTAGAACCTAATTTATCTTTCTATGAAGAGCCTATCCCTATTTTGAAAAATAAAGAATAGATATTGAGAAATGGGATGACTTGTATAGTAAAGGTACATTGTAAAAATCATAAAATTGAAGGGTTGATGTGGGAATAAAAATAAGTTATGAGGAATAAATACCAAAATCATTTTATGAGGTGACATTCTAGAAATTTTGAGGATGAAATTTTTGGAGGGGAGAATGTATCAACTGAGAATTATGGCAAAAAAAATTCTCAACTTATAATTATTTCATTGAGTATAAATCACATAAAATAACAAATATTACATAACAAATTCTTTATAAATTAAGAATAAATGGAATATGAGGTATTTATAGATGTTAATGAACCTATATCGATTAAATAGTAACATCAACTTAGGAATAGTAATATGACCCTTATGAATAGTATAATAGACAAATTCATAGTAACCTCACTAATAAAAGTATAAATAAAATGTATCAATCTTATAAATTAAAGTATGATATAATTATATCATATTATAAGTAAATGAATATTTAAAAAATTTATTAATTAACAGTAGGTCTTTTTATAAGTTATATATATTTTAATATAATTTTAAATTTGATAAAATGATTTAAAAGAAAATTTATTTTCATAAAATTTAGTGATAAGTTAATATTTTTTTGTCTTCTTATTTTAATATAATTTTATGAGACCTCAATTAATTTAAGAAAAATTTAAAAAAACATTTATAATTTATATATTAGTATTTTTTGAGAAACTGCTAATTTTTTTAAAAAAAATATCATATTTAGAAAATTATTTTTATATAATTGAGTTCATTTTTGAATTATACATGTTGAAAAAAAATATTAGTCTAAATTTTTTTGGACGTTTCAACAATACATTATTTTTCGTCTATAGTAAAATATTAGAATTATTATATATGTTAAATACATGTATTTTACAATCATGGATGATATATGGATGATATAGGAGTCATTATATCAAACTCAAATGCACCCCTTATAGTATTTAGTAACAATAATCATAAATATTCATATTCTTCATCCAAAATAATAAACAATTGAATAAAATATTCAAAAAACACCTCTCTCTCTCCCCCCCCAATATAAATATCACCCATCGGTACCTCTTCTCCTCACACATTCCAAGCTACTATCCTTGTCCAAATCCACTTCCCAAGTCACCCCTACTTCCAATATCTCTTTTTCTCATCAAAATACCAAAACCATTTCCCAATGGAGGTTCTCAATGATGATAATTCAAGAGGAAAAATCCACTTCCTTTTTTTAATATCTTTTCAGGTTCATTTCTTTTATTATTATCTCCTCATTTACCCTCATCCAAATTGAATAATGAAACATGTAACATACATGTACTTTAGTATTATTTTTCTAATGTAATAATCCATCATCAAACACCTTCCCCTCTCCCTTTTATTCAAAAATGTAAATTTCGTATGTGGGGTGTTCTTTTATCACCTTCAAGTACGAAAATATTTCATTTTCCTTTACCACCTTCTTCAAGTCTAATCATAAAACCATTATAATGATTGATAAAAATTTTAAATTTTAAATTATATCCCTCTTTATGTTCTATATATAACATATTTATGTAATATTAAATGACAAAACAAAATGAGTTTATTATGATGATAAACTTGTGTTATAATCTAAATGATTATCACTAATGTCTTATCTAATCATTAATCCTAATAACGTATAAGAAATGATATATATAACCATATAAACTTATGGAAGTTAATTAAAAACATATAATTCCAATTATATAGATGTATATCAATTTTACATCAACTTCATTACTTACAAATAAGCTAACTAATCATGGAAACCATGGAAACGAAAGCTACCAAATGAAAACGATTTATCATACAACCCATCAAAGAAACATTAAATGAAATTAATAAAATTATAATAAATAAAATTAATTTAGATAAGGTTCTTAATTAATTCATTAATTAATTAATTTAAATTTATTATTCATGACATTATAGTCAAGTGATGAACACTTTTGAACATAAGGTAAGGGTTTCTTCCTAAATGTCCATTATCATTCATGTTATGATTTCTCTCTCTATACACCAATGTAATTCTTGATTAATATTATATACTTCTTCTAATTTCTTTGTAAAATTTAAAAAAGTGGGTATACAGATCATATAATCTTTCATTTATAGAGAAATACATGTTTTACCAGGTTCCCTACATAATTCTTCCCGGTACACAATCCTGATTATTGGGAGCATCTCGATTTCATACCCATTTTCATGTACCACCCATTAAATGTTATAAGAAATAATTATTTATAAAAAATTAAAAATTGTGTCCTAAAAAACTATATTTTTTCATTAGTGGTTTTTTTACAAACAATTAGGACCAAACAAAATGATTATTTCAAAAGAAATCTTCTTTTCAAGGTAAAATAGGTATTCCTATAAAGAATTCCTTGATAATTTTATTAGAGTATTTTCAGATATTTGAAAAAATATATTGAATCTTATAGTTTATTGAGATTTATATCTTATGGTTATCATCTACCATATTTTATTAAATTTTTAATTATCAATTTGACTACAAATGTGTTATCTTGATATCATTCACCCTACTACTAAGAATTATTATTGATTATGTTTAAAGATTAGGGAATGTCATTTATAATTCATAGGTATGTGTGGTTTACATTTAACATCGTTAATATGTGGAATGAATTGGACTTATTAAGTGATTAATGGGACCTGATATAGCCTATTTTTGCATCGATATGTCTCATGATACAAAACATATATGGACTTGGGTGAGGCATTGCCCACTTCTTTTTAGATGTCCTAGATAAGGCCTTTACAGTATATTTTAAATGTCCAATACTATAAATTACCTCATTATGATACTATTAATTGATATTACATGTGATTATTTGACTAGTATAATATCTATAATTCAGTTTCCTTCTCATATTTGTGAAATTTTTTAATTAGTTATTATTCCTTCCATATTAGGCTTAAGATTGTGATTCATTGTAATGTGTTTTTAGTTATTCTCCATTCCTGATTATTGATGGTTATAATAGATTATATTGTATTACATACCCTTTTTGAGAATCTGATTTCACCCCTTTCTTATTTTTTATTTTTTCCTAGCATGCGATGATATATATTATGAATTATTGGAAAGGATAATCTAGTAATTTATGGGTGTTCCCAATGTAATTTCTATATTGTATTCCCTTTAAAATTGTAATGTAAAGTTTTTTTATGTAATATAAGATCCAAAATTAATAAAATGATCTACCTTTTGGTATTTGAGTCTTGTATCTATATCTATGTATTAATATAAGGCACTGGCTTTGGGCTACTAGGTTTGGGTCCCCATAGTTAAACCAAATGATAATAGTAATTTTTTTAAATAAGGTTATGAATTTCCTATTTTATGTACACATTATGACCTTATATTATAAAAAATATGAATATATGTAAATTTTGAATAATTTTTTTTCATAATAACTTTATCATTTTGGAATCTTTTATGAAATTTCCAAAGTAGTTTTCTATTGGGTCATCGCCTCCACATATTAAATGATGTATACTATAATATCCTCTATACACTTAAATATCTTTTTATTTCATTAAATATCTAACCAAAATCCATACGTACATCCCAATCCATGACCTATATTCCCTATTTTAATTGGAAAACCATCCTAGGAAGGATTTTGGTATAAACATAAAGAGGTTGTCCATTGAAGAGGTATAAATCATAAAAAATGTATTTTTATTTTATTTATTCTTCCACCTCCTTAATATATTATTCAGACTTGATGATATAATAATATAATTATATCTAATATAATGATATTGTATTATATTAAATTAATAACATATATCCATCTCTTCTTCATAAAATGGGAAACAAAACTATCAATCATGTATACAGCAGACTACCACCCCGCGAACTGATTTAATTCACCTTCCATCACCATCTCTTATGAATGGATATAGTGATGTATTTAAAATATTTGTATGATATTAATGAAATATTAAAATTTTTTATTTATAAAATAATATCTACAATCATACCTTCTAATATTTTGGAAAATGATAGTGTAACTCAATCGTACGTGTGGACTATCACCTCCAGGAAGCGATGTGATGTGTTTTCCATTCTACTTTGAAATATATTGTAACTAGAAAATATTTAATGAATATATGTGTATATATTATATAAAAATTATTATTTATAGATTCATTAATTTTTACCTTCCTATTTTCTAACTCATGAAAAAATGGAAACAGTGTTCTTGCGTACATACGACTTACCGTATCCATAAACGTTTAAATTCATTTTTAAATCTCTAAATTTTATGGATGAATATAAATATGAATATATATATATATATATATATATAATGATAAAATATGATATTTATATCATTAATAACATTATTTATATGATTTAAAAATGATCAAAGTAAAATGACCCTAATTTATGAACAAAAAATACATGAATAACAATATAGTTATTACATGAAATAGAAATTTTAACAAATAGTTGATAAAATGTAGGTGAAATAAAGTTAAAATTAAATCTTATGTAGTATTATATATATTATTGTGGTTATTTAATATATTTATAATATATATATATATATTATATAGGAGTTTTAGATGTGTTTGAGGAATTTCTAGACTTGACGTAAGGGATTTTTCTCTCACTTTTACTTTTGGGAGACAAATTACATATTAACTACTTATTTAATTTTTTGGTGTATATACTACCCACTTTGACATGCTATATTGCAAATATCCTAATTTTCTTGATATTTAATGTTTCTATTTTTTTATTCCTTCATTTGTCCTATGATTGAAAAGTTGCCCAAGTGGAAAGTATTTTGATGTTACAATCTCATTGTTTATCAGGAATATTTTTTAGAAAGCTTCCAAATATTTAATATTATGACCTATATCCCATGAAACTCAATAAACTTATTATATTTTTTTTATTTTCATAATTTAATTATTTCCTTTAATATTTTATCTTTATACACTTTTCAATCAAAAATAATTATTTTAATTGAAACTAACATTATTTCTCTCTTTAATAGAAAACTACGTTTCATCCATATCCTTGTTTTATAAAATTTTTTAAGAATGTTTTAAATATTAAAATATGAATTTTTAAAGTAATTTTTACCCATGTTTCTTTTTAAAAAAAATTAAATGAATCTTCATTTCATTTTTTAAATAAGGTACTTTTGACTTTTTAACAAATATTTTAAAAGAATATTTTTTTATCATATCAGAATGAATTTTATTTATCATCATCATGAACAGTCAATTATTTAATTATTCCTTTAAATATTTCCATGTTTATTTTAAAATAAAAAAATTTCAATTATATTTGGATTGTTTTTATATATTAAATAATTTATATAAAACTAGAAGGGATATTTACCTTATTAAATGTTCCATAAGTCTTTTAAAATAATTTTCCATATAAGATGATATTAATTGAAATTTAATAACATTTATGGTTGATATGATCCAATGATACCATCATTATTCATTATATAGATGTTTTATATCTAACAAGAGATAGTTTTTTTGAAGCACATTCCTTTTACACTAGTTATGCTATAATTAATTAATGAAATATTTTTGAAACAAATTCCTTTTCTAAGGGTTATGGCATGATTAAATGTTTCCGAAACAAATTTATTTTTCATATGTAATGATATGATGAATTTTTTATTATCTCAGGTCACAAATATTTTTTATTTTTGTTATCTGATGCGTCTTCCCAACATTAGATAACTCTCTAATATATTGGGTAAATTTGGATATATCATGTAATAAAAAGAACTCCAATGGATGGAAACCCCAATGTAGTTAGGGAATTTTTTCACTATAATAGTTGTGGGAGTGAACTATAACTATGATGATGGTTTGGGAAGTGAACCCATTCAACTGTAATTGTCATGTAAATGATCGTTTAATACTAAGGAAATTATTTCATATTTTTATTTCTATTCCAAAAATCTTTGTCTCATGTCAATGTTATTCTATTAGGGATTATGTACATGATCCATTTATGATTTGTATCTTATGAACTACCAATATTTGTTCAATGAATCAATTTTATGATAAATTATTTTCATGTTTTAATATTCAAATGTTATTCTCATGTTATAATACCTTTATTCTCATGACATATTGATATCTAAATTACTAACCTTTACTAAGCATCAATGATCACCCATTTTTTATATTTATTTTCCTATGTAATGAAGAAAATAATTATATATGATATGTTTATGAAGGTTACTAGTTATGAAGAACATAATGGGAGATGATTTAGTTCACCTATGTACCATTTTATATGTATCCTAGATTATAAATACACTACCCACTTATGGTCCTCATCTTTGTTTTTTGTAAAATGAATTGAATATTCATTTGTTAAAATGTAATATTTATATATGAAAAGTATGTTTCTATATTTTTTCACTTTGTATCAAATAAAGGATTAATATACTTTATATTAACTCAATTTATAAGAACATTACTTGGGAACATATATTTCTTCTTTGTGAAATTCTTGAAATTATACTAGAATGGGTATGATAAGAACACTATATAAATTTAGAGGATGTTATTCTTAGAAAAAACGATATAAAGATAATGATTCTTAACTTAGAAATTTATAACATTGATATTTAAGTTATAAAATTTTTTAAATAATTTTATATATTGTAAGGAATGGAAAACATGTTATCATCAAAGGATAATATAGGAATTGGTAAAATAATATTTATAAGGGAGTTAGTTTTTTTAGGAATAAATTATTTATATTCTAGGGTAATTAACTCAGGTTTTGATTAAGAACCTTGTACATATAGATAAGTATAACTTCCCCAGATATGATACCTAAATAATACTCAAATAAATTTATCACTAACCATGGGAGAATTATCAAATCCCCAGGGGCTAGAGAATATTTTCAATGTTATCATTTTATATTTAAGGAACAATTTTCCTACTTAAAGTACTAAAATTAGACAATATCATGTTCTATCAAAATTCTGGAATGAAGGATCTATAGGATGAACATAAAAAATTCCTATTGAAGAAAAAAAGGAATTTAAAATGAAAACTCATAGTTTAGATTATATAAGTAAATATATGACGAAATAATTATATCAAAATTTTAAAACAATATAAATATAATTACATGAATAAAGGAAAATACAACAAAACATACCCTTATATTCCAAAATCAAAATAATATGGTTATATACTAAGACAACACATACAAAACATGTCCTCCATGCCCTCATTTGCCATAGAAAATAATGTTTCTAAAATTATAGACTCTCTTAGTTAATATATAATTCATACATATACTACCAACATACCGAACATATCTAAAATTATAAAAAGAGAAGTTATATGTCCACCAATATGCACATGTAGGTCATGACCATGTTGACTCCATTGGACACCAAAAACAATATCTCGACACTCATGGTGAATAATAAGGTGAACACATCAGAATATGTCCACTCATTTACAAATATAGTATTGAAATATTTTTTGGATAAAATAATAAAATGTACTACAAACCAATATGTAGGTATATACCAAAATAAAATTTTACCTTAATGAATAACCCCCTATAAAAGGACAAATTAAATAAATGTATTCATAATTTGAGTATTGCTTGGAATCTATTATAGAGAAATGAAACCACAATTAGAAACCTATATTCTAGCTATAAATCTATAAAAATAATAATGTCCCAAGAACCCCCATCATAATCAATATATAGGGATGGATGATCTCGTTCTAATCACCCCTATAATCATTAATAAGGAGTGTATAATGATCAATTGATATTATCCCCCATCATCCTTACTAAGAGGGGAATAATTATCTCGTGCTGCACAACCCCATATTCCTCACTATGGAGGAAGTAATAATAATGTATTGTGCATAACCATCATCATCACTAAAGAATAAATTATAAAATGATTTTATTAAATCAATCGTGTTGTAATATATGATATAATAATCAATTTATACCTAATAATATCATGAAAAAACAAGTCACATAACATACCAAGAAGATAATCAAGGCTTACTAATGGAAAGACCAACAAGGAACTAAATATGACAACATTAATAATAAAGTTTTCTAAATGGGAAATATAAACAACTAATATGGAATATCATACCTAAATTATATTAAATGGAATCCAAAAAAGAAACTACATATATTATGAGAAACTACCAACAAAAATTTAAAAAGGTATATTCATATTAAAACAATCAACTAATAAATCATAACATAAGAATTAATATAAAATTTAATTACGGTAATCCAAGTAATAAATAAATAATGGATATACAAATTGAAAAATAAATACTCAACACATTATAATTAGAAATCCAAACATGGAACTAATCATCAAAAAATGAATTTTAGTAACAACCCAAACAATTCAGAACCAACATGTTACTTTTAAGTTTTTCTTTTTAAGGTTGGGGCCGAAGCTTCGTTTTTATTATTAAATCAAAGCAAAGTCCTCTTTTAACTGGGTAGAGGGAAACCCATTACATAGCCCGAAGGCCTAGTGGGCTTGTAGCCGATTACATAGCCCGTAGGCCCAAATTCAAAGGCCAATTCCAATGCTGTGAATAGTAACCTGCTGCTACAGTACCGCACAGTATCACCGCCGCTACAGTGCCCTGCCGCCGCTACAGTACCCGCTGATGAACAGTGCCACCGCTGCTATAGTACCGCTACAGTACGGCTACAGTAACCTGCGCCCCATGGGTTTTGAACCCCCATTTTCCATGTAGCCTTACGGGGTGCTTACCACTAAGCCAAACCCCAACTACAACATGTTACTATTAAGTAATTATAGAAAAAGTTTTAACAATTTAAATTGTGATGTTAATACAACTTTTATACTACATTTATAAATCATTTATACATTTCATTCCCTAGAATATTATTTTGTTTTGTAAATATAAGTCTTTATCATACTTAAAAATTCTAAAATAATTTCAATTTTTTTATAAAGAAAATTTTGGTTCAAAACATAGAATTATAGTCAAATATTGAACATTTAAAATTAATTCATACTCTTAAAATATTTTTTTACACTACAAATTCATAATTACATTATTTATCTTTCATTATAAGTTCGAAAACAATATACAAAAATGTGATAAACACTATCAAAATGACTCAAATGATATCATATAATATGGTCTAAATAACCCTTTTTTTATATCATGTAACTGAATAAACTTTTTATAAAACTGTATAATTATATTTTTTAATGGTTGTTTTTCATTAATATCAATGTATATAAAGAAATAACTCATATTTATAAAATATAATATATATATATATAAGCATTCTAATCACTTTAATTTATTTTAAAAATAAAAAGAAATTGTAATAAATATAATAACATATCAATTTTTATAAAATTGAATGAATATGAAAAAAATACAATGTTTCCTATAATTTTAAATGGAAAACTCTTCTTATTAACAATAGAAAATAATCCAATAATAATCATATTTGGTAGTCCAAAGATGGATTTTTTTAACTTTTTTAAAAATTTTGAAAATAATTGAACACATAGCCTATGAATAACGCAATTATAAAAATGAGTAGATTTGATAACACCAACCAATTTGACTCATTAGTTTATTCATAAATAACTAATAATCCCAATACATCTTTGAAACATTTAATATGCCAAAAACAGTGATAATTTCAATACATAATAAAAAATAAATATTTCATGGAATTCCATAATTTAAAAAAACTCATTCAGAAAACTAGAAAATTATAAGTGAAACTTAAATACTATATGACTCCTTTAAGATATCATAGAAATCAATAATTTAAACTGAACTTAAATAAAAATTCCATTTCCTAAAAAAAATCACTGGAAATATTCGGGCAACCAACAAAATGAAAAAATAGCACAAAAAACACCAAATTAATTTCACAAAATTTAATGCATACTCAAAATATCAAAAAAAATTAAAATAAAAAATTTAAAACCCAGTGAAACCGATTTTTATAAAAAAAATATAATGAATTCTATGGTATTTTAGAAGTGTAGTGAATTTCTAATGAAGTTATGGTGAAAGAGTTGCGATAGAATCCTTTTGGTATAATAGTTTTTTGAATTTGAATTATTATTTTCAACTATATTAGGATATCTAACAAATTTTTGGATCATAATAAATCTATTTAAGAGTTTTAAGGGTAAAATTTGGACTCCAAAGAATATTTATCGACCATTTTCACTTTGCACAATCACTATACATGAGAATCGGGCTATGGTATGTATTCTAGAAGTTTATATAGAAATTCATGGTTCTTATGGAAGGTAATTTACATGACCTTAAATTCACTACTATAGTTTAATATTTTGGTTTCATGGTTTACAAGATAGCATACTTCGGTAATTCATTTTACCCAACAGACCGTTCATATGCTAAAAATTCTGGACTAGCGCCTGTTTTTTAAAATTTTTACCCCTAACATTACTTAGAAGTCTTAAACACAAACAAAATACATATTGAAGGATTAAATAAGATTATAGTAACAAATTTTATTAGTTCTCCTCATTCAATTGCTTTTATATTTACAAAATGTCATAAATTATATTGTAATTCACTATTGAACATGCCATTTCACAATCACATCTATAATCAATAAAAAATTAACCCCTAATAATTTTGGAATATTACAAAATTATTAAACTTGGATTATATATTTTTAATCCATTTATAACATAAATAATCATATGCCACCAAATATCTAGAAACAAATATAAAACATCATATAAGTATAATAAAACACATCCTAATATTCATTTCCAATATTTACATAAGAATATCATTTAAATATTTCTAAAAATATCATAAATAAAACAAAAAATATACATTAAATATATCAAAATTAACAAAAAACCCTTAAAATAATAAAAACACAATCTACCCAAAATTACTTTTATGATTTTACACCATTAAAATTTTCCAAAATTTATGATAACCCATATATCTATACACATAAAATGAGATAAAATCTATACCATCCTAAAAAACATGGAGGATCAACCATATAATATATTGAACATCCAAATATGTAATTTATAACTAGACATTGTTTTTTTAGAAAAAAACATAACATAATGGTTTCAAAAATATATTCAAAATAAAATTACACTTATTAAAACCAATCCCTTTTTAAAAAAATAATATTTCGAACAATATAAACTGAATTAAAAACATTTAAATTAATTATTACTATGAAAACAAACCAATATTATCATATTTATCAATTTCAAAATTCAAAAAAAACATTAATTTTCCCTAAAAATACTTTCTTACATTTTAGAAACGCAATTGTTGTTTTATTGATATATATACCATAAAATTTTTCTAAAAAATCACTTGAACCAAAAAAAAACAATAATAAAATTATTAAAAGTTAAATTAATTACTTATAATAAAAAACATTCCAAATAAAAATATAATGTACAATTATAAATGAGCAACCTAATTTTGTAAAATAAATTGTAAACCACGTTTAAATAAGAAATAAATCTTACTACAATAATTAAACCTCACAAATAATAAATTCACAATTCAAAATACACACTTTTTATAAGGACCCAGTGGAATTGTTAAAAAATGTTATATTTGTAGTAAAACATTTATGTTAAGTTATAAGTATGATTTAAAATATTAATAAAGTTTTTTTATATGTTAGAAGTCGGGTGGTGGTGTCATATGAAGTCTATATGTTCATATAGTAAATTCTTGAAGTTCTGTGTTAGGAATAGAAAATGGAAAATCATAAAATCTTCAAAATGAACATTTCTAGTTTTCATGAGGTTCATGAAAACATTATAATGTTGACTACAAGGTCTATTTATACTTATTGTGGTTTACTAAAAAACTATTAAGGTTCACTCCCAAGGCCACGAGGTTCATTTAGAACATCATAATGTTGTTTTGGAACTTCATAAGGATGTTTCAAGATTCCATAAGGTTTGTTACTAGAAAATTATATAGTTTCAAACCATATGGGGTTTCAACTTTATAACTACACTACTACAAACACGACCTTTATCAGCTCTAAAAATGGCCTTTATCAGCGCTAGAAAAAGCGCGGATAAAGCCAGCGATGATAAAGGGGGGCGTCCCCTTTATCAGCACTCCGAAAAGGGCTGATATAGGACCCCTTTATTAGTGCTAAAAAAAGCGCTGATAAAAGTTAAAAAATTAAAAAATTTAAAAAAATTTAAAAAAAATTAAAAAATACTGCGAATCGGGTGGGCTTTTATAGCGCTTGAGCCCCTTATTTTACAGTGCTTTTCTGCCCCTGTACATCACCCCACGCATCCCCTTCACCCTTTAACAGTGCTTTCTGCTATATTCCCCCATGCGCGCGCGCCCCTGCCTCCCACAGGATTTGAACTCAAGACCTCCCCCTGCGTGCCTAAGCCTTTACCACTACTCGATTATGATTTGTCTTCCAATTCATTATATCTCTATATATATATAGTTATATTTATTCGTATGGTAATATATATTTATATTAATATATATATATATAGTTATTAGATTATAATATATATATTTAAAGTTATATTATAATATATATATAGTTATATTATAATATATATAGTTATATTAATATATATATATATAGTAATATTAATATATATATATATAGTGATATTAATATATATCTATATCTATATATATATAGTTATATTTATTCGTATAGTAATATATATTTATATTAATATATATATATATATAGTTATATTAACATATATATAGTTATATGAATACATATATACAGTTATATTAATATATATATAGTGATATTAATATATATATTTATAGTAATACTAATATATATATATGTAGTTATATTAATATATATATATAGTTATTAGATTAATATATTTATATATGTAGTTAGATTAATATATATATATATAGTTAGATTAATATATATATATAGTTAGATTAATATATAGGTATATAAATAGTCATATATTTGTATTTTAAATAAAATGGATGTTATTTATTATTTAGATAAAGCTAATATATTTTATATGTAAATATGTTTAATTATTTATTTAAAAAAATTAATTTTTAGGTATGAATATATAAAAAAATTGTACACATAGTTATATATTTGATTATAAATTGCAGTGCATTATCAAAAAGGATAAAATTTCAAATACATAATATCAATATTAATGTAATAACTTGGAATAAATTCAGTCCCCACCAAAAAAAGCCAATAATACCCCCTTAAACGTGGCTGAAAATCCACAAAATGTTAAAAAATTTGGGTACCCCGACAAAAAACTCAGTTTTGGAGGCCTTCATGGCCTCTTTTGGCCTCGAAAAACGCTTCATTGGGGTCCCCCGGTCACAGCGACGTAGAGCTCGTCGCAGGCTTCGACTTGATATGTGGTAGAGCTCAAACGGACACCCGGATCAAAAGTTATGGCCGTTTGAAGTTTGAGTTGCGTTTTCAACATATTTTGGATCTTTTTTTAATTTTGTTTAATTTTTTTAGTCCTCAAATTGTTATTAACTGACTATTACTCCATAATGATTATCAAATTATTAATTAAAAATATTTTTTAAATTTTTTAAGAAGCCATTTTCACTAAATATCTTATATATTAAGTATAATAAGAGTAAATGTACATTTATACTTATCTAAAATATATTTAAAAATTATATATTATATTTATATAACTATATAACTATATTTATATATTTATATATTAATATATTAATATATTTTTAATTTTTTTTTGAATTCGACCCCTTATCAGCGCTTTTAAAAAAAGCGCTGATAAAGCCCCCCCCCCCCCTTTATCAGCGCTACTAAACAAGCGCTGATAAAGGGGGGTCCCTTTATCAGCGCTTTTTTGAGCCCTGATAAATGGACCCCCCTTTATCAGTTCTTTTTCGTTAGCGCCGATAAAGGGGGGCGCTGTGAGAAACTGTTTTTTTGGTAGTTCTATCATGTTTCATAAGGTTCAAAGTTCCAAATGTTCCCTATATTATGAAAAATAATTGAAGAAAAATTCAGTATTAATTTTGATGATGAGTTATTGGAATAAAAATCATAAATCACAAGATGATGGTCAAATATAAGATCCAATATAATATTCAATTCAGTTTTAAGGATATTGAATTAGAATATAATATAGTTATGTTCATGTCAATTTTAAATTCAAATATTTGAAATTACTATTCATGATCAAAGCATTTATTTTTCACGAATTTATTGAGTTGAAAATTACATAAATATGAGAACAAGGGAAGTTTCCATATTTCATTATGGAAATATTATTCACATTTTTCAATGAATATAAATAATTAAATGGATAATGAAAATGTATTTGGGAATTTAGATGATGATATTGTGAAGAGAGAGAAAACTAGTGTATTGGAAAAAGACAATGAAGATGTCTACAAGGGTTGTATCTAGCTTTGTCCATATGTGTTGAGGAATAAAATTCTATTTATGATAATGTAGTTTCATTTTATTATGTTATAATATGATTTATGAATATATCATTGAATACCATGAATATGTGATAACCTACTTTTTTCATCATTTTGAAGGCTCATTGAGGATGTAACAACCCAAGATTTCAATATAAAATTCTTCTTTGAATGAAACCAGTATGTATGATAGATTTTTATACAGAAAAAATTAATCCAAAACAAAATCTGATAAATTTTATTATGATAAATTATTAAAATTCAATAGTAACACTACCATATTATGTGGTTATGATATGAAAACATATTAAGAAAAGTACATGTAGAATAAATGTATATGTTTTTAATAATAAAATGAATATAAAATCTATATCCTCATGGTTATTGATGAAGATCGTAATGTTGAATGTAACAATGGAGAAAATTAAAAAAATTAGAAATGTGATAAAAATATTTATATTGAAGTAAATTAATAAGATGAATAAATTTTTTTTGAATCATGTATGGCTATATATAGGGACAAAAAATGGTCGGTGGAAATATTTTTGTCGGACATAAGGTAGTTATACATACTCTCCTTTTATATATAGTTGTTATACATATATCCCTTAGTTATATTTTAATCCAACTTGTATATAATATCTAATAATAAATTAAAAATACATACTTCACAACACTCATGTAATTGTTAATTTATATCAATAGGTTTAAAAGTAAATAATGTTTTACAAGTCTTTTTTATATAAAAATGTTCTTCATTACACTTTTCAATTTTTGTTCAAAGTTAAATTGTTATATTTGATAATTTTAATGGTATTAAATAAACTCTATTTTTTGATCTATTATATAAAAATTATCTTACTATGAAATTTTATGATTTTTCTAATAAAATTATATTTAGGTGAATAGTGTACAATATAGTTTTAACAAATATTATCACTTTTATGATATCCTTATGGAATAAGAATGAATTTAATGTTTTTAAAACCATTTATATTAAAAAAAATTAATAAGTAAAAAAAATTATTTTAAATTATCATGTTATATTTATAAACCACTGTTTTTTATTTTAAAACTTGAGTGATATTTTATTCTAATAAAATCGTTATTTTCAATATTATTCATTAATTATGTAATTAAAAAGATTAATTAAATTTTGAAATATTTTTAAAGTCTCACAATTCACAATTTTTTATTTTTAAACAAATAATTTTTAATCAAATTAAGGTTATTCTTGGTTTTAGTATAAATTAATATTTATGATTAAAAAGACATCTTTCTTGAAACATGTTTCCCAATCTGTTTCACATACTACAATTAAAATTAATTTTTATCAAAACATGAAAATAAATATTATTCAATTTATTCAATTTTTTGAATCAAAATATTAAAGTTATTTAATAATCCTCATTTCATGTTAAGTCATAATTAATAGTTATGATGGTAAAAAGATTGTCACCATGATAAGGGTTTAAAGGTTTAAAGATGGGGTTAAAATAATAGATAAGGATTAAATTATTATAAAAACGTGTATAAATATTATGGGTTGAGTGGATTTATATATTAAATTATTCCATATTATAAACTTTGGTAATTTGGTTCCTCTTTTCCTAGAAAATTACTTTATATTATTTTAAAGTTAAGGGTGTCACACCCCTCATTTATAAATAGGTACCTCATCTTCTCACTTCTCCACACCAATGTAGAACCTTATATTGAAAAAAATTCCAAAATAACTTCCCAACACCCTTTTTAATTACATAAATGTTTTATTCTTCCCAAAATACCCATATAATATTCTTTAAGGTGTTTTTCTAAAGAGATTATCCAAGGTAGAGGTATATGTTCTAACTACAATATTTCAAATTTTATTATCCATGAAACTCTTAATAATAATATATAACCATAAAAAATATCACATAATCATATTTACAATAATTAAATGTTTTATTTTTTCAATGTTATAACCATTTTATGTCTTCAATTCATTTTATATAAAAATAAAATGTTGCAGATGCATACTTGTGAACTATAGCCTCGATGAAGCAATGTATTTTATTTTTCATCAACATCTCCCATAAATAGTTATAAGTATATATTTAACGATTATATATTAAATTTAGAACATTATTATGACTTTTTATATAAAATACAATTTAACTTCTTTTATTTCCATCCATTAAAAAAATGAAAACATCATCGTTGTGTACATGCTAACTACTACTTCCACGAAGTGATGTAATTAATTTTTCATCACTTTCTTGAGTTTCTGGTTAAAAAGTATATTTTATGAATATATAAGATATCAAGGATTAATATATATCATTAATATGATTATTGAATTATAAAGTAATATTTAAAAATCATTATAATATAACTCATTGATATCAATAAATTCTCTGAAAAGATGCATTTAATTGATTTCGTGTTCAAAAATAATATCAAACTATATCATAGAATGATGTCATAAAATTATTAATATTCAGAGAAAATATTTTTTAATAACATAAATAATATATTAATTATAAAATTTTTATCAATAAATGGGTTCTAACATAATTATTTCAAAACATGTGTGAAACAATCCAAATTACTAAGATAAAATTATGAAAAAAAATTAAATAAAAACTACATATATAGAAAATTATTATAATGGAAGAATATAAAATGTTATATATATATGACTAAGGTTCTATAATAATTCATTATAAATATATTTTTATTATAATATGTTAAAGCACTTTTTGGAATCTAAGATTTAAGTTACGTGTTTCTCAATTCACTTTTATTTCATTGAGACGTAAGTAATATTCGCCACATGTTTTATATTATAGGATGTATAAATATACCTCTGTGTTTTATATAATAATTCCATGAAATTAAATGGATTTATAAATCTATCAAAAATTCTATCTTTCAAGGTCATTCAGTCATAAGATTCAAATGTTGTAGGGTTTCCTCATATCAATTTCCCTTTATTAAGATATATTCTATATTCACTACCTTCTTTATTCCATTTGTTTTTCATACTTCCCATGAATTAATTTAATGATGATTTTCATCAAAAAAAATTTCATTTACTAATACATATAATGTTTGATATTTCCTTATGTTTTCATTCAGTTGTCTTCAAATCTATAAGGGTTTATGTTACAATCTAACTTTTCATCAGGACTATTTATGTTTCAGTTTAAATTATAAAAAATTGTTTCTTACTTATCTCTTAAACATAATTTATTTTCCCATCCTTTGTTTATTTCTTGGGTTTTCAAGTATTCTTTCAAGTTTCCCCCTTCAGTACTCAAAAATACTAGAAGATTGTTTTTAATAAAATTCTACCTTTGTTCTCTTTTTTGGTTGGGAATATTTCACTTTCAAACCCAAGTTATTCAAAATTGTTTAATAGAATTTCTTATCTACCCTTAAATGATTGATAAAGGTTTTTTGTACAAACTACGAATATATTTAAAAAATAATAAATGGAATATTTTAAATCTTTTTCTATATGGCTTAATTTTGTATATTTTTTGAAAAGGTGTAAAAATAATTTTATTAATATATAGGTAATGAACATAGTTTCCCAAGAGTTCATCAAATCCTGATGATCCCGTAAGGGGATCTTAGCGTTCTCCTCCCCTCATAACCACCTCCTTCACCTAGGGTAGGCGTGATGCCTCTTTCCTCATGCTCGGTGGGTTTTGGGGCGGAGGATCCTCAATTGTGATGGCGTCGGGCTTCATGGACTTGGTCATCTCAACCTTTTTCACCACTGCTTGCCTCACCTTGCCCAACTCCTTCTTCGCCGGATAGGGTTTCTCAAAGCGGCGCGGTGCCGGTCTGTGGCTGAGTTCCAGCTTTAGCGGCCTAAGAGTACCCCCGGTCTTCCTCGTGTGTGTTGGCTGATTCGCCATGTTCTCCGCATGTGAATGGGATGGAAGCGATGGGTTATGGTTACATGGGGTCCTTCGTTCGATGTGCTGGTGATGTTTTCATTTTTCTGTTTTTTGAAGTCGATTTTCGTTTGGGGTGCGGCTGGATTTGTGCGTCAGCTTTGATTCATGTTCTGGCTAAAGATTTGGTTTTGGTTGGATGTATGTGCTTCGGCTATTGCTTCGCTTCGGGATTTTGGTTGTTTTGGATTTTGATTTGGATTTTCTAGTGGTCGTTTGATACTGGGATTTGGTATTTATGCACTTTTGTTTCTGGTTGTTTTTCTGCTTTGTTGAGATACTGGTATTCGGGTGATTGGCTGTGCAGTTTTCATTGATCAGTGATGGTGATGCAGTGTGGTGTTTGGATGAAGGTTTTATTGATATGTGAAATGATGTTGTTACGATAGATTTGATGTTCTGGTGGTGTTTGTAGTGTGAGGGGATCTGAGTAACAAGTTTTTTCTGGATTTTGGATGCTTCTTCCAGACTTTCTACTAGGAATTGCTCTAGAGGAGGATTAGGGCATATGCTTTCACCTTGTAAGAACATTCAGATTTGGTCATTTGAGAGGGTATGGATCTGCCATCAGTACTGGGCCCATGCATTTGTACGGGACTGCTTGCTAAACTTTCATGCATTAGTGGAGGTTTTCCATATTGATGATGATGTTAGGGAGGGGAATTTCTTAGTAGTTTTGTCTTGGGCATTGACATTCATTTTATATTGATGGTTTTATGTCTGTGAAGTCATGTAAGGTTTTGCCCTTTCTTCCTTAAAAGGGGGTTTATCCAAAATCAATAAAAAATTTAAGCCTTAGGGCTATTCAGTCAACATAGTTTCCCACTATCATGACCTTTCATCATTATTTGAATTACCTTATAAGTTTCTATGTTTTTTTTGGAAAATAATATTCCCACTATTTTTATTTATTTATAGTATTTAAAATTTATAAAAAAAGAATATTTTCTATTGGTTTAAGGAATACTTATAATACTTTTATGAAATTATATTTAATCTATTAAATAATGCATTAAATATTATAATGAATTACCGAGGCTATGATCTTATGATACCATTGAAACAACCCAGACCCTTCTATATTATTATTTTTATGTTTTTTGTGTTTTTGGATTTTATATGGTCTCAAGGAAGAGAAAATATAAGTTGGATAAAAATATGAACCTGTTTGTGGTGATTTACATAGTGAATAGATGGTTTACAATATATAATGCTTCAAAACGTAGTTTCACATCTAACTACATGAGTAGAAAAAATAAATCCTTAGAACAATTTTATTATTTATAATAACATAAGTTTCTTTCCCCTTGATTGTAATCTTATTTAATTTGGTGTTTCTCAAGATATTAATCTATATTGGCAACCTTGACAATTTAGTTTCCCTCATTTTTAAAATAAATATTTTTTTATTTAATGAAATTTGTCTAATGTTATTGGATCTGATGACTAGTTTTTAAATGGTTGTGGGTCACTTGAGTTTTACAATATGAACCAGCCATTCATGTAATAAATGGGAATACATAATGGATAACTATATATTATAGCATCTTTATGATCTTCCCCATTCCCCATTCAATTTTTTTTCTGGAAAATCCTAATTTAATTTTTTATTCCTAATATCCTCAATTCATATGTATTCACCCATGGCATCTAGAGATTCAGTACCAGCTATTCCATGTCATTTCTCCCTCTCATTCTCAATGAGTTCCTCTTTGTTCCTTCGTGGATCCCATAGAAGTTGTGTTGTTTGGAGTTATGTATTTTTTGGGCTATGATTTTAATCATTTATTGATGTGCTTCATATTGATCCAAAGATCCTTTGGGTTTTTATACCCTCACAGTTTATCCTCGATAACTTTTTCAATGAAAATAAATCATAAATCTTCTTTCGAGTTTGGGTATTAGTGTTCTCTCCCTTTTATATGAAACATTAATATTATCCTTCTTTTTCTTTCCATTATATGAGGGTTATGAACTAGAATAATGAATATAATAAAATGATTTAACTAAATTGAATATAATTATGAGATCTGAAAGTGATTACTTATTTTCTTTGATAGTAATCAATTTATTATTTTTATATTTGTTCATTCCATATTTTTCTTTATTATATTATGAATTATTTGGAAGGATTGATTTAGAATACCTTTAAAATGGTTTAAAACTTAGCACCAGTAAATGAAAAGTATTAATAGATGTGTATTTTATATGATTGAATCTTGGTGGGTGGAATTATAGCCTTGGTCATGTGTGGTTTGGTGGCCGTAATTGTTATGACTTTGTAACCATTGTGGTGACAAGGTAGTTTAACATGATGGTTTCTTGATTGTGGTTTACTATAAATGGAATAATTTTTCCATATATAAATGTGCTTATGAATAAGAAGTTTCTGTTGTGAATTTAAACTAATAAATAAATAAATAAATAATCCTTAGTGGATGATTTATTAAATGAATTAATATGGAATAGAATATGGGTTTTAACCCTTATGGTAATTCTCATTCCTGGTTTTTCTATATTAGAGGTATCCATTAGTGGTACAATATTAACAATAACCTAAAATTTTATGTTGTGGTTTTTCATGTGTCAACTCATAGTTGGGGCCTTTTGGTAGATAATATATACATAATTTTTTACAAGTCTTCTACACCCCTCCCCCAAGATGGGAAACCAATCCAAAACCCATTGATTATGAGGGTGTTTTCCACTAAATTACAGGATGGGAAAGATATGGATTCTTGAATAACCCCTCCCATTCTCTCCCTTCTATAGTGGATTTTGGTGATACCATTGGTAGGTGATGAGATAAGTGGAAGGGGTCATGTGTGGTAGGAAGAGGACATGAGTCAGATTTCTTATGTCTTCATGACACCCTACTACCATGGTTACTTGATATGATATATGATGTCGGTTTCATGAGGTATGATATATGGTTAGTTCCATGAGGTTTTATATATAGTTGGTTTTTTCATTGGTGTATATGTAAGGGGTGTAATAAAATGATGTATTCAAATTGGGTTAGATCATAAAATAAGTAGGGAAGTGATTTTGGGGTTCCAATGACTATATAATTTTGTTTATTAATTTATTTTTCTCAGGTATTTTATTTGGTGAGTGGTTTTTCTTGAGGCTTGGGGACTAATTCAACTATGTAGGTGTTGTTAAGTTATATTGTGTGTTCACTGGGTAAATGTTATTATCATTTCACATTTTCATGATATATAATGGGTATAATTTTAATTTTTATTAATTTTATATTCCCCTTATGGATATATAAATTATTTTTAATGTTTCTAGGAAGTATTTGGTGATGGAATTGGTAGATATTAGCTTAGATCATGGGTTATTATGATTGTTTCCATAATATTTATTTTTAGTATTGTTTTATCTTTTGATACGTTTTTATATGTTTTATATTTTTTCATGTTGGATGTTTCTACAATGTGATTTTGGGATATTTATTTTATATAATAGTATATTTTTTGGTGGTTTTATGTTTTAATCTAGTGATATTAAGGGCAATGCATCTGATTTTGGTTTTCTATATCCTCGATGCTAATCACCAACCCAAGTCCTACTAAATTCCGAACTCATGGGTGTCACTCCATCTCTCCACTATCATCCTAGGAGGGCTACCGGTGGAGAGTTGTAATATGGTGGTATCAAAGGTAATTGGTTAAAATATACGGAGTATTTTTGAGTTAGTCGCTGGTGAGGAATTCATGGGTTAGTAAGTAAAAATTGTTATTCAAACATGTCATGTGACGATAGTAAGGGATACTGTATATGACACTTGATTTTAGGGCCCCCAATGATATGATGAAAGGATAATAATCCTTTTAAATGTGGTATGTAAGGTAACAGTACCTGAGGATAGATATCTAGAAGGGCTATATGCATTATACTTGATTACGTTTTGTTTTGAATGGGGTAGTTCTTGGAATGAATAAATGAGTTAATTAAATTAAATAAATTAATTAATTACTAGAAATTTTTTTCCCTTGAAGATATGATAATTGTTTAACTCTCTCATGTGGTTTTAGATAGGTATTTTCAGTAGGATGAACTTTTTGACCATCATAGGTTCGACCCCGATAAAAAGGATCAAGGGTAATAGACATTAAACACCTTTCGGAATCAGATCCTGGAATAACTATAAGGGAACATCTCAAAAATAAATATGGATTACTAGATTAAGGGGCCGTATATCACTTTAAAATTTATTAGATCCTGACTTGAGTATTGGGTTCACCTAATAGCTATCTAGTTGAGGGAAGATGTGCATCAGTGGTGGATGTTGTATCTTAGTGATCAGAATGAGAACAGTGTGTTTTGGGAAGATTTATATTTGGAGTTTTGGGAAAATTTCATTCAAATGATGATATATGTATTGAATTGGTAGATGTTTCTCTCCCTTCAACAAGGAATCTTTATCTTTTTGGGGATAGGGATTAAGATTAATGGAAATTTTCAATTTTACCTAGATGTATTTCCAAATGAAGAGTAATGATATTGGAATTTAGATGAAGTTTTGTTCCATGAAATTTATTCCTTATTCACCCCCATTTTCATTTTAAGTATATCTAAAAGTGTGTATGAATAAATTTTTGGTGGATATTCTGCATGAATTTTCTAGAGAAACTCTAGTCTATAGTTAGTTGAGACCTTTGAGGAGTACGACATCAAATGGAGGGTTCTAGATGACTTTCCCTTCATGGTTCTGATCAGTATGGAAGTATCCCTTGTACTTAGCATATTTTTTCTCGAAGTATTAATTTTCCCCTAAATATTATAGGATATATATTTTTTAGTTTTTTTGGACATGGGGTCATGGTTATTATCATTAATATTGTCTTTCTATCATATAGGGATGGTATGTCTTTGGATTTCATTCCTCCTTCAAGTAGCATTGCTGGTTCCCCTTCAGGTAGCATTAATTATTGGGCCCTCTAATATATGTACAATATATTATTCATTAGGATTATAATCATCTTGGAAGAGGTAGAGTTATGAAAGTAATGCCCTGATAATCCCACCACAATTAGTGACCCATACCAGAGTAATAATGTAAAGATATTCCACTATGAGGAGTTGGATTCGGATGAGGCCGAATTCATTTGATAGAGGAATAAGAGTACAAAAATTCAAAGGTCATTTGAGATATGATCTATTTATCATATACTATGTTTTATATGTTTTTTAATATTGAGTTTCACACTCCTTTGTTGTACCCACCTTTGGTTTGCTACAGGTAATGGATGTGAGGAGGATTTTAGTACCCCCTAGTGTTATTCACTCCATTTAGACATTAGGAGAGTTTTTTGGATAATTTTTTGGGGTGAAGAATAATTATGGATCAACATTAGTCATTGGGATATTTCCGTGTATTACAAATATTTCATACGATTCCATTCTCAGTATGGACTAGTTTTACTCCTCTCATGTGTTGGTTGACTATTTCCATAAGAGGGTTGATTTTTCTTATATGGAATGGTGATGTGTAGTGTTCACCTATGAGCCAAGAATCTAGATGGGAAGTGGGAATTAATACCCCCTTTATTCCATGATATCTGGGTCTTCAAAAAAACGAGCAAGGGATCAGGATATGGAGATTTAAATTTTTTTTAGAGTGTATAGATGTTTTCCATGAGAAGGCTGTGACACTAGCACAAATTATGATATTTTGATTTTTGAATAGATATAGATTTAGGTGATATACCCATTTCTATTGATCTTTATAGAATAGAACCCTCATAGTTATGGGAGTTTGAGAATTTATATTTTTTATTTCATACATAAATGATTTACTATTCTTAGTGTGGCACTATCGAGAGTTCAATATTTTTTCCCCAAGAAGGTAGATAGTAGTTTGATTTTATGCATATAATATCGGTGATTAAATAATGTCAAGATAATAATTGATACCCTCTTCCAATAATTAACAATATCATTGACAATTTTATAGGATCTTACTAGTTTTTTAAAATCAATTTTTTAGTTGGATCATATCAACTAAGGATTGGGGAGGTACATATTCAATATACTAACTTTTGGTGCCCATATGGGCCCATAGAGTTTCTATTCATGTATTTTAGGGTTATTAAAACACAATATATTTTCATGATAATCATGAACTCTAAATTTAATGAGTTATTAGTCTATTTTGTATTTTTTTTCATTAGTAACATCCTCATATAATCAAGATTGGAGGAGGATCATGTTTGGCACCTTAGAGTCATTCTACAGAATTTTATATGAAACTATTTTTATAATAAATTATCCAAGTGTAAGTTCTAGATATGTGATTTGAAACTACATGAAAATTTCATATCCCAATAAGGAGTAGTTTTGGATCAGACAAAGGTTTGGGTGGTTTTTTCATAGAATGTTCCCAATCATTTGGCAGAGATCAGTGGCTTTCATGGTCTTATAAGATACTTTAAAAGGTTTGTATCTTATTTCAATTAGACCAAATAACCTTTTACTACCTTGAACAATAAGGATCCCAATTTTTTCAGAATTATTATTTATAGATATATTTTTACAGCATGAAGGATAATTTTTCTAGTGCCTCATTTCATCTATTTATTGAACTAGGGTGTGATGTTTGAGGTGTTCTCTAATGAATCCCACTATGTTTTTTGGTTGTCTATTGATATAGTAATGGAAAGTGATCTGCTATTGGTATATGTAGTTATATATCCATTATTTTAAATATGGATCCCATGAATTGTAGATGGATGAAGTGATTTTTCCCTTGAATATATGGTGACATTACATCATTAGGAAGTGATTTATAGTCTTTAGGGATCAAAAAATTAGGATTTAGGTTTTCTTCGAGTGCAACATGAATTAATCACAACGAATCTGGATATAGTTTCAATAGGATTAAAATTTTGAGATATTCTATAAATAACTTAATGGATACATCATATAACACATGTAGATCAAGAATTCATAGGGATTCATTAAATAATTTTAGGATTCATTTAGTATGATGGAGGAGTTAGTAGCTTTACATATTAGAGAAAATGAGGCCGATTATAAAGGATACATGTTCTAGATAATGTTTGAGTCTTTATTTTTATATTAGGTGGAGGATTCTCATTGGAAAGATTCATATGCAGAAGTGATGTGTGGTTGGATTTTTTAGGTCGATTCCCCTATGGGATGATCAGAGGATGTTCGACATCCATTTATGTTCTAGGTAAGGATGTTTTTCCTGATGGTGATACATGAGGAATTCATCCATGAGTTTCTTATATCACTCGTAGCGGTTCACCCCAACATATCTAAGACTTTTTATATCTTGATGATGAATTTATTTCTTCCATGAATGAAGCATTTAGTGGTGGAGTTTTTGGCCTAATATCTAGTTATCCACCAACTAAATGAAAAACATCATGCCCCCTACGATGGTTTTGTACATACCTTGGATGTCACCAAGCAGATGTGGGGGGACATATTGATGGATTCTATTACTAGTTTACCATGGGATTAAGATTTATATCATTCAATCTAGGTTATCATGGACAGAAAGGTGAAGCCATCTCACTTCTTGAAAATTCATGAATTATGTTATGTGGAAATATTAAAGAGATAATACATGGATGATGTGGTGAGGCTTCATGGGTCTTCAAGCACCATCATTTATTACTGATTCCTTGATTACAATCACAAGTCTCTTGGGTATTGAAGCACAAATTTGGCTCACATTTACACCATATCACTATTTTATACCCTAAATGGATGGAAAAAATATATAGGTCCATCCAAACATTTAAGGATGGGTTGTGGGTGTATATATTATATTTCGATGGATCCTACAAGAAACACCTACCTTCAGTTGAGTTATCATAAAACAATAGCTAACATGAATCCATAGTTATATCCCCCTTTAATTCATTTTTTTAGACATCATATTGATCCCTGTTGGGTAGGACTAATATTGGGTAAGAAATAGATATTGATCCAAATGTAATGTAAATCATGGAAATGAAGATCCAGGAGGCTCATGAAATGATAAAGGAGGTTCATGATTTTTAGAAAACCAAATCCAATTAGAATTGGAAGATTTTGTAGTATGGTGTCAGAGATAGTTTTTTCCTTAATTTTTTCCTCATTGTAGTCAATAGAGTTTTGGTCAGGGAGGAAAGATCTCACCCCAGTTTGTTAGTCCTTTTAAGGTGTTAGAGCACAATAGAGCAGTGTCTTATCAATTGGTACTACCATCGTATCAAGATATTGTTCATTATGTATTCTACATGTCACAAATCTTTTGGAATCTTCATGGTGATTAAAAAATTCATCGACTGGGTTTAGTTCAATATAGACGATGACATGACATCAATGGAATGGAGATTTGAGATTTAGGATAATCAGTGGATGGTTATAAAAGGGTTTATTATCACATTATTCTATGTTCTTTGGAGTCATGAAATATTGAAGGAGAGTACTTGGGATTGTCAGATTCATATGCATTAAAAATCCCATAGCTATTTTGAGTTTCATTTAATGATTGAATTTGTTTACATTGATAAAGTAACACATGAATGGTTTTATAATTTATGAGATTTTTTATTTTCCCTTGATATCGCGGCATTATTAGCTTTAGAAATAGGAAAAAGTTTGAATGTATTCCCAATAAAAGTTTGTTATATTAATGAAATCACTTAAAATACTATATTGGTTCTTTAGTGTTATAAAAAGTGGAAAATATCATGATATGGGGGTTTGATCCCTTTATTTATATTCTCTACTAGTGGATGTTTTTTAGTTGTAATAATATCTCTGAGAGATATCATGTAGATTGACTTTTTTACCCTATATGTTTCCTTTTTTGAGTTGGTTTCTATTTTTGAGGATGAGAATCGTATGATATATATCTAATTTAGTGGAATATACTCTTCTGGCCTGATACTTAGAGTTTTTTGGGTATGTGGAGCCTTAGGATGGGCTTGATTAAGGGAAATAAAAATCTATAGTTAAATATGTAACTACCAATGATGATTCTTACTATAAATCACTATTTCATGATATGTAACCCTTCATTGGGTGGTTACACAACTTGTTATAGAGATTTTCTTGTTCTAATTTATAATGTGAAACATTGTTCAGGACGTGAATTTTGTTCAATTTTTTTTGGAGGGTCAATATTTGAAGGATTTATAACATGAATAGTGAAATTCATATAGGAATGTTGGATCAAATGAATTTTTATCAACGGTGTGGACTGTGTGAGATTCAAGACATGAACTGTCTATTCACATCTTGTATGGGAAGATTTACAAGTTGTATATAAATTACAACATCCCATAAATCTTCCTCATTATTCCTTTAGCTATCTATGTTATTTGTCAATTACTATATGAAATTGGGAACCATACTAGTCACTAATATTAGGTGTTCACCATTGTATTCTAGAGATTTGATATCAATGATTCCAAGTGATTTTTTACTCTCTTTTACTATGAGTGCCTATTCATTCTTTCTAGGATCTTACAGTGAAAATATTATTTCAATTTAGGGGTTTTTAGATTAACATTTTTATGGGTTATTGTTGTGATTTCAAATGATTCATGGATCCTTCATGTGTTTGTGGCCCTATTGTTAATTCCCTCTTACATTATATTTATATTGTTAATCAAAAGATTCTTTGGAGCTATGGGTTTTAAGTTCTATCCCTTTTATGTGAATCTATGAGATTATCATTCTTTTTCTTTCCATTTTATTATTAGTATAAACTATAATAATAAAGATAATAAATAGGATTAATGAAATTGAATGGAATTATGTGACACACATGTGGTCATGATTTTCCCTTAATATTGATCGATTAGTTGCATTTCATTATTGTTCATTCTATATTCTTTTTATTGGTTTATACCTTGTAGTGATTGAATTACATATATTACCATTTAAATGGTTAAAACATAAATTAGGAAAAGGAAAAGACTTAATTCATGAGTATATTATATTCATAACCCTTTTTGCGGCTTGTGGGCCTTAGTGGGGTGCAATTTGGTTTCCTTGGTTTTTGTAGCCTGGTGGTCTTTGTAGTGATGTGGTGGTTCAATGTGGTGGTTTCATGATATAATTTTGGTATAAATTTAATACTTTTTCCATATATAAATTCAATTATTGATAAATAATTCTGTGTTAGGAATATAAACTAATATCAAAATGAATAAATCATTTTGGATGACTTATTAAATTAATTACTATAAAATGGTACTTTTTTGTGGCCCATTGTGTGATGCTTTTTGTTGGCTGATTTTTGTAAAAGGAAATGCTTATTAGTATTATATCAGTAGTAACCCGATGGATTTTTTTTGTCTTGATTCTTATGTAAAATCATAGGTTTATTCTTTTTTTAGCGTAATATATACTTGTATTATTTTATGACTCTATTATGCACCCCACTAAAGTTGGGTAACCAAAATGGAACCCAAACATTATAGGGGGTTTTCCCCCTAACATCTAGTATGGGGAAGGTAAAATGGATGACTACCTTCTCTTTCCCTCTCTCACTTCAGTAGCGTCTTCTAGTGACATTGGTGATGGATGATGAGATATGCAGGGAGGTTCATGCATGGAAACATGAGGATGTGAGCTTGATGTCCTACACATTAATGAAACCTTACTACCATAGTTACCTAATAAGAGATATGTGGTGGGTGTAACACCCTATAATACTAAATTTTCAAAATGGTAAATGTTACTACCCTTATCAACAAGGAGCACTTTATTTTTGGGAGAACACCAGATTAGTACTCTTCAGTTAATAATCCATGGACTATAGTAGTAATCTTTATTGGTGACCTCATGGGATGTTTCTCAGGGGAACATGTTAATGAGGCACACTAAAAATAATAATTTGGTCTCTATGGATATTCATTAGTTTGATAACCTTTTTTAGAACATGGGTGGGCCCCAAGTAGGGAGGCATGTTTCTGTTGTGGAACTAGTGGTGTCTGGAAGGCTAGGATCCTATAGAAATGTTAAGGATGAGTATTTGTGCTCTCAACGGTGGTCTGTTTTTATTTTTGGTTTTATGAGTTGTGATATGTGGTTGGTGTCAAGACACATGATATAAATTTTTTGTCTTATTTGGTGGATATAAAATGGGTTGGAACAAAGGATTACTTCACTATATGAGGGAGTGGAAAATCAATATAGAATGAGTAAAGAGTTCATGTGAATATATACTTATTATTATTATTATTTTGTTCATGGATGTGTGATTTTTTGATAGGTCCTTGGTGAGGTTTTGGGACTATTTAACTTGTGTAGCTATTGGTTAGTTCTATTTTTTATTCATAGGGGAATAGGAATGATCTTTTTATATATAAATTAGAGAACTTTTGTATAAACCTAATAAGTATTAATGTTATTCTAACCCTATATATATAAAAACTCTTTTTAGGTTTCGAAGAGGTATTTAGAGATTGATCGAGTCTTTATTAGCTTAGATATTCAGTTATCATGGTTGATTCCATGAGATTTACTTTTAGTATTGTTTTATCATAGAATATTTATAAATTTGTTTTATATTTATGCATGTTTGATCTTTCTTTTATGGGATTTATATTTATTAATTTTATATAAATATGGATTTTTTTGTGGTTTTATGTTGTGATCTATGGATATTGAGGCTAATTACTCCCATTTTAGTGTTTTATACCCTCTGTGCCAGTCTCTAACCTGATTCATACAATAGGTGGGACTCAAGGGTCCCTCATTATCTTTACTACTATCCTAGGAGGGGTTCCCTTGGGGGATATTTGAACCATTTACTCCCTTTCTATACATTTCTTAGGATGATAAAGTTTTTATGGAACTCATTTATTTTCCATGGGTAAATTATGCTATGACGAAATTATCAATATTATTATGTTCCTATGGAACACATGTGTATGGTTATAATTATGTTATGGGTGGGTCAAAAACTATATTGTATACCATTGAATTGAGTAATTATTAACATCTCATTAGATAATATTAAAGGGAATGTGATGTAAACCCAATACATATGGGTCTTTATCCCCAATGTTTTAAAAGGGACTAATGAGTGAATCTAATTTTCTATTAGACTCTATCTATAATGTGAATATAGTCTTGGTAGTGAGTCTTGACAAAGGAAATGATTTTATATACTTCTGTTTATTTCAAAAACTTATGTATTATAATTATGATATTATCTCATGACCATGTTTGATTATTGATGATTCCACGCACTAATGAATCATGTCTATTGTTATGAAAATGCCTTCTGTAATGATTTATTATTTATTGTGTATGAATTTTTGTGTATGTTTTTTATAGATTACAATAATTTTATCGTATCATTATAGTTATCTTATACACACTTATTTTCATTAATTTATATCTTCATTGGTTACCCTTATTGAGTAACTGATCTCACCCTTTCTTATGTTTCCATATCCCTAGGTTATGAAGAATGATATTATGTAATATATTTCTTGAAGGTTATCATGTTTGTAGAATCTTGTGGAGGATTTTGAATAAATATTATAGAATAAGAAAATATACGTATATGTGTAAAAAATTTCATAGGATGGAAAAAATGGTTTTTTCTAATTAAAAGTTTTTTCTAATCATCAAAAACACTAAACCTAAAACAAATTGGGTATAAAAGTGAATAAATTTTTTTTTTAATATTGATGTTTTGGATAGAAAAATTTGGGTTACATCAGTTGTTATCCTATCCAATATGTTAAGAATATATTTTTAGTAATGGATATGCGTGTATGGGTTTAAGGAGTTATAACTAGCATATGAGAAGACTTTAGATAAAATTATAGATTTTGATATGAATTTAATTTAGGGATTGTGGATACTATCATGGGTTAATAAAGGTATTGTTGATTGAAAGTTAATATGCATTTTCATGATTTTTATATCTTATGTGACCATATTCTTTTATTGATGAGATTAAGGGAGACTATAGTGGTATAGATGACACTTTGGGTTCTTATGTAATTTAATGTTTAGGTAATATTAATTGATAAGTTATTTTATATTGCTTAATGATTATGTTGAGAAATAATTATTTTAAAACACAAGTATTACTATATGTATATGAAAACATCCTAATATTTTGGTAAAGGAATATATGGTTTCCTAGAAATAATAATCATGTCTAGATGTAGAAAATTGAATGAAGTCTCTAAAAAATATGCATCAAGGGATAATAACCCTAAAAAATGTTGGTATGTTATTAACATGATCTTCATTCTATGCACAACAAGTAGGTCTTACTTTACACCTAGTTTAACACTCCCAAGGGATATGATTTGGTTAATTCACATACTCCCTAAGGAGTATTTGAGTATATTTTTATCAAATTAAATGAGGGTTAATGGTTAATGGGTTAATTAGTGTTGGAAATATATGTTGAGAAGTTTGGATAACCATAAGTATTGGAGAGTAATATGATTTAAATGTTATTTAGGTTATTTCTGGATTGATATATATATTTCAAGGATCATGGATTTTAATAATTGTTGGACTATTTTTAATGATTATGGTTGTTATTTGGTTTCTTAGATAAATGTTATGTTTATTTTTGGAAGAATATATAAATACATATTTTTGATTTTTTGTATTTAAATATTTTAAAGCATATTTTGAATAGTTTTTGGATTAATTATTTATGGAAATATTTAATTTTCAACATTAGGTTTTATTTTTGAGGCTTTGGAGATTAATGTATTGTTTATTCATAAGAAGTTTTATTCATATTTCATTAGGTACAAAATTTAATTTGCTGAACATTTTTTGTTTTTAATAAATGGATAGAGATTGGAGGAATAACTTATCATCCCTTTTACAGATATTATGATCTATTGAAAGTAAATTGTAGGGATTCATGAATGAAAAATTCATCATGGTTATTTATTATTTAGAATAATAGATAAAGCATAGGCGAAAACTATTCTAAAAACAACCAAAGGAAAACATTGTGCTTATATAATTAAACAAATAAACTAAGTATATTTTCTCATATTATATATCTCTATGATAGTATATTTTTTCAAAATAAAGAAAGATCAAGTAAAATCTATAGATTCTTAGGTAGAACATATCACTCACCTATCAAGGTATAATTTTGGAAATCATTTCACAATTATAAGTAATATAATGGTAAATAAATGGTTTAAAAATATTTAATTATGAAATAAAATGATTTTTAGTAGTATATTAAAAATTATTTTCCATGATAGATTCTCCATTAGGCTTTAATAAAATGTTATGATACACTCATTTTGGTAAGAAAAAATTAAAATTAGAAAGACTAAATTCATTTATGGGGGAGAATGTAACACCAAAAGATTTCATTGTGTAACTCTCTATTAAAAAATAGTGTGTATGATTTAATATGGTATAAGACACATTAAACTAAAACAAAATATGATACATTTTATTTAGATTAAATATTATAATTAAATATGAAAACTATTAGAAAATGTGGTAACAATATAAAAAAATTATTAGAAATGTACAAGTGGAATAAATGAAAAGTATATAGGAAAACCATGAACAAAAAATCATTATCCTAGAGGTTCAACATGAAGATAAAAACCCTCACTAAAACTATGAAAAAAAAGAAAAATAATTAGAAATATAATATCATTGTTGATCTAGAAGGAAATGAATAAGATGAATAAATTTTATTGAAGTGTGCATAGATATAAAAAGGAATTAAATATAGTCATATGTTGGTTCTTGGACTTATAGTTTTTCTATATATAGTCATTAGATATATAGGTATTATTTAGTATTGAATCCAATTGGTACATAATTTCTGAAGACAAAAAAATAACTCACAACACTCATGTAATTATTAATTTATATGGAATATTGTTTAAAATAATTAATGTTTAAAAAAACCTTTCTAATACAAAAATTAGTTTTCATTTTATTTTATGTTTTTTCTTGAATGATAAATTTATAAATTTTAGATTTTTAATTTTATAAAATAAACACCACTTTTATATTCATCATATAAAAATTATCTTGGAGTGAAATTTTGTGTTTTTATGAAAATATAGATTTTGGGTGGGTAGTAAAAAATATATTGTTTATGAATATTGTGATATTATTTATGGAATTAGGGTATAAAAATGACTTAAAGGTTTATAAAAAAATTACAGACAAAATATATAATTAATAAGAAAAATAAATCAACTTTAAAAATTTTATTGAATTTAAAACTGTTGTTCGACATTTTGAAACCTATGTAAAGTTTGATTATTCAAATAAAAGATTTATTTTTGATATTCTTCAGTAATTTAGTAATTAAAATGTTAAATATTGTTTTTAATTTTTCTTAAAAAAATAAATATCATTTCTCTCTTTATAGACCAATAAATTTCATGAGAATCAGTTTTATAAATGATTTTGGTTTAAATTCATTTTTATGATTAAAATGGATTTTTTAAAAAGAACTAATTTCATTGAGTTTTGTGTAATTTTATTAAAAATAATTATTAAAAAATTTAGTAATTTAATATTTTAAAATCTATTTTACATTTGGAATTAGAATATTGATGTTATATAATAATTTTAACTTAATTTTTAAGTCATAATTAATATATACCAAGGAAAAACATTTATCACCATGTTAAGGGTTAAATGGGTTAATGATAGGTTTAGAATAAGATATAAGGATTAAATTATGATGAAAACTTGTATAAATTAAATTTATTAACTATATTTACACCTTAATATATCCTACCTTTGAATTGTTTTCCATTTTATTCCACTTTCCCATGAAAATGTGTTTATATTATTTTAATGTTACATATATTTACTAGGGTGTTACTCCCCCCACTTATAAAATAAAACATACACTTCCCACTTATAATCATAAATTTTCATCGTAATATCAATAAAGGTAGACCCAGATAACTTATCTTCACCAATATCCATGACCTAGAGGTTTTTATCTTCGAAAAATATCCATCTAATAATCCTTAATTATTTTTTTAATGGAGATTATCCGTTGAAGATGTATATGTTATTTTCAAAATCTTTCATGTTTCATTATTCTAACACCTCATCTAAATATTCTATAAAAATATCAACATAATAAAATAGGTATATTCAATATGATAAAAAATATGTAAATTTTAGAACCATTTACTATCTCTGGTTCATCTAATTGAAAATAAAAATACCACTCATGTGTGTGTGCGAACAACAGCCTCCAAGAAGTGATGTATTTAATTTTTCATCATCATCTCACATGGATAGTGATATATATATTTTTAATGATTCTATATTTTATTTATAACATAATTAATATTCATAAAAAATTGTATTTACATTCTTTTATTTCTTTCTATCATTTGAAAAATTAAAATATCACTCATGTCTATGTGCAGACACCTAGTTCCACAACGTGATGTAAATAATTTTTCATCACCCCCAATATGGATAGTTATAAAAAAATTGTTTGATGAATATATATGGTATTAAGGATTAATATATTTCATGAATATTATTCTGAATGTATAACACAATAATTAATGATAATTACAATGTAACCCACAGATAACGGTAAATTATCCAAAAATAAGATTGATGGTGATTTCATATTCATGAATAATAAATAAAATAATCATGTAATGAAATTATAAAATTAATAATAATAATATAAAATCTATTCTAGTACCCAAAATAATATATTAATGATGAAATTTTTATCAAAAATTTGTTCTGATATCACCATTACAAAACATGTGTGGAAAATTTGAAATTACTAGCATCTGATAATGAAAATAAAAATTAATTAAGGAATGAATCTGGAGTAAATGATTATAATGGAATAATAAATAATTTAATATATATGAATGAGGTTTTTAAATAATTCATTATGATAATTTTTTATTATATATGAGATCAATGAATGTTAATTTTAGATGGTAGTTTATGTAAAGGTTTCTCATCTCAATTTTATTTATTTGTTACACATGCCAGGTTCACAATTTATTATATATTGAGTGGTATATGTAATAACCTGTCAATTTTTTTATCATACCTCAATTAAATTATATATATTTTATAATATCTCTCAAAATCTATCTTTAATGGGATTTCGAATCAAGAGATTCTAATGTTGTAAGTGTTTCCACTTCTCAATTTCCCTTTATTGAGATATGATCAATATTCACCACCTTATATCGTTTTTGGGTCTATATACATCCCATGAATTAATTTTAAAATAATTTTCAAGAAAATAATGGATATCTTCAAATATATAAAAGTTTATCTCTTTCATACGGTTTTAATTCAAAGGTTATCTAAGTTATAATGGTTTGTGTAACAATATCTCTTTTTATCAGGATTGTTAATGTTTTAATTTCCATTACAGGAAATTATGTGTTCTTTATCAATTAATCCACATATTATTTTATCTAATCTTTTTATTTAAGGGGGTTTCATGTATAATCTATATTTCCCCCTTAACTGGTACTCAAAAAGGAGGAAATAATGTATTAAAGAAAATCAAACCAAATTTCTCATTTTTTTCATGAATATTTCTCTTTAATATCCATTTTATACATAATTATTTTATGTATGTTTTTATCTATAAATTATTTTTTATAAAGAAATTTTATACTACATTTCAACATATTTAAAAATTATTAAAATAAATATTTTTAAACATTTTTCAAATGACTATCTTCTGAATTCTTTGCAATAGTATAAAAAAGTGTTTTTAACATATATATAATGTATGGGTTTTACCATAATCATGACCATTATTAATTATTTAAATTCCTTTATAGGTTTCCATGATTATTAAATAAAATTGTTTTTTTATTTTTAAAGCATTTTATATTTTCTATGTTTTATCAAAATAAACTGATATTTCGTCTTTTAAAGGAATATTTATAATGTTTATATAAAAGTATTTTTCATCTATGTTAACATAATTTAATGATTTTTATGCTTCAATAGGGGTATAATCCTTTGATATCATCCACTTCCTTTCTCTATATGTATAATGATGTCTTTATTTTAATGATTATTTCACTAAACTTATTTCTTTCCCCCTTGTTAATGAAAATAGAATTAAATGATAAATGTTATTTTCATGTAATTTCACACACACACACATATATATATATATGTGGTTTTCATTATTTTTTGGGTTGTTTTTAATTTATATAACGTTCCAATGCATTGGATAAATATTGATATATCATTAAATAATATTAAAAGGAATGGGGTGTGAACCCAATCAACTTTGGGACTCTATCCACCAAGGATTAAAAGGTATTGTGGAGTGAAACCAATTCATTATTGGACTCTTTCCACTATTTTATGATAGTATTAGTAGTTATTAATGACTAAGGAAATGATTTTATATGCTTAAATTTATTCCATAAATGTATTTCTTATTCTTATGATATTATTTAATGGCCCGTGATTGATTATATATGATTATTCCTATTATGAATCATGTATATTGTTATATGAAATAATTTTTACATTATTAATTATTTATTATATATATATTATTGGGTATTTATTTAAAATTATGATAATATTTTATTTCCCTCATGATTATGTCATGCTGACTAATGATTATCGATTAATATCACCCAAGCTTACCCTTACTCAAAATATGTGATCACCCTTTATTATGTTTCCATTTCCTTGGGTGATGAATAGAGATATTATATAAGATATGTCTATAATGGTATCATGTGTGGATAATTTATAGTAGATGTTTAATAATTCTTGTGGAATAAGGAAATATGGTAATAATGTGGAAAAATTCCCTTGGGTTGTAAATTCATTTGGTTTTCTAAGTAATATTTTCTACATTTCTATAACTCTATAATAATATTTTGAGTACATTAGTGACTCACTGTTGGTTATTGATATTGTATTTTTGAATGGTAAAATTTTTTTCCTTTCAGTTCGTATCAAAGATGATAAGTAAACAATATGTTTTTATTCCTCGATTCAGGTATATGGGTTTCAGGAATTATAGAGGAAGATCGTCATTAATTACTAAAGTAACTACATAGTTATTTTTATCATTATTATCTAGTTCTAATAGGTTTTGACTCCTTTGAGATATTGTATCATATGCTGGGAGGTTGTTCTTTTGAAAATGTTCTATGGGGTCAAGAGAATACTCATTGTAATGGATCATGTTTATAGTGGAAAATATATGAAATAGAGTGAATAGAAGATCATAATAATGTGTAATTACCCATATTGGGTCCAAACACTATAAAAATTAATTGTTCAATATGATGTTTCATTTCTTATAATGTTTAGGTAAGGCTAATATTTTTAATTTTATTTGATTAAATCCTAACGTATCACTGAGGTTTATTTTAGTAAAAAAAATTATAAAATACAAAACCATTAATCCACCCCCAATCAATGGTGAAACCCATTATTGTGGTTAATTGATTGGTATGAGAGCCCCTTGGTACCCTTTTTTAGATAAAAAAGTTTTTATATATAGATATCATGGATTCCATTAATATAATAGGTGTCCCCACTTTTGATGTAAATAACTATCACAACTTGAAGAACATGATTGGGGCCTTTCTTTTATCAGACGACTATGAATTTAAAGATTTTATATCATTTGGTTTCCAACAAATGGAGTGAAATAATATAATTCAATTTAATAATGAGCTGAATTAATATTTTTATTTCAAAGAAAAAAAATGTATTTCTCATGCCTCCTTCAAAAATAAATTACACAAAAGTTATGGGGATTCAACTAGCTAAAGAAGTTTGGGAAAATTAGAAATAAATTTTAAAGGTAATTTGAATTTTGAAGAATAAATATTTAAAATATAGATAATTATATAAGAAAATATAAATATTTTATTGTGAGAAAATATTAATGACTATATGATAGGAATAAATGGGATTTTTAGCAATATCTACGGATAAGGGGAGAATAATGTAATTCCAAAATTGAAAAAAAGTTAATGAAAAAATTTCATGATATATTTCATTAAAAAATATGATCACTGGAATATAGATAGGAATTTTCCACTATTAATTTCGAAATATTCTAATTTTTATGAAATAATATTGTTCCCAACATTAAAGAGTAAGGCTAATGAGGAAATAGATTTTGAGGCCCTGATGAATCTCAAAATTAGAGATGAAGATGATTATAACTCAAGTGAATCTGAATATGAGTAAGAGGATGAATACTAAAATATAATTATGGATCTTATATGAATGAAATTAAAAAATTGAAATTGTAAAATTAAAATAAAACACCCATCTTGGTTTAAAAAATACGGTGAAATTTGGAATTTTTCTAAAAAATTTCCAAATAAAAATAATGTTGAGTTTAATAAAAATGGAAAATATAAGGAACCATAGAAAATTAATTCAGGTAAAAGATAAAAAGATAAAAAAATTCATAGAATAATAATAATTTTTCAAGAATAAATAGATTATGCTTTATGGGAAAGGAAGAAAAATAATTTTGTTTAACAAGAATATAATCTGAAGATTAATCTATAGTAAAATTTACTAACTCCATGCCTCATATTACGAAAAGTGAAGATACCTCAACTAGTGATGAAGGAGAAGGTGAACTAACATATATAGAAAACTTGTTGAAGGATAAACTTGAGGTCTATCTTGATGATAATATAAAAATAATGAAGTCGAATAGGCTATTGAATAAATAAGTTGATAATAAGAATGAATGAAAGATGGATTAAATCAAAATAAAAATAGTTTATAATGATGATGCCAAAATTATTCAAGTATAAATTGGCACATACTGATAATATTGTAAGGTATATTGATGAAAATATTGTTTTTGGAGAATAAAATTTAATAAAAAATACAAGTTTCATTAATCGAAGAATGGTTTTAATAATATCATGGAGATTTCAATAATTAAATAGATGTAAATTTTAAATCATCACAAGATATGAAGAAGAGGAGTCCAAAATGGAATGGGATTTCAAATACCACTAAATCTCAAGATAAATTTGTTTCCTATAACAGTTTATGTTCTAAAAAATGGATCACTTTTGGTTAATAATGATACTGATAAATCCACTTCAGTATCAAGAGAATATATAAATGTTTCAAGAAGATATGTCTCCTAAGAAAAAAACCACACATTGGGGGACAAAACATAAATAATAGTATTTTATATAGAATTTATATCAATATAGAAGACTAAGGTTAAAATAACTCATCTATTTTTGTTCAGTGTTTCGACCCAGACCATATTCATGGTACTTTAATATTTCAATTCTATGGATGAGGAAATAGTTAAGGCTGAACAATTTTGGGATGATGAAAATATAATCTCAAAGAAAAAAAGTTGTGACTAGAAATTTCTTATCCTTATTACCAAAAAATAAGTTTTATTTCATGGATGAAATATATTTTAGATGGGATTAGTAATATAGTTGTGTTTATAATTATTATAATAAAGTTCCTAGACAATATTCTAATAGTGGGAATAAAAAGAAATATCATAAAGTGAAAGAAGAAAAGTCATTTTTTTCTGAATGTTCATTAATGGATTATAATATAATGAAGTTATTGGTTCATGAAATTGGATCATATTCACATATGACTACAGATACTAATATTTTGAATAATTTGAAAAAAAAAATTAAAAAGGGGTATTGAGTTTTCATAATGACTACTCTTTATAAATATGAGGAGTTGGAACTACTAAAATTGAATCTCAAAATGTTATGTCAAAGGATGTATTATTTTTTGAAGGGTTGAGGAATAATTTTTCTAGTTTTATTCAACACATTGATGATGTAAATGATGTGATTTTAAATAAATAACCATTTTTTATTAAAATAAAAAATGTTGGAAGGATCATTACATAATGAAAGAGAAAGGGTAGTAACTCTGTATCAAATTAGTGATGCCATTAATCCTTGTTATTTAAGTCCAAAAGATGAAACCATGTTATGGGATATGATAAATGGATATCTTGGTCAATTAATAATGATTAAAATATTTAAGAAATTTTTTTTTAGATTCCTACCCTAATTAAAAATAGATAAAGATGTTGTATGAGAAACATGTCAGAAGGGGGAATAGTTTAAGAAACTCATAAAAGAGTGTAGATAAAATCTACTAGGCCATTTGAACTAATTCACAAAAGTATAAGTGGACGTATGAGAAAAAAGCACTTAAGTGGTGATTTATATATTATCAAATTCATTAATTAATTCACATAAATTTAAATGTAATGTTTTTGAGGATCATTTATTATGTAATTTACCTGTTTAAGAATCTTTCTAATGTAGGTTGATAAAGATATAGAAGTCTATGTTGGAAAACTGAATTATAATAATATAAATGAGTACACATATAATGATTTCAAAAATCTATATTTTAAATCATGGAATCTATAATTAATATATTTTTCCCTATATTCTTCAATATAAAGGAATAATAGAATGGAAGAATAAGAGTGTAGTTGAGATAGCTAGGAAAATTATGGATGAAAACAAATTATCAAAGTACTTAATGAGGGAATCAGTGTTTACAATTCTATATATATCATAGGTTTTTATTGAGACTGGAGATACATATCACATAATATAATATGTATTAAAAAATAAATACAATATTAATTTACATTAAATTTTTTGGTATCCCCTATGACATAAAGATTAATGATACCAATCAAGAAATGGTTGAAGAAAAAAATAGTGGATCTTTAGGGGTTTATTGTCAAATGTAAGAGGATATAAATGTTATAATAAGAGGATTTAAAAACTATTTAACTACTTGTATGTGAATATTATTCCAAATCAATGAAAATTAATTTTGATAAATGAAGTAATTTTTTAAAATTCTAATGAAGATACTGAGAAGAATTTTTATATAGTTAGTGAAAAATAAGAATAAAATGATCCACATGTTATTGAAATTTACTCTGAAAACCCAAGGGATTAATAATATATAGACAAAGATTAAAAATTAAAACATCAAAATCAAAATTAGTATGAGGAAGTAGAAACTATTGTGTCAAATCATAATTATCCATTTCAGACAAGAAGAATTTTAAGAATTGATAATTGAACTACTCTTATATCATAAATAGTGAAATCTTAAATGAATAAAGATATAATATACAAGTTATGTGTTGCATATTTCAATGAGAAAATGGACCAAATTGAGATTTATTTAACATGGGATATAATCCCATGATCTAATGATAAAAATGTCAATAATACCGAGGGGTATTTAAGAACATTTTCAACAATAATGGATAATTCCTAACTAATAATGAAAAACAAGTTTTCAAGGGTTATTAATATGTCAAAGTATTTGATTTTGAAGATACATTTCATCATATTTCAAGAATGGAATTTATAAGTTTATTCCAATATGTTTTAGATCATATTTAGTTTAAAATATTTCAAATATATTCCAAATCTATCTTCTCAAATGGTGGGTTGGAAGAAGAAGTATACAATAAAAAACTTGAGTGATTGTTTTCAACAATTATTGATCTATGCTATACAAAATGAAGAATGATTTATATGTATTAAAATGGGATATTATTGACTAGTACTAAAGGTTGGAAATCTATCTAAATGAAATGAAATTAATTAATGGAAAATTGGACACTAATATTTAGATTAAGGTGAATAATGTAGGCACAATTACTGTGATTTTATAAATCGATAACATTATCTTTTATGGTGAATAAGAGAGTGATTGAAATGAATTTAATAAACAATGAAGAAACATTTTTATATTTACATGTTAGTTCAGCTGATATTCTTTCGTGGTTTTCAATTGTTGAAAAAATGAGGATTTTATTTTTATTTCCCAATAAATCTATGTTAATGAAACATTGAATAACTTTTTCATGGATTAATCCAATATAGTTTCCACACTTGTACAAGTTAGGTTGAAAATTTTCAAGGATGTTAATAGAGATAGTTTAATCCAAAATTGTTTAGAATAACGATTGAAGTCCTATTATATCACAATGAATCTAAAATTAATATAATCTATGTAGTGAGATTCTGTGTGGGGTATCAAATTTATGTGATGGTTATTAAGAGGGTTCTGAAACACATCAAAGGAACTTTAACTCCTTGGATGGTATATAAGAGATTAAATAATTAGTTATTATGATCTAAACTAGGTATGATATTCTAATACCCTAGGATTTTATATCTATTTCCATAGAAATAAACATGAAGTACTTGACAGTTTTCTTTACATAAAACCCTTTTTCTAAACGAACAAGTGATATAGTAAGCCATTATAACATTTTGTTGGATTGGAGGGTATGAATATGATTAACCTAATTAGAAAATGTATATACATATATATATATATATATATACTTTTTCATAAATTCAAATTCATTTATTAATACCAAATAAAAAATCAATAAAATTTTAAATAAAATAAATTAATGATTAAAGGACCATTTTTTCAATGAAATGTATTTTTTCTTTATGTTATGTATTATTATATAAATAAGTATATTTATTACTAAACAAAATTTTATTTTTATGATTTTTTTTAATTTATGAATAAAAATCCATACATAAGTTATTTAGAAGTTATAAATTAGGATAAAAATATTTAAATGAAAAAAGTTGTATTTTATAAAAAATAATCTTGTGTGAAAAATGTTTTTTATCCTAAAAAATTAAATAAATATTTATTGATTAATGCTTTTAATTAAATGTATTGAAAAGATATTAAAAAAAATTCACATTAATTTCTTAGTTTTTAATCAAAATTTAACGAAAGTAAATTTAGATTTATACTTAAAATTCATTCTTCAGAAAACTAGTTTTTGTTGTGTTTTTTGGGATTATATTAAAATTATTTTATACCACTTATATAAATTGAATTTTATAAAGTGGAATATATATTTTTTTTATTAATTTCATAAAATTTCTTTTATTTCATTTTATTTTTTGGTCATACTAAATAGTGAAAATAGTAAAAATTTATTACCATGGTTAAGGTTAAAATAGCCCTACCAAGGTGGTTAAACTAAGAGATAAGGGTAATATTTCCACATAAAATTATCTAATTATTATTTTTTAAATATATTTAAAACCTATATTATATTAAATTAGAACCCTTTTATATTTGGAAGAATTATTCCTAAGAAACACATTAATTATATTTAAATCTTTTAAGTAATTTCATGAATGTATTCTCCCTCACTTACAAAATGGAACCTCCTATACACCCTTATTCGTGAATTTTGAGCCTTAAAGGTCAAAACATATCTTATAGAATAAATAATTAGCTTATGTTCCATCATCCTAGATCCCATGGAATTCTAAAAAGACCAATATTTCAAAGATTAATGTTTAAGAATAAAAATTTATCAAAGAAGAGGTATAGATCTTAGTTGAGATCGTTCAATTTTATTTTATCCTTCACATTATATAATTATATTATATTGATCATAACATGATATGTTCAATATGATAATTATATTAAGATGTTATTATAATGATTTTGTGACCATTTCTTACATCCTTTTCATCAAATGGGAAATTAAAGTATCTCTCTTGTGTACCTGTGAACTACCACCTCCACATAACGATATGCTTAATTTTACATCACTATCTATAATTGATGGATATAATGATGGATTTAATAAATATGTATAATATATATGGTATAATTAATAAAATTTAATTAATAAATATTATTTATCTTTGATTACTTATATTCATAAAATAATGAAAATAAATTTTATACGTACGTGCTGACTACAGTCTCCATAAAATGTGTAATTCATTTTTTTATATCAAAATTTTATGAAATATTATAAATATATATAATGAATAAATATTATATTTATATCATTTTTAAAACTCTATATTTTATTGGACCATGATCAAATTTCAAGGACCGTAACTATAAAACAGAAACATTCATGAAAAAAGAAATAGTTACAACCTAGAATAGTGATTTCAAAAATGAATTATTAATAAATCGGTGTATGAATATTATAAATAGTACATATATTGTATTTTAAGAATTAATATGTATATTTTATATAATTATAATAAATTTTATTTTATTATATAGGATTTCAGTGTTCTTACAATGAAATTCAAAGTTGAGGTATTGGTTTTACATTACATTCAAATTGTTTATATGTATTATTTACACTTAAATTTCCTTTGATAAAGTAATATGATATATCTCTATTAAATCATATTTATTTCCTTATCCTTTTTGAATTTTTATAATTCACAATTTTTCCTTTCATTATCCACACTTTTAGTAATCAAAATTATACAAAAATATTTTTAAGGAAAACAAGGTATATTTCTCTTAATTTATCTCTTCAGTCGATAATATTTTTCTTCAATGTCCTTATTCTATTTAAAATGTTTTTGATAATTATATTCATATTATCGTCTGACTTATTAATGTAATTTTCCAATTTTTCAATTTTATAAAAGTTTTAAAAGGAATATTCGGTTCTTTTTCCAAATAACATAATTTTTACCAAAGGTGTGAATAAAATATTGGTTTAAATGTATTCCAAATGAATGGATTTTCATTCTATCATGAATACTCTTTGAATTGAATATTACATAAAATATTTATATGGTTATTTTCAAATAAATTTTTTTTCCCTTAATAATTTTTATTTTTTCAAGATTTTAAATAAATGATTTGAAAATGAAAAGTGTATTTCCTTAATAAATTTTCTAATAATATTTTAAAGGTATTATAACTACATAGTTTGATATTTTTTATTATTCAATATGAAAATTATTTAATGTTTTATTTTTTATTTTTTCTCTCTATGGTTTTTTATTATGATTATTAAATCTTTATGAAACCTATTCTCTTTTCCAAGGGTTAAGATGTGATGAAATGATAAAGGTTTTTATGATATTATGGCATACATATGAATGGATTGTGATTATTAAATGGGTGAGTCTATTGTATACCTCCAATGAATTGGGTAAATATTAATGTTTTATGATAAAAATGGTATAAAGTAATTTCTTCCAAGCCCTAAAAGAGGGTAGAGTAGAGGTTATCCCAAGTCTAAAAAGAGGTTATGTGGGAGGTTATCCCAAGCATGAATAAGTTACATGCATTGTTATGCCAAGCCTAACATGTGAAGAATTTTTTAGTGAGTCGAAATGAAATAATATTTCTATGATAATGATTATTCTACAATTTATTCTACTCTTTTATGAAATGATCTTATGTCAATGTTATTTTTTCATAGATCATGTTCTTTGATTCCTTTAAGATTTAAGTCATATGAACTAATGATATTTATTCCATGAATCATGATTATGGACTATGAATTATTTAGTATTATTTTAAATTATTAATATCATGTTCTCATATATATATAATCTTGTTATGTTTAAATAATCACATATATATCCCTTTTTTACTCTAACTAATCATCTGATCTCACATTGTATTATATTCCCTTTTCCTCTGGATATAAAGAAATGTTTTAAGTATGATATGTCTAATGAGGGTTATAGTTGTGAATAACTTAATAGGATATGATGTAGATCTTTTATGTATTATTTATTTATATATCGAAGATTCAAAAGAAACTACACCATTATTGATCTAGAATAGATCATAATGATGTGTAATTAATTCTCATAATATATGATGTAATATTTATATATGTATTGTTGGGTCACCTCATAGATTCTGATGATAAAATACTAACCTCAAGTGGAATTTTTTTATTTGGATATAGTTGTGTGTGTTTGAACTATAATAAGAACAAATATATTAAATTAAGCATAGCATAAGTTAAATAATTGGTTATTAATAGTACTTATACCCAAATTATCTGGATGAAATAATAGATTAAATACGTAAGGGTGAATATTGAAAGAACACTTATAATTTCATGTGACAATAAAATTGTTATTGATATTTCTAAAATCATGTGCAAAACTAAATATCTAAGTAAATTGATATCATGTTTCACTTAATCAAATAGAAGTTGAACAATGGGGATATAAATATGTAGTTCATTCATACCTGATTCTAGTTTTCTGATCTATTAACCAAGGTAAGGCTTATGGAAACATTTGAGTTTTTAAGTCTTGGCCTAATGGTTCAGCACTTCCCACTTATTTGAGGGATTTTGGGGAAAACCAACTATTAATTAGATGTATTTTATAAGAGGTTGAATAGTTAAACCTCTATATCTCCTTTATTATTAATCCATAGTAATGATTATTATAAATATAGTATGTAAAAATGATGAGTGTGAGTTTGTGAATTGAGGAGTAAATTCCAATTACATGGAAAAAAAATCATGCCATTGAGAGATGAAATTCTATTAAAATAATTAATCCTTCCTATAGTGTGGTGTTAACATTCTTATTACATGATAAAGTATGTGATTTAATTCTTCATAGATGCATTTTGGTGTTTTTTAAAGATATTAAAAAGGATTATAACCAGTATAAGGGGAGATTAAAGAATCGAGTTGAATTTTTAAAGAATATTTTATTTGTTTTAAACTATTTATTGAAGGTTTGGGTGTATGTTTTATAATGTTTTATGTTTTTTTTGAATTTTTTGAAATTGGTCTATGATGGGTGGTGAAGGATCAATTCTCATTTTGTGAATTATGGAAATTATAAATTGGGAATGGAAATAGATAAGTCCTAAAATATTTATGGGTTGAACATAAAATTTTTATAAGGATCGTGTAGACTATGTAATGATTAATTAGATGAGAAAATTTTAAAATTAAATCTTCCATAATTCTTAGTTTTCAAATCTTTAAGGTTGGACAAAAACATTGTATGGTTTCATTGGAATTAGTAAGGTTCAATGAATGATCATAAGGTTCACTCCAAAAGTTGTAATGTTTATTAGGAACATTGTAAGGTTTACCCATCACTTTATAGGGGTGATTAAAAACTTAATAAGGTTAGTTAATAGGACTTCATATAGTTCTAAACATCCTAAGGTTGAAACTTTATACAGTTCAAAGTTTATAAATTTCAATGTTTGTATGGTTCCTTTGCAAAAAATCATTAAATAAAAAATCAGTATTAATTCTTATGATGCTTTGTTGGGATTAAAATCAAAAATCACATAAATTTATTCAAATATGTTATCGAAGATGAGATTCATGAGGGTTTTAATGATATTAAATTATATTATCATGGATTTATATTTATGGGAATTTAAAGTTTTAAAATATAAAATTATTATTTACAATTAAGTATTTTATTTTATAGAATGTCGTTGAGTAGAAAATTATATGCAGTTGAGATGAAAGGTAAGTTTGCATATTTTTTTGTAGAAATATTATTCACATTTTCTGTTAATATAAATGATGAAAATAAAAGAAGTTAATGTTTTTATGTATTGATAAGTAGATACTATAGAAGGAGAGAGAACTCATATATCGAAAAAATAGGACTACAAAGAGACTGATAAGGGATTCATCTAACTTTGATTATTCATGTTGATGAAAGAAAGTATATTTTTGATCATAATGTTGTTTTATTTTGATGAAGAATAAGTCTAATATGAAGATATTTGAATATTATGAAGAATTGATACTATTCATTTCTCATGATCTTGAAGGCTTGTAGAGGAATATCCTCTTCAATTACTGGAGTAGCCAAAATATTATTTTAAACATTCTTATTAGGAATGATAATTCATGTAATAGTTAGTGAGAGTTTATGATTCCAATGAAATTGTAAGATGTATGGTGTTATGTTCTTCTTATTCTAGATGCACTATGGGGTCGATAGTATACCCATTGTAACAAATTCTGTTTGTAGTGGAAAATTTGTGACATGGGGAAAATCATTCATCATAGCAACAAGTAGGTATTCACATAGGGATTTGACAATGTAAAACTTTTTTTCTCACTACGTTATTTCATTTTCAATAATATCCAACCAAGGATGATTGTTTTTTTTTGGGTTTTATTATATCCTAATAGGTCACATAGGATTATTTTTAATAAAATAATTTATAAAATAAAATACCACTAATTCACCCACCCCCACCCTTCTAATTGATGGAACCCATTCAAGGGAAATATCATATTGAAAACATCCCAAAAATTACAAGATATGAATGAAAATCATTAAATAATGTTAAAACATTCATTGAATTTTTTGGAACAACATAAAGAGAAGACAATCAATCAAAATAACTATTTATCTATTTTTGAATCCACTTACTTCAAAAATCAAACCATTAAAATTTTTATATTTAAATATAACATGGAATAATTCTCCACTTTTATAATTAAATTTTAAACATTAGTTCTAATATAAATTATTCAAAACTAGGTGAAATTTTAATTATTTATAATTGTAAAATTTCAAAGTGAAGTGAAAAATACATTTAGGTAAAAACAAAAATATCGATTTTTCAAAAATCATTAGAAGATAATTCATTACACCCATGTATCTAAAATGAATATATATATATATATATATATATATTACTAAATTTATCTATAAATAACCACACATAACATAAAAAAAATTAAAAAAAAATAGAAGACATGAGGAATTGATTTAATCAATTAGATTTACACTAATAAATATTTAGGAAAATACATGATGTTTATAAGATACATAAAATTAAATAAAATAATTCATAATATATGAATTTTAAAATATCGTCATCCATATTCAAAAAAAAAGTTGTGACACCTCACCAAGGAAGAAAAGGAAATGACAACCCTTTAAAGGATTAATTGGTTGTAATCAATCTTATATTTACCTAATAAATTAATATTTCACTATAAATTGTTTGATTAAATATATTAAATTTTTACTCCTCATGTTCCAATAATAACAACACCTCTTATTACTAATATAACTACTCTATCTCCCTCTTATATAATTTTAAATTATAGCATCCAAAATATATGACCATCATACTTGATCAAGCATTCTATAAACCAGAGTTATGAACAATTACATAATCATAACCAACAATAGTAATATACATCCCAACCAGATTTATAATGACAAAAATTAAGATAAAGTCTACATGGTTGAAATAAGATACCTAGAATCAAAAAAATAATAATAAAACATTATTACCATTTAGAACATGAATAACTCTAAGTTCCACTCCCAATATCGTCTCTCACTTGATCCCATGGTGTACTTTTAATAAAACAGAATCATCATGTCATACCTATAAAACAAACCAATAATAAAAGTATATATGAACACTAAGGGTGTTCATATTGGTAGTGATCTTAAATACTAATAGGTTTCCTCTAAGATTCGATATTGTTCCTTTTATTTGATAAACCATACATTTATTTTGAAAATAAATAATGAAAATAACATTATAATATTGATTGAGTAAATGAAAAACAACATTTTTATGTCTTTATTTTTAAACAAATATTATATTTATATAACATAAAAAATAGATTAAAGAATAATGGGAGACCATAAAAGTAATTAACCATAAAATATTCAATATCAATCATCATGTATCACAACATGACTATTTGTGACCTCAAGAGACAATATAGGACCTCTAGCTCTCAAAACCATCACCCTACATTCTTAATATGATCCTAAAAACATATACCCTTGAAAATAACATGATTTAATCAGAATTCAACCCCACTATTGAGTTTGTAATCTAAACTAGAGTTTCTAATTGCTCATAATATACTGGTGTATCACTCATTTGTAGTTTCCCTCTTAGTTACCCAAGGATTCCCATAAAGTTTTTCTATATTCATCAAAATATTAATTTATAAAAGTAATTTACAAAAACAATAGGAAATCACTCATAAAACCTCCATGTAAATAACGCCTTATATATTGATTCAACAATATTATATAACATGATATCTATTAATTCAATCATAAAATCACATGCTCGTAACCAAATGGTGTAAAAACGGGAGTAACATATTTATTTCATATTCAAACAACCCATTATACTTAAGAGAATAATTTAATACTATAAAATCATTTTTATAAAATAAATTATTTATAAAATCATTAAATAAAACTCCATTTATAATATAATTATAATAATTATAATTTTATCAAACACTTAGTGCGCAACATTTATAAAAATTAAATATATATATATATTCATTTAAAAATCCTTTATAAATTAATATAACTTCTACTAAAATATGTAAAAAACTCTAATAAAACCACTTGAAATAAAAAATAGATTTATATATTTAATAGGAAATCATTTTTAAATCACAACGAAATCAAGGATATGTAAAATAAATGAAAGAATACTAAATCACCAACCTTGGTGAATTCATAAAAGTTTAGTGGGTATTATAATTATAATAGAAACCTTGGAGAGATAGGGAATCAAAAAAGATTTATGAAATCTAGAACATCAAAATAATATAATATTATATTTAAGGGAATGTTTAAATACCTATTGGTGACTGATATGGAAACGATAAATCTGTAAATAGTGTGAGAATAAGTCATGGAGCTCTTTGAGAAAAATTTGGAAGAGATCTATAGTTTCTAGGTATTTCTCTGTCATATTATTAATCCCCATAATTCTATATACCCTAGGATAAGAGCAAGAGGAATAATAATAAGAGATAAATAATAAGAGAAGGATATAAGAAGGAAGAAATTCCACACATAGTTCAAAATAACTTTCATGGAGTAGATGAGGATAACATAAAATAAGTCCCCCCTATCCTTTGTACATCGAATCCTAATGGGGATGTATAAGAGCCTTATTATATTGAACATATCTACCAATAAATAGTGATGATGATGATGATGATTATGATTATGATGATGATGATGATGATTATGATAATCACTTGCAAGAATTGATGAATTACAACAACAAAAAACAACACCCATGCAGGATAGGGAGAAATATGTGCCAGACAACACCCTCCCTCCATGGTTTATCTATACACCATATATAACATATAAAAACCCATGATTTACATAAATAAGTATTGCATCATTTTAGAATAATATTCAATAAATCTCACAAATACATGCATGAGGAACATAATGGTTTCTGTATTTAGAGACTAGATACACAATATTATTATTTTATAAATTATATTCAACATCAACAATTAAGATCTTCTCACACAACACTTCATAAACATACTCCTATTAAAACTTTTCATTATAAGCTATGTAAGGGAATCATAAGAAAGGGTGAGATTACATACTCATTAATGGTAAAAAAGAGATATGAAGATAACATGATCATAAGTGTATGATAATGTGAGAATTATATTTAAATTAATATCATGCATATCATAGACCATAAACTTGAGTCATGGAATTAATATTAGTATTTTATAATAAATAAATCAGAAAGAAATCAAATAACATAATACATGATAGCATAACATTGTACTAAGAAATATATTTTTAGAATACACATAAATATAGAAAATTGAATTTCAATTATACCCATCAATACATTCATATCATTTTAGGATTGGGATAACCACCTGTGTACCTACTTTGGGCATGGGAAGACCTCCCATGTACCATCTTTTGGGATTAGAATAACCTCCCATGTACCATATTTCTTACTCTTGGTATAACCTCATGTTTATCCTCTTTCTCAGGATTTTAATAACCTCCCATGTACCCTTTAATCTCATATGACCGTATTCATTTCACAATTCATTGGAGGGAAAAATATGCCCGACCTATCCTTGGTTATAACATGGCCATCATCCTTGGTTATAACATAACTACCATCCTTTTTTATAATGAACCCATTGTTCTTTTCTATAATATAACCACTATACCACAATGAAAACCCTACATATGTATGAAACACGATAATAAAAAATACATCATATCAAAACCCTTGAATAAGAACTAGTTTCATAAACATTTAATCATAACCTAATAAATGGAAAATAAATAGGTTTCATAAACATTTCATCATAGGAAACCCCCTAGAAAAGGAATGGGTTTCATTAAAATCTTTTCATCATAATCATAAACCATACAGAGAAATAATAAGTATTTTATCATAAGATCATATCCTTAATAAATCTTAAGTAACATCCAAGGATGACATCTTAGATAGAAAGTTATTTTGAAATATCACTTGGACCATTTCTTGACTAAAATAGCCTTTTCAATAATCAAATTAACTTCTAAAAACTAAAACTTCACAAAAAAAATTTCATATCATTTTCTTTGAAAAAAACATTTGAAACTGATAGAGTAATATTTAAAACATTTATTATTCATTTTAAGAAAAAATATTTTCATGTTTTACACATTAAAACAAATATTCATTTTACATTTTTGATAAAATCTAAAAGGGATTTGTTTGAAAAATGACATGAATAATCATTTTAAAAAATAAAATCTAATAAATTGTGTAAAAATATAATAAAAAATAATTTTATAATGTTAACAAATTTATTTAAAACATTTTTTAGAAACAATGACATGGAAAAAATTTATTTTCAACTGATGAGAGAAATATTGTGAATTTTTCTTACAAGGTTATGTCAACCACTTGAGTACTAAAATAGAAGAAAAAAATTAATAATTAATTCTATATAAATAACCGTAGGATAGGAAAAAAATCATGAGATATAGATCATAATATTTTGTTTTTAGAAGAATAATCATTAAAATCCCAATAAACAATGAGATTGTAACATCAAACTCTCACCACTTGGGATACTTTTGAATTTAAATCCCCATAAAATAATGAACCAAATAAGGATATGTAAATTTAAATAATTTTCAAAATAATAATTATAAAATACCTTCATCATTTTAATATACACCATATAAAATAAATAAGTTTTGAATATGGAATGTGTACCACTGAAATAAAAGTGAGATTTAAATCCATTTCCACTTAGGTATCGTTGAATCAAAATTACAATGAAATAATAACTTAATTTAAAAATTAATTATAATTAAAATAATTATATTAATAATATATATTTTCAAAGGGGAAATATATACTGTACAGAAAATAAATGAGTGGTGAAGATGACATATGTCTCAAATAAATAAAAGAGAGACTAGAAATACATTACCTTAGTAGTCGACATCCTTCATGCATATTAGAAAATGTTTTATAATAAATATAGGTTTATTATATTTCCATTTTAGAACTATACGTATATATATATATATATATCATAACATATATCATTTAATTATTATAAATTTTTACACATTTATTAATAATTATTTGTTAAAATCATGTTTCGGGTAATAACCGCTTCATTTTGAAGGTTTTTTTGTTTGGTACTTTTGGTACATTTACATTGATCATTATTATATAATGAATAATTTTATGTATTATATAAATATCATAAATATTCATTTAATACGTATTTACAGTGATCCATAAAAGATATATATAGAAAATTAATTACATCGTTCGTGGAGACGGTAGCCCGTACGTACACATGAACATTGTTTCCATTTTCTCAATGGATCGAATGAATGGATGGTAAATAATATATCAACTTGATAGAGTCATTATGATGTCATATATATCATATTTATGTTTATAAATCTTTCATTAATACATTTCTTATAAATCATTAGTGAAACACGAATCAGATCACTTCGTGAGGCAATAGTGCATTGAACCACGAGCGACGTTATCATCATCCCACAAAATAAAAATTTATAAGGTATATTTGATATTGTAACACCAGAAATATAATTATTTTATTAATAATATATATATATATAATTTAAATCCACCTTTATATTCTTTTTTTAGTGATAGTTATGGAAAAAAATTACATCGGTTTGTGAGGTGGTAGTCCTCCGTACACACATTCGGCAGTTTCCTTTTAGATTTGATAGAAGACGGCATGGGTATAGGATATTTCTTAAACATAATCACATGAAATTATATGTTATATAACACTGTAATTATATTTTAATTATTAGTTAATTAATGAAGTTGGTAAGATAAGAAGTAAAAAAGAAATAGCGTAGTGAAGACAATTGTCTTCTCTTAGAAAAGCCTCCTTTGGATATCTTATTAAGGACCATGGGTTTAGTATTTTGGGAAAAATAGATGATATATAATGTAGATAATTATTTTTGGATGATATTGTGTCAGATATTTTCTTTTCCAATGTTCTTAATATGTGCTAATAAGTGAGGGAGAAGTACCCTTTTAAAATTGAGGAGTTTCATTTTGTAAATACCCAAAACTATTAAAAAATGGGATGTTACAATCACCATAAGTTCCTAAAAAATTGATAAAAATTTATTATAGGGAATAAAAAACCAATAAAAACCTCCACCACATGTTTTGAACATGTTATTCTATAGGATTTATTTTTACTTACTTTTACTATTTTATTTTTCACCATGGTAACTATTTTTTTATTTACCTAGGTGATTTAACCCTTAATACTAAAATAAATATATTCATTATTAGACAATATGGACCCAATAATTATAAATATTGAGTAAAATTTATAAAAAAATTAGTATACATGAGAAAAATTAATTTTAACATAGGTGCATGTAAATCGTGAAACATGTTTTAACCATAATTGCGGTTGTTAATTTTTATTGTCTTTATTATTACTTATGACAAAATATTTATTGGACCTTATTATGTAAAATCAATTATTCTTATTCAAAATATGAAATCCATTTTTCAAAATTCATTTCAAAAAATTTGTATAATTTAATATAAAATTAAACATTCAGACACTATGAAAAAAGTATTTTCTAAAGAAAATGTTTTCCTAAGCATATAAATTTTTAATATCAAAATTAAAATTGAAATAAATTCCAATAAACATAATATTATTAATAATTATATTAATCATCCAATTTTATTTTTAAAATGATTTCAAAAATCCTTTAAATGAAATGGTATTTTTTAATAAATATCAATAATTTTTACTATTCATCAAAAAATCAATCTTTTCAGAAAAATATCAAAATAAAATCAAAGATAATTTTGACATGTAGACTTCCAAATTTATGAATATTTTAAAAATAAATTTTTGAAATGTGTAATAATTTACTTTAATTATTTTTCCAAAAAAATCAATAAAAACATTTTTTGATAAAAAGGTATTTTCAATGCATATAAAGACTTTACTAAAAAAATAAGTATTTTTATCATTTTATTTAATTATGTAAACCAATCTACCAATTTTTTTAAAAAAAATTCTTATTTATACCTCTATATTTAATGGATAGGTTATAACAGTTCTTTTTAAAATAATAATTTTAATAGTATATTGTGGTACGTTAAAACATGGTGTTGCGTATTACACAATCTATCAGAGAAATTGAATTTATTTGAAAAATATATATTTCATGAAATATCATTACATTCTACTCTTCCCCAATTAAATTTAAGATTTTACTTAAATATTATAACTCTGATATAAATAAATGAGGATACTTCTACCTCATCATGTCCTCTAGTTCAAATTTAGTTTATTCTTGTTTGTGGTTTCGCCATAAAAACTTAACCAGGTGAATTGTCCAATTTTATAGAACTATCTCTTTATGGTCCAAAATCTCTATTGGATGTTAATCATAATAAATATCATGATCTAGTGGTACGAACTTAGATTTAATTACATATGAAAGATCAAATATTTACTTCTTCAAGACAGATACATGGAACACATCATGAACTTGATAGAGTTTTAGTGGAAGCATCAAGCGAAAATATACCATCACATCCCCATAAATAATCTCAGAAGAGAAAATATACCTAGGTATTATGGTTCATTTATTTCTGAATATCATAACCTTATTCCCTGGAGAAATTAAAAATAATACCATCTCACCGACTTCATACTATATACCAAGCCGATGATTGTCAGCATAGATTTGCTATCGACTCGTAGCTACCTTGATGTGTTGTTAAATGGATATAACTTTCTATTACATTAACTCATGTAGATATAGTCCAATTATATTTCCTTCTCCAACTTTATATCTTCATTTGGACATCATCACTTATTTCCAAAGAGGTCTTCATAAGGATCCATCTGCATGCTCAAGTTGAAGATATTTTTTTAAGAAAATTTGACTAGAAAAAGGTTTTGATACCCACCACCTATGAAATCCAAAGAATAAGTTTAAGATTTTGAGTTTTCCTATGAGGTATGGATATTTTTATTTTCAACTTAACACCGTTATTTTGTACTAATTTGAGTGTCTAATTAGATCATGGTATTTTTTGTGGTGTCTAGGTCTTTTTCAGAGCTCGGAGCCTAGATTTTGAAGAAAGGCAGGTGGGTCTCAAGGTTATTAGAAACTGTGCTACCCAAGCCACACAATTTAAGTAAACCGCATGTATAGGGAAAGAAGGTAGTATGAGGCTTCATGGTTTAAGGAAACTATGTTTTTAGGGGAACACACGTGTGTGAGAGCTCTACGGTTTTAATATATTAGTGTTTCAAGGTTTGTTTATGGTTTCCCAGATCATATGCATGAACCATGCAAGATCCAATATGAGTTAGTGAAGGGTGAATGACTGGCACACATTTTGACTAATTGTGAAACCAAATCATGTGTCCAAACCATTACAGTGTTAGAAATTTCATTTCTGTTCTCTTAAAATATTTTATAACATAAATTTAATTTTCTTCCATCAACTAGTGGATATAACCTCACCCTTTGAGGTCCCTCTGAAATCCAAATCATTTGATTGAATCCCATTTTTTCATATGATGCTCAATTCAAACAAGAACTGTGTCATTTTATCTGAACCAATATGTTATTTGATCATATTATGTCATTCTTCATTTTCCTTAATATCGATGAAGTTATATAAGTACAATATAATATTCCAAATTTTCATTATTTTCTTCCATTGTAATTTTTTCTCTTGATTTGAAATGAATCAGAGGTTGATACCAGATGAGTTATCTGACACTTATATAGGGTAGGTTGTATATAACTTTTCCTTATTTTTTGGTGTTTTATAATAATATTTTTCATTATTCCACACAGTAGAATCTCCAGAGTTTCCCCTAAAATTAATAGAATGACTGGATTAAATGGATTGAAATTTTATTATGTTTCATAATATTAGCTTTGAGATTTCTAGTTGTTTTTATCCCTAACCTAATACACCCATGGGGTGTTCTCTTGTTTCTTCCCTATATTGTACCAACTAATTCTATGTGTGTGATCTCTTTATATTTTATGGGAGCCTTAATGTGAATTTAATTAATTATTTAATGTTATGAGTACCTTGTATACATATTCATTTGTAAATTAATATAATGAATTCAATTTAAGGATTATGAGAGATTTAATTCATCATTTTACATGTGTAAAATGATGATAAATTGATTAATTTGTTTGTATAGAAATTGTGGAAATGGGTTATATAGAGTCGGGGTATATGAATGGTTATGAAATGATATGATTGAATTTAAAATGTTAGGGGTGCATTGGATGAGATCATCATAATAGGATTCCATCAAATTTCATGTAAATTTATTATATATGGATCTTTATTACAATAGTGGATTCCTTGGACATGTTTACACCTTGGATTTTGATTCCATAGGATGCCTCAGGCCATGCTACACCATGGATATGGCTTCCTTGGACTCGCATTTGACATGATCTATTGGCCAAGTCCAAGGACTCTGCCCAAGTATTTATTGAGTATCCATTAACATGATATTGGGACTCGATGAATATGACTTATTATTTTATACCTTGGATATGGACCTTCATGGTTTGATATTTTATTGAACAACAAGGCTATTGGGGATATTGACACATGATTTCACGACATGGGTATTGTGGGTATTGTCAATATGCATTTTGAATAGCTCTGGAATGGGTATTTGACACAAGTTGGTTGACTAGATAGTATCACTTGTTTCATTATTCTCTATAGCTTAACAATTTATTACAATGATACATGTTTAGAAATTTAGGTTCACATTTCTATTTGACCCTTTAATTTTATTTCTGTTATACCTGTGATATATTGTACACTGTTTTTTATATCCCACTAGATGATTTTGTTATAGAAATTGTTGGTTGTGGCCTACTGAGTGTTATCTCACACCCTGTTTGGGTCATCATTGGGTACCCAAACTTGCATCATGGATACAGGTAGGGACCATGTAAAGTACCCATTGTATAATTCTTGATTTCACTATGCATAAGATTAGGGTAGAATAGGACTTCTATGAGATTTTGATTCAATCTGGAGAAAATTATTTTGGTGTTCTGTAACTTTTGATATGTGTATTGTACTAGATTCCATGTATACCAATTTTATTTCTTTGTGGAGACATGACATGATCATTATATTTTACATAACAACTTTTTTCTTATTTATTATTACAGTCCTCTAGATTATTATCTTATATAAGTTATTCATTTATTATATCTTCTTTGATAATTGATTGATACCACTGTGCTACACTATGGCCTAAGGTCATAGTCTCCCCATTGAAACACCTTATTCCCCCACTACTAGTTAGTAGCCTCTGGTGTATGGGGAGGTTCACTTGAGGCTATGTGATCCACCATCTCCAAGAACCGTTTAGTAGATCCTAGGACTTGTGGTTACAATGTTGTATTTGAGGAGTTATTTATCCTGTTGAATTACAATTTTATACAATAGATAGTGATACAAAATTTATTTTAATTTGGTAATGAGTTTTTGCTGGGAGTTTCTAACCCACATACAAGAAATTCCAAATTTCATGAAATGGAACATTTTTCAATTATTTTTCATATTATTGTTGATTTGATTCTACATTTGGCTGAAAAACGTTCACTTTTATGTTTCTAATGATTATTTGTTTCATTTTATTCTTGATAAGATATGGGTATGCATATGAAGAATCATTTTAAGAACCTTTTAGAATTCATATTAGATGTATATTCCATGCCATATAGGGTGCATTTCTTGAGTACATAACCTTTATGATGTGTACATTACATGAAATATTATTAATTTTCTAAATGATTTTTGCAGGTTATTGAAACATATATTTATTATATAGAGTGTCTTTCATAAACTAAATACTGTTTTCCGACATAGGATATAGAAGACACCCTAGGAATCCAACTATAGAAGGTGGAGACATAGACCATCAGTCACATAGAGTGGAACATGTTATGTTTTGAATTAAGTGAAAGCCACATTTTGGATTATAAGGTGTATGGGCCCTTATGCATCAGAACTGGTGAACCATTTGGTTCAACCATTTAAAATAATAATATTATTATATTGGAATTTAAATTAAATAGAAAATTTTAAATGTCGAATGTGACGTTGAACTGAATTTTGTGGGGGTAGTAGGCAGTGTCTCTAATGATTTTTATGGTCTTTTCTTTTACCCTAGCCTATATTTATGATTATTTATAGATGTGTGGCTTTTTTATATGAAATCATTGACCTTTCCAGGACCTTTATCAAGGATATATTCATTATTAATATTTTCAGAGGCATGTATTTGGCTTTATGGAGACGTGCCACTATGACGACCTCCAATCATGATCTAGGAGGGTGGAAATGACCATGCTCTATAGTTGGTGGTCCCTAGGATACCAATTTTACCTTTTATAGTTCTAGCTACAGAAGCAATAGTAATACTAGATACGGGTGTTGAAGCCCAGTTTTGTTATAGATTTATAAAATTCATGCAGTCGATTCAGGGATCCACATATCTTACCTTGTCTATTGTAAATCTAAGGCATGTGTTTCAGTATTAGCATTTGCCAAAATTCTAGGAGGATGGTGGAGGATAGGCTACTGATAAATGGCTTGAGACAACCATTTTTGTCTTCATGAATCTAGAGACACCTCGGATGCAGCCGGAGGTTATCACGGCCCTCAAAATTACATGTATTAACCTACACTATCTTAGGGGTGTAAGGTCTATCTATATTGAAGGTATGTGAGTGCTCTATGATCTTTTTAACAACCCCGCTATTTTCAACAGTGGAGGAAACATTTTTTTTACCTTTTACATTTTTTGTATTTTGTTTCAGGCGGTAATGAACTTGTTCTGAAAAATTCCTATTTAATAAAATGGAGAATGAAACAACAATAAATAATAGTTATAACTATAGATAATAGAAAATGTAAACATGAGTGCTATGAGTTAATAAAAAAAGTATGATCGGGTGAATTGAAATCTACTGATTATAAAAATGATTCTTCATTAGATTGAATTCAGACCTTATGAAAAGTGGTTAAATCTTTCTCGCCAGAATACTTAAGACTTTGTATAATATTTCTTGAGGTTTGACACCTTAAAAACTATATACATCAAATAGATTAAATGATTAAAATAGAAACGACCTCACTGAAGGTTTCTACCATTTTTGAATTTTAAGTTTCAAAACGAAAGCCTCAAATATCAATTTCACCCAAAGATCATTGATTAGACTTTTAATGCACAAAGGTGCAAGTTCAATTAATGATTTGATAATTATATTCAATCTCACCGAAAGTTTCTGATTCTCGTTGGAAGAAATTTGGATGTAGAAGAAGAAATTAATAACTAGAAAGAAATCAAAACACACAATCAAAAGAAATTAACCTATGACCATTTTAACTTTTAAAAAATTAAATCATTAAAATGGAGGTAGAAAGATACTCCCTCTAAGATGAAGCTCATGTATCGTCGTTGGATCCTGTAACTCCAATACTCATCTTCATGTTTCTCAACCGAATATCCTCAGAGAATATTCTCTCCATAGATGAGATTGTGGTATCAGAATGAGATTCCTTATGATAACCCCCCACGTCATCGTACTACTGCTCTATTTTAAACAAACAGTCATCTTCTTGCGTATCACCGATCAACTTCCACTAATTCAAAGTGGTTCTTTATTTTTGCACCGCACTCGTGTACTTTTCCATGAACCACATGTCACACTAGCTTTTCCCTTGTAACCAACTTCAAGTGAGTTAGTTGGATGTACCTGGACATGATTACGAAAGTTGTTTGAACCAGTATAAAAAAATAATTAATTAATAATTAATGTTGATGTTTATATAAAAAATTATATATTATAATATTAACTGATAATTATTTTATTTTACTAATGAAATTTAATAAATAATATTTATTCAAATTAAATAAGTTAATATTTTTATAAATTAATTAAGAGACAATTATATTTACAAAATTATAATTAACTAAAAAATATAAATAAAATTATAATTAATGTTATTAATTTTTATAATAATCATTATAATTATAAAAGATCTATTTATTAGTTAATATTAATTTATTATTAAAAAATTGTTATTAATTTTAATATATTTTATTTATTAGTTAGTTTTTATATTTTATATTTTATTATTTGTTTTTTTATTTGTTTTTATTATTATTATTTATAAGGTTTATTAGTCTTATAATTTAGTTTTGTATTATTATTATTATTTTTAAGTTCTTATCCCCCATCATCTTCTTCTTGCAGCGCATGAGGGGAGGGTTTTTGTTCATCTTCCTTAAATCCAGTGGCGGCTGGATCTCTAGGTGATGAGATCTCCTCGCTTCTTCGGCTCCGACGTGGCATCGGGTTTGCCCAACGGTGTTCGGCGACAACATTCTTCCATGGACAGCAACTACCTACGGTGGTTTCCCCCTACAACCAACTCTACTCCAGCACACGATGGTGGCCCATCTTGGCTTGAGGCGATTTCGGATCCACACATTACCGAAGACTAGTGGCCTTGCCTCCTTTACTTTAGTGGTAATAGATGGTGGCAGCATCCAAAATCTCCAGATCTTGGTAGTTTGGGATCTTCCTCTGGTACAGCGGCAACAACATGTCCTCTAATAGTAGTTCGAGCTCCACCATAGGTGGCGTCGACTCAAGATTAGGCAGTTCCGGTTCGGCGGCGGCAAGGTGCATGGCTTCATAAGCGGCTCGCAGCACACCATCTCCATCAATTCTCAGATATACTATAAGGACCTCTAAAATTCAAGGAAAATTTTTTCTTAATTTTCTTTGAGATTTTAAAAGAACGCAGTTTCTGACGGTGCCTGATTCTGAGGCCCAGTGTGCCCGGAATCAATTTCCGAATATTAGCATGGGTACATTCAGTGAACGAACGAGCGGGATTTTCTATCTTTTGAACTGGTGCTCGGAATCAAAATATGAGGGCACCGATGAAACCGAAACGCCAATATTTTCTTAGGAACACCTCTTCCGAAGGTGTGTTTGCTCAGGTGTTGATGAAAAAAAAAGTGGGGAATGAAAATATAATCGTTTTATTTTTATTTCTTCACTAAGCTGTTTAAGTTAAATAAAGTTTTGTCTCAACATAATTTTCTTTTTTCTATGTGTTAGATCCTAGGAGTGGGAGTTGGAGTGGGACCCACCGGTTGTTAACTTCCCTTGATAGGATTAAGGGTGAGGTGGGGCCCACACGAGCCCCCACCTTTTCAAATTCCATAACTCCTCAAAACCCCTTTTTAACTAAGTGACTCCTCCCCTCCCACATTAATTCATGCCACCTAAATACTAATTAATTTGAAAACATAAGATCAATTAATTAAGTATGTTAGGTTTGAATTTTGGATTTTTGAAATTCTTGGCTTGAGTAATAAAATAATAGGTGTCTTATTTTATTTTTCTTTCAGCTTGTTGTGTTGGGTTTTTGGGAGAGTTCTAGTTTTTGAAGAGTTTCATCCTTCCGACGAAGAACGACTCTTCGACGAAGAACGCCATCTACAGAGAATGTGAAGACACCGATGACGTGCCTTCTCTTCTTCTTCCTCTGCATCAAGGGAGGAGACACCACCATGGGGAATGTCACCATCGATGACGGATCTTCCTTCGATGACAACGGAATCAGCACCGATCATCGCGACGCTTGCCTCTTTTCGCGGCACGATGACATGTGACGTCTTTTCGAGGTAGGGAATTAATTTGTAAATGTTAATGAACCCATGATTATTCCCTTCTAAAACAAATAACGTGGATCGACTAAATATTAAGTTGATCTTTGAAATAATATGTTTACAGGTTGGGAATTCTTGATTGCGGGGAAAACTATATGGGTAATTTATTTGTTCGTGAAATTCTTTGTCGTTCATCGACTTCTTTTTGGCCGCTTGTTATCGTAATAACGAGAGAAGGTCGGACCGTACGAACACGGCTGACCCTCCTCCCCCCTTCGATGTTGTTTTTTTGCGGCACGAACGAAGGCGGCGCGGTGCAACGACACTGCGCGGAATTAGGAAGAAACACGACGAAGAAACGCAGCGCCGTCGCACCGCGCAGTGGTGGCCGAATAAAGCTGCGGCCCCATCGCACCACCCCGGAAAACCACAAAGATGCCGCGATTTTTTTTTGACATACGGATCATCGGGTGATGACGAATCAGGCTACAGAGACAATTTTAAGCCATTCTAGTAAAGGTCGGGTCCCGGGAGGACCATTGGAGAAGACGGGAGGTGAAACAGACCACCAGAGCGCGTCCGGGGGTACGCGGAAGGCGGCAGCGGCGTGCTACGCTGGGGTGGCGGCGCGCCACCGGAACAGGATCGTCGTGACAGCCAAACCGGAATGGCTTAGCCATTCCGGATGTGGAGCGGCGCGACATTAAGCCGTGCCAGTTTTTCTTCAACTGGGGAGGGGGGGGGGGCGTAACCCCCGCACCCGCTGGCCACGCGGGCACCGCGCAAGCGCCCGGCCAGCCGACTGCCCAGGCCGGGTCGGGCCCCACCGTCCGGGCCGGGCCACGCCCTGTTGGGCTGGACCCGAACCTGGTTTGGGTCGACCCAGTTCTGGCCAACCCAGGGGGTCTCGGGCCGGGTCAGTTCGGACCCAAACCCCCTATTTTCGGGCAGTTTTTGTTCAAATGCCCATAACATGGGATAAGGACCTCCGATCGACACACCGTCAGCTTCGATGCGATCCTTGGATTGGGATGGTCGTTTCGGTATATTACACTCAAGGTTTCGGAGAACTTTGGGTACGGCCAGGTTGGTTCGAACCCGAAACCAACCGGGCCCTTGGAGCGGTAACACTTATAACTTGAGCTCCGGATGTCTGATTGACATGCCGTAGATTTATTTGGATTCTGCTTGATGAGTCAGAACTTTTGGCATACTTCTCCTGAGGTTTGGATATAGTTGGAGTATAGCCGAGTTGGATTGTACTCGAAATCCAACCGGGCCCCTGGAAGGGAGAGACTGATATCTTTCAGACCGAACGTCTGTTTGACGAACCGTCAGCGGTGTTGGTGATCACATTGAGAAACAGTCCCTATTATTATACCCTATGAGAGTTCGGGGTACAGTTGAGATACGACTAGGTTGGTTCGCACACAAAACCAACCGGACCGCTAGGATGAAAAGGCTAATAACTCACAGACATGGCGTCCGATTGACACGTCGTCTGTTGCGTTGAGACCCCTATGACGAGGCAGTCCTTTGAGATACTTCTTCGTGAGACTTTGTGATACTTGGAGTATCGACCAGTAGCTCGTGGAGCGGACCCTCCCAGAGACGAGTGTACGGAGTACAGAGACCATGTAACCGGCTGAGACCTAACGACTGCTTGACGAACTCAAATTAGATTGAGTCGACTAGCCCAATTGACGGAGCACTACTTTTTTTGGGTTCAAACCCATGGTGGATGGAGCACTACAGAGTTTGGGTGCAGACCCGCGGTACTCGTCCGGAGAGTACCTATGCAGGCTATTAGGGGGTGTGCACTATTGTGTTTGGGTGGCATACCCGGGCGGGAAGCACTACTGTGTTTGAGTGGCTGACCCACGGTACTCGATAGGAGGAGTACCTCAGTAGTCTTAGGTTACTGAGCAGTACCTCAGAGTCGTGACATGACCACTGTACACTCGAGAGATGGGGATCTTCAGCAGTTACAGTTTTGATAATGAAAATCCTGGTTTGAGCTGAGTCTATGACCTTTGTGTTTACCTCATGATTGAGATGGGTCACTTGATAACTTAGGTATATGTATGGGCATATACCTGAGTAGTGGTTATCCGTTGATTTCATAATCATAGTGTTTCCTCATGATTGAGATGGGTTACTTGATAACTTAGGTATATGTATGGGTATATACCTAAGTAGAGGTTATCTGTTGAGATCATTCTTTGTGGTTATCCTTGTTGGATTTAGTGATACCTTGAGGGTCTCTGGTTCCCTATTGAGTTTAGTTATACTCACCCCTGCATGGGATATGCTCGCACCTCGTTTTGTTGGTTTCAGATGACGGGCAGCGCTGAAAGATGTCGAGAGTTCGAGGACTGGACGGTACCCAGAGGTGGATCTCCGACGAGTCAGTATCCGGAGGTGGACTTCACGACATGAAGATACTCAGAGGAAGTTTACAGGCGAGAGTGTTGTGGAGGCTATCTGTACCTACCCTTCAGGTAGGATCCGTGGTGGACGATCCAGGAGCTGCGCTTTCTGTACCTACCTTTCAGGTAGGATCCGTGGTGGAGGATCCAGGAGTTGCGCTATCTGTACCTACCATTCAGGTAGGATCCGAGGTGGACGACCCAAGAGCTGCTTCTAATCTTCCATATATTTGTATTTTCTGTTGTATTTTCTTTCAGTTGCAGTTGTACTTTTCAGTTGGGTTTCTATTCAGGCCCTTTTTTCATTTTAGCACTTTCTTTTGTACTTATTGTTTTACTACCGATTGTACTCTGTAGTGATTGTTTACTTTTATAAAGGCAATGTCTTCCCAGTTATCAGGATTTACGCCTTTGGTTCTAGTCGCCATCCCCTGGCCTATGGAAGGCGGGCTTGGGGTAGTCACGGCACGGGCCCCGAGGACGGATCATGACAAATTGGTGTCAGAGCAGTTGGTTCTACCTCATGACTTATTACTCTGATATTCCTTTTCTGTAAAGCAATAGTGTTAAGGGTACCGAGTGTGGTCTTCAGTTCAGGTAGTCCAGTGTTGCTGCGGCGGCCGACGTATCCGTACACCAGGACCCTGACTTGTGATTTCCGACTTTGTGCATGAAAACCCTGATTGTGTGTGTGTTTCAAAAAGTTTTAAAGTCAGCTCAAATCAGGTCAGCTCACCAGGTATAAAACATTGACCATGTCACATCTGTTTAGGATGTCTCCACATAGACAGTCAGTTAGATTTCTGAGATAGTACTAGATGACGACCCACCGAGCAACGAGGCTCTGGTGCGGGGCCCTTTTAACTATATTGGCACCCTCGGGTGGTATACCAGTAGCACCACCACCTGTTGGGCAGCAGATTCCACTTTCCATACTAGCAGACGGTGCATGATGACGGAGCGTGTTTCACAAGTTCCAGCAGTAGAGGCCTCTGAGGTTACGAGGTGAGGTAGATTCCCAGACAGCAGAGGACTGGCTGGAGGGGATTGCTAGAGTTTTCCGCATAGGTGAGACATCAGTAGAGTGTATAGTGGACTTGGCTACTAGTTTTTTCTAGTTAGTGACCATGAGGATGGTCCGCGTAGTGATGAGGCTTCGGTACGTGGACCGATGCCTGAGATAGTTCCTTCAGGTAGTGTGTCAGCTATACATCACTACATGTTGGTCACTAGTGACAACCAGCGGTACCGATATGTGACACATGTATTCTTACTTCCTTACACGTGTTCTAACATCAGATACCCTCATGTTTCGAGGTGAACCTGACTCATAGGCGGCTGAGGACTGGCTTGAGGAGGTGGCAGAGAGTTTCCTAGAGCTTATACAGTTTCGGCAGGACGACATGTCGGTAGCTGAGAATTCATCGAGGCGTAGCGAAAATTCCGGGTACTCGATGAATACGATTCGATCAGTGCTTTAGAGCTCGGACCTCTAAGCATGGTGTGTTTAATCATATTTGAGCCATCACTTTTTCCACTATGCATTCCTACTCATGTTAGGGTGCTGGAGAGAACCTTGAGGTTGAATGTTTTTTGGCTGAACGAATACAGCTTGAGAATGCTAGATATTGGAACGCTGCGAGCTGGTGCCAGTCTCAGAGACTTGGGCGTGCGAATGTTTCAAGAAGAGGAAGTTTCAAGGAAAGATGAATCTGCAGATTAGCAAACGTGGAAGCAGAGCTAGGAGAGCCGCATGGGGTGGTGTACTTTTCGACATGTTACAATCACCCACCTTTGTAGTCCCTGCTAGTCTTAGGGATCTAGAGGTCAGGGGAAGAGGGTAGCTGCATGCGGTCAAGGAGTGTGACCTAATGGCTCTATGAATGATTCTAGTGACAGTCTGGGTCTACTACTAGCTGCTGTAGTAACAGACATTAAAATGAACCATTCCTTCCTTCTACTAATCTTGTCCCAAACCTATAGTTTCTGGTAAGCCGTAGACTTGACCCTCACATCTGGAGATACCTTAAAAGGAGACTCGATAATTACACTTACGCCGAAAGTGTGATCTGACCCACGAGGCAAGAGTTTCGGTTGGAATCTCTTGGTGGTAGTGTCGAGACCTTACGATGTTGGTCTGAGTATGGATTGGATCCATAGTTCATACACGGATTGATTGTATTAGGCAAAAAGGTTATGGTTTATCTACAACGTTGGGATGGGGTTTTCCTTGGTCGGCAAAAAGGAAAACCCAGGCAGCACAGGATGGAATCATTCATAAGGGGGTGCACTCGATCACTCAGGGGATGGACAAACTTACTTTTGTGCCAGAATTCTCGAGAGTTATGGCACCACTTCTAGTAGAGCTTTCAGGAGCTGGGTTGACCGGTGCGCCCAACCTCTGGGTGTTGGTTACATAGTTCACTGCGACGCATTAGGGACCGGACTCGGGTGTGTCCTGATGTAGGAGTGGGAAGTGATCTCCTATGGATCACGGCAGATAAGACTACACAAAGCTGACAGGAAGCCTCTAGAGTTCAAGGATGACGACCACGTCCTTATACGGGTCTCACCTCGATGAGGTTTACGGATATGTAGCCAAGGTGGCAAGTAATCTCCTAGGTTAAGTAGACCTTTTCAGGTCTCAGCTGGGTGGCGAGGTGTTTTACCGCTTGACCCATCCACCTCAATTGCACTGGGTGCACGACGACTTCCACATATCTCAACTGAGGAGATACGTGCTTGACCCGACGCATGTCATCGACTATGGGGAATTGGACTTTAGCGATGGGTTGACTTTTGCAGGGTTCCATTAGAGGTTGAGGATCGACAGGAGTAGATCCATTGAGGACGGTCGATTCCTTGGGTGCACTTTCACTGGCAGTATGGGAACCTCCTGGTGAGCACATGGGAGCGGAAGGCTCAGGTGCATGCTAAGTACCGCTTTTGTATCCATAGTTTATGTTTAAGCTTTACGAGGACGTAAATCCCTAAGGTGGGAGTAATTTAAAGACCTGTAAAATTCAAGGGAAATTTTTTCTTAATTTTCTTTGGGATATTACAAGAACGCAGTTTCTTGACGGCGCCTGATTCCGAGGCTCGGTGTGCCCAGAATCAATTTCCAAATTTTAGCTTGGGTACGTTCAGTGAACGAACGAGCAGGTTTTTCTATCTTTTGAACCGGTGCTTGGAATTGAAATCCGAGGGCACCGATGAAACCGCAGCGCCGGTATTTTCTTAGGAACACATTTTCCAAATGTGCGTTTTCTCGGGTGTTGATGTAAAAAAAAAGTGGGGAATAAAAATATAGTCGTTTTATTTTTATTTCTTCACTAAGCGGTTTAAGTGAAATAAGGTTGTGTCTCAACTTAAATTTATCTTTTCTATTTGTTAGATCCTAGGAGTGGGACCCACAGGTTGTTAACTTCCCTTGAGAGGATTAAGGGTGAGGTGGGGCCGACACGAGCCCCCACCTTTTCAAATTCCCTATCTCCTCAAAACCCTATTTTAATTAAGTGACTCCTCCCCTCTCACATTAATTCATTCCACCTAAATACTAATTAATTTGAAAACTTAAGATCAATTAATTAAGAAAGTTAGGTTTGAATTTTGGATTTTTGAAATGCTTGGCTTGAGTAATAAAATAAGAGGTGTCTTATTTTATTTGGCTTTTAGCTTGTGGTGTTGAGTTTTTTTGGAGAGTTCTAGTTTTTGAAAAGTTTCATCCTTCCGACGAAGAATGCCTCTTCGACATAGAACGCCACCGACGGAGAATGCGAAGACACCGACGACGTGCCTTCTCTTCTTCTTCCTCCACGTCAAGGGAGGAGACCCCACCGCGGGGAACGTCGCCGTCGATGATGACTCTTCCTTCGATGACAATGGAATCGGCACCGATCATCACGACGCATGCCTCTTTCCGTGGAATGACAACATGCAACGTCTTTTCGAGGTAGGGAATTAATTTGTAAATGTTAATGAACCCATGATTATTCCCTTCTAAAACAAAGAACAGGGATCGACTAAATATTAAGTTGATCCGTGAAAGAATATTTTTGCAGGGAAAACCATAGGGGTAATTTATTTGTTCGTGAAATTCTTTGTTGTTCATCGACTTCTTTTTTGCCGCCTGTTATCGTAATAACGGGAGAAGGTCGGACCGTATGAACACGGCCGACCCTCCTTACCCATTCGATGTTGCTTTGATGTGGCATGAACGAAGGCGGTGCGGTGCAACGACACCGCGTGGAATCAGAAAGAAACACGACGAAGAAACGCAGCGCCGTCGCAATGCGCCGTGGTGGCCGAACAAAGCCGCGACATTGTCGCGCCGCACCAGAAAACCACGAAGAGTCCGCAATTTGTTATTTGACGTACGGATCATCGGGTGATGATGAATCAGGCTGAAAAGACGATTTTAATCCATCTCAGTAACGGTCGGGTCCCGGGAGGACCATTGGAGAAGACGGGAGGTGACAGACCACCGGAGTGCGTCCGGTGGTCTGCGGAAGGCGGCGGCGGTGTGCCACGCCGGTGCGGTGGCGGCGGCGGCGTGCCACCGGAACAGGACCGCCGGGACGGCCAAACCGGAATGGCTTAGCCATTCCAGAGGCGGAGCGGCGCGACATTAAGCCGCGCCAGTTTTTCTTCAACCGGGGCGGGGGGGGGGGGGGGGGGGAACCCCCACACCAGCTGGACACGCGGGCGCCGCGCCAGCGCCAGGCCAGCCGACTTACCAGATCGGGTTGGGCCGCGTCGGCCGGGCTGGGCCATGCCCGGTTGGTCCGGACCCGGACCTGGTTCGGGTCGACCCGGTTCGGGCCAACCCAAGGGGTCTCGGGCTGGGTTGGTTCGGACCTGAACCCCCTATTTTCGGGTAGTTTTTGTTCAAATTCCCATAACATGGGCTATGCACCTCTGATCGATGCACCGTTAGCTTCGATGTGATCCTTGGATTGAGACGGTCGTTTCAGTATATTACACTCAATGTTTTGGAGAACTTTGGGTATGGCCGGGTCGGTTCGAACCTGAAACCAACCGGGCCCTTAGAGCGGTAACGCTTATAACATGAGCTCCGGAAGTCCGATTGACGTTTCGTTGACATTGTTGGATTCCTCTTGATGAGACAGAACTTTGGGCATACTTCGCCTGAGGTTTGGACGCAGTTGGAGTATGGCCGGGTTGGATTGTACCCGAAATCTAACCGGGCCCCTGGAACGGAAAGATTTATATCTTTCAGACCGAACGTCTGTTTGACGAACCATCAGCGGCGTTGGTGATCATATTGAGAAGAGGTCACTATGATTATACCCTATAAGAGTTCAGGGTATAGTTGAGATACGGCCGGGTTGGTTCGCACACGAAACCAACCGGGCCCCTGGGACGAAAAGGCTAATAACTCACAGACCGGGCGTCCGATTGACGCGTCGTCTGTTGCATTGAGACCCCTATGACGAGGTGGTCCTTTGAGATACTTCTTCGTGAGACTTTGTGATACTTGGAGTATCAACCAGTAGCTCGTGGAGTGGACCCTCCAAGAGACGAGTGTATGGAGTACGGAGACTGTGTGCCGGCTGAGACCTGACGACTGCTTGACGGACTCGACTTGGAGTGAGTCGACTAGCCCAGTGGGCAGAGCACTAATTTGTTTGGGTGCAGATCCATGGTGGATGGAGCACTACTGAGTTTGGGTGCAGACCCGCGGTACTCGTCCGGAGAGTACCTCTGCAGGCTATTAGGGGGTGTGCACTACTGTGTTTGGGTGGCATAACCCAGCGGGAAGCACTACTGTGTTTGGGTGGCTGACTCGTGGTACTCGACAGGAGGAGTACCTCAGCAGTCTTAGGTTAGTGAGCAGTACCTCAGATTCGTGACAGGACCACTGTACACTCCATAGACGGGGCTCTTCAGCAGTTACGGTTTCGATAATGAAAATCTTGGTTTGAGCTGAGTCTATAACCTTTTTTTTTACCTCATGATTGTGATGGGTCACTTGATAACTTAGGTATATGTATGGGCATATACCTGAGTAGCGGTTATCCGTTGATTTCATAATCTTAGTGTTTCCTCAGGATTGAGATGGGTTACTTGATAACTTTTGTATATGTATGGGAATATACCTAAGTAGAGGTTATCTATTGAGATCTTTCCTTTTTTTTATCCTTGTTGGATTTAGTGTAACCTTGAGGGTCTCAGGGTCCCTTTTGAGTATCGTTATACTCACCCCTGCATGGGTTATACCCGCACCTCATTTTGTTGGTTTCAGATGACGGGCAGCGCTGACAGAGGCTGAGAGTTCGAGGACTGGATGGTACCCGGAGGTGGATCTCCGACGAGTCAGTATCTGGAGGTGGACTTCACGACGTGACGATACTCAGAGGAGGTTGACAGGAAAGAGCGTTGTGGAGGCTATTTGTACCTACCCTTCCAGTAGGATCTATGGTGGACGATCCAGGAGCTTCGCTATCTATACCTACCATTCAGGTAGGATCCATGGTAGACGATCCAGGAGCTGCGCTATCTGTACCTAAACTTTAGGTAGGATCCAAGGTGGATGACCCAGGAGCTGATTCTAATCTTCCAGATGTTTTTATTTTCTGTTGTATTTCCTTTCAGTTATAGCTATACTTTCCAGTTGGGTTTGTATTCTGGCCCTTTTTGCTTTTTAACACTTTCTTTTGTAATTAGTGTTTTACTACTGCTTGTACTATGTGGTGATTGTTTACTTTTATAAAATCAATGTCTTCCCAGTTATCAGGATTTACGCCTTTGGTGCTAGTCGCCAGCCCCTGGCCAATGGAAGGCGGGCTTGGGGTAGTCACGGCACGGGCCCCGAGGACGGGTCGTGACAAATTGGTATCAGAGCAGTCGGTTTACCGCAGGACTTATTACCCTGATATTCCTTTTCTGTGAATCAATATTGTTAAGGGTACCGAGTGTGGCCTTCAGTTCAGAGAGTCTAGTGTTGGTGCGGCGGCCGACGTATCCGTACACCAGGACCCTGACTTCTAATTTCCGACTTTGTGCATGAAAACACTGATTGCGTGTGTGTTTCCAAAAGTTTTAAAGTCAGCTCAAACCAGGTCAGCTCACCAGGTATAAAACATTGATCGTATCGCATCTGTTCAGGATGTCTCCACGCAGACAGTCAATTGGAGTTCTGAGATAGTACACGATGATGGCCCACCGAGCGACGAGGCTCCGGTGCGTGGCCTTTTTACTATATTGGCACCCTCGGGTTGTGTAACAGTGGTACCACCACCTGTTGGACAGCAGATTCCACTTGCCATACTAGCAAACGGTGCACGTTGACGGAGCACGTTGCACGAGTTCCAGCAGTAGAGGCCTCCGAGGTTACGAGGCGAGGCAGATTCCCAAACAGCAGAGGACTGGCTGGAGGCGATTGCTAGAGTTTTTCACCTAACTAAGACATCAGTAGAGTGGATAGTGGACCTGGATACTAGTGTTTTCTAGTGAGTGACCATGAGGATGGTCCGCATAGTGATGAGGCTTCGGTACGTGGACCGATGCCTGAGATAGTTCCTTCTGGTAGTGTGTCAGCTATACATCACTACCTGTTGGTCAGCAGTGACAACCGGAAGTACCGGTATGTGACACATGTATGCTTACTGCCTTACACGTGTTCTAACATCAGATACCCTCAAGTTCCGAGGCGAACCTGACTCACAGGCAGTTGAGGAATCACTTGAGGATGTGGGAGAGAGTTCCCTAGAGCTTATACAGTTTCGGCAGGACGACGTGTCGGTAGTTGAGAATTCATCGAGGCATACCGAACATTCCGGGTACTCGATGAATACGATTCGATCAGTGATTTAGAGCTCAGACCTCTGAGCATGGTGTGTTTAAGGATATTTGATCCATCACTTTTTCTTATATACATTCCTACTCACGTTAGGGTGCTAGAGAGAACATTGAGGTTGAATGTTCTTTGGCTGAATGAATACAGCTAGAGAATGTTAGATATTGGAACCCAGTGAGCTGGTTCCAGTATCAGAGACTTGGGCGTGTGAATGTTTCAAGAAGAGGAAGTGTCAAGGAAAGATGAATCTGCAGAGCAGCAGACGTGGAAACATAGCTAGGAGATCAGCATGGGGTGGTGTACTTTTCGACATGTTACAATTACCCACCTTTTTAATCCCTGCTAGGCTCAGGGAGCTGGAGAGAAGGGGAAGAGAGTAGTTGCATTCAGTCAAGGAGTGTGACCTAATGGCTCTAAGAATGATTCTAGGGATAGTCTATGTCCACTACTAGCTTCCGTAGTAACAGACGTTAAAATGAATCATTCCTTCCTTCCACGAATCTTGTCCCAGACCAATAGTTTCCGGTAAGCCGTAGACTTGACTATCACGTCTGGAGATACCTTAGAAGGAGACTCGATAATCACACTTACGCCGACAGTGTTATCTGATCCATGAGGCGAGAGTTTAGGTTGGAATCTCTTGGTGGCAGTGTCGAGGCCTTACGATGTTGGTCTGAGTATGGATTGGATCCATAGTTCACACACAGATTGACTGTATTAGGCAAAAAGTTTGTGGTTTATCTACAACGTTGGGATGGGGTTTTCCTTGGTCGGCGAAAAGGAAAACCCAGGCAGCACAGGATGGAATCATGCATAAGGGGGTGCAATCGATCACTCAGGAGATTCCCAAACTTACTTTTGTGCCAGAATTCTCCAGAGTTGCGGCACCACTTCCAGCAGAGCTTTCAGAAGCTGGGTTGACCGGTGCGCCCAACCTGTGGGTGTTGGTTACATAGTTCACTGCGACGCATTAGGGACCGGACTCGGGTGTGTCAAAATGTAGGAGTGGGCAGTGATCACCTACGGATCACGACATATAAGACTGCACAAAGCTAACAGGAAGACTCTAGAGTTCAAGGATGACAACCACGTCCTTATACGGGTCTCACCTCGACGATGTTTACAGAGATGTGGCCAAGGCGGCAAGTATTCTCCGAGGTTCAGCGAACCTTTTCAGGTCCTCAGCTGGGTAGGCGATGTGGTTTACCGCTTGACCCATCCACCTCAATTGCACCGGGTGCACGACGATTTCCACGTATCTCAACTGAGTAGATACGTTCTTGACCCGACGCATGTCATCGACCATGGGGAACTGGACTTTAGCGATGGGGTGACTTTTGCAGGGTTCCAGTAGAGGTTGAGGATTAATAGGAGCAGATCCTACGAGGACAGTCGATTCCTTGGGTGTGCTTTCACTGGTAGTACAGGAACCTCCAGGTGAGCACATGTGAGCGGAAGGCTCAGGTGTGTGCTCAGTACCGCTTTTGTATCCCTATTTTGTGTTTAAGCTTTACGAGGACGTAAATCCCTGAGGCGAGAGTAATGTAAAGACCCGTAAAATTCAAGGAAAATTTTTCTTAATTTTCTTTGAGATTTTAAAAGAATGCAGGTTCTGAAGGCACCTGATTTTGTGGTCTGGTGTGCCCAGAATCAATTTCTAAAGTTTAGCTCGGGTACGTTCAGGGAACGAATGAGCGGGTTTTTCTATCTTTTGAACCAGCGGTCGGAATCGAAATCCAAGGGCACCGATGAAACCACAGTGCCGGTATTTTTTTAGGAACACCTTTTTTGAAGGTGTGTTTTCTCAGGTGTTGATGTAAAAAAAATCGAGAATAAAAATATAATCGTTCTATTTTTATTTCTTCACTAAGCGGTTTAAGTGAAATAAAGTTGTGTCTCACCTTAATTTTATCATTTCTATGTATTAGATCCTAGGAGTGGTAGTTGTAGTGGGACCCACCGGTTGTTAACATCCCTTGAGAGGATTAAGGGTGAGGTGGGGCCCACACGAGCCCCCACCTTTTCACATTCCCTAACTCATAAAAACCCCTTTTTAATTAAGTGACTCCTCCCCTCCCACATTAATTCATGCCACCTAAATACTAATTAATTTGACAACTTAAGATCAATTAATTAATTAGGTTAGGTTTGAATTTTGGATTTTTGAAATTCTTGGCTTGAGTAATAAAATAAGAGGTTTCTTATTTTATCTGGATTTTAGCTTGTTGTGTTGAGTTTTTGGGAGAGTTCTAGTTTTTGAAGAATTTCATCCTTCCGAAAAAGAACACCTCTTCGACGAAGAACGCCACTGACAGAGAATGCGAAAACACCGATGATGTGCCTTCTCTTCTTCTTCCTCTGCGTCAAGGGAGTAGACACCACCGCGGGGAACATCTCTGTCGACGATGGCTCTTCCTTCGATGACAATGGAATCGTCACCAATCATCGCGATGCTTTCCTCTTTCTGTGGCACGACGACATGCGTCGTCTTTTCAAGGTAGGGAATTAATTTGTAAACGTTAATGAACCCATGATTATTACCTTCTAAAACAAAGAATGTGGATCGACTAAATATTAAGTTGATTCGTGAAAGAATATGTTTTCAGGTTGGGAATTCTTGATTGCAGGGAAAACCGTAGGGGTAATTTATTTGTTCGTGAAATTCTTTGCCATTCATCGACTTCTTTTTGGCCGCCTGTCATCGTAATAACAGGAGAAGGTCGGACCGTATGAACATGGACGACCCTCCCCCCCCCCTTCAATGTTGTTTTTTTTCTGCACGAACGAAGGTGGCGTGGTGCAATGACACCGCGCGAAATCAGGAAGAAACACGGCGAAGAAACGTTGTGCCGTCGCGCCACGTCGTGGCGGCCGAACAAAGCCACGGCGCCGTCGCGCCGCGCCGGAAAACCACGAAGAGGCCACGATTTTTTATTTGACGTACGGATCATCAGGCGATGATGAATCAGGCTGCAGAGACGATTTTAATCCATCGTAGTAAAGGTCGGGTCCTGGGAGGACCATTGGAGAAGACGGTAGGTGAAACAGACCACCGGAGCGCGTCCGGTGGTACGCAGAATGCGGTGGCGGCGCACCACCGGAACAGGACCGCCGTGGCGGCCAAACCGGAACAACTTAGCCATTCTGGAGGTGGAGCGGTACGGCATTAAGCTGTGCCAGTTTTTCTTCAACCGGGGGGGGGGGGGGGGGGCGTAACCCCGGCTCCCGCAGGCCACGCTGGCGCCGCACCAGCGCCAGGCCAGCTGACTGCCCAGGCCGGGCCGCGTCATGCCGGCCGCGCCGCGCCGCGCCCTGTTGGGCCGGACCCGGACCTGGTTCGGGTCGACCCGGTTTGGGCCGACCCAAGGGGTCTCAGGCCGGGTCGGTTCGGACCCGAACCCCCTATTTTCGGGCAGTTTTTGTTCAAATGCCCATAACTTGGGCTACGGAACTCTGATCGATGCACCGTCAGCTTCGATGTGATCCTTGGATCGAGAAGGTCGTTTCGGTATATTGCACTCAAGGTTTCGAGGAACTTTGGGTATGGCCGGGTTGGTTCGAACCCGAAACCAACCGGGCCCTTGGAGCGGTAACGCTTATAACTTGAGCTCCGGACGTCCGATTGACGTGAGATCGACTTTGTTGGATTCCTCTTGATGAGACGGAACTTTTGGCATACTTCGCCTGAGGTTTGGACGTAGTTGGAGTATGGCCGGGTTGGATTGTACCCGAAATCCAACCGGGCCCCTAGAATGGATAGGCTGATATCTTTCAGACCGAACGTCTGTTTGACGAACCGTCAGTGGCATTGGTGATCACATTGAGAAAAGGTCCCTATGATTATACCCTATGATAGTTCGAGGTACAGATGAGATACGACCGGGTTGGTTCGCACACGAAACCAATCAGGCCCCTAGGACGAAAAGGATAATAACTCACAGACCGGGGCGTCCGATTGACGCGCAGTCTGTTGCGTTGAGACCCCTATGAAGAGGAAGTCCTTTGAGATACTTCTTCATGAGACTTTGTTAATCTGAGAGTATCGACCAGTAGCTCGTGGAGCGGACCCTCTCAGAGACGAGCGTACGGAGTACTGAGACCGTGTAGCCGGCTGAGACCTGACAACTGCTTGACCGACTCGACTTGGAGTGAGTCAACTAGCCCAGTGGATAGAGCACTACTTTGTTTAGGTGAAGACCCATGGCAGATGGAGCACTACTGAGTTTGGGTGCAGACCCGCGGTACTCGTCCGGAGAGTACTTCTGCATGCTATTAGGGGGTGTGCACTACTGTGTTTGGGTGGCATACCCCGGCGGGAAGAACTGTTGTGTTTGGGTGGATGACCTGCAGTACTCGATAGGAGGAGTACCTCAGCAGTCTTAGGTTAGTGAGCAGTACCTCGGAGTCATGACAGGACCACTGTACACTCCAGAGACGGGGCCCTTCAGCAGTTACGGTTTCGATAATGAAAATCCTAGTTTGATCTGAGTCTATGACCTTTGTGTTTACCTCATCATTGAGATGGGTCCCTTGATAACTTAGGTATATGTATGGGCATATACCTGAGTAGTTTTTATCCGTTTATTTCATAATCTTAGTGTTTCCTCATGATTGAGATGGGTTACTTGATAACTTAGGTATATGTATGGGCATATACCTAAGTAGAGGTTATCTGTTGATATATTTCTTTGTGGTTATCCTTGTTCTATTTAGTGAGACCTTGAGGGTCTCGGGGTCCCTACTGAGTGTCATTATACTCACCCCTACACGGGCTATGCCCGCACCTCGTTATATTGGTTGCAGACGACGGGCAGCGCTGACAGAGGCCGGGTGTTCGAGGACTGGACGGAACCCAGAGGTGGATCTCCGACGAGTCAGTATCTGGAGGTGGACTTCACGACGTGACGATACTCAGAGGAGGTTGACAGGTGAGAGCGTTGTAGAGGCTATGTGTACCTACCCTTCAGGTAGGATCCTTGGTGGACGATCCATGAGCTACGCTATATGTACCTACCCTTCAGGTAGGATCCGTGGTGCACGATCCAGGAGCTGCCCTATCTGTACCTACCCTTCAGGTAGGATCCGAGGTGGACAACCCAGGAGCTGCTTCTAATCTTCCAGATGTTTGTCTTTTCTGTTGTATTTACTTTCAGTTGTAGCTGTACTTTCCAGTTGGGTTTGTATTCTGGCCCGTTTTACTTTTCAGCACTTTCTTTTGTACTTAGTGTTTTACTACCTCTTGTACTCTGTGGTGATTGTTTACTTTTATAAAGGCAATGTCTTCCCAATTATCAGGATTTTCACATTTGGTGCTAGTTGCCAGCCCCTGGACTATGGAAGGTGGGCTTGGGGTTGTCACAGCACGGTCCTCGAGGACGGGTCGTGACATCTACCATAGTCGCATGCGACACAACCTCACCCTCTTCTCTGATAAATAATGCACAAGCGGTCCTTCTAGGATAAACGGATGACACTTCAATAGTGGGTCTGGTAAGGTCGTGTCAGTATAGCAGCGACTCTGAGTACCCTCCTTTGACTTAACTGTGTCGCAACCTACTTCCAGGGTGACACAAAATCTATGAAGGATCCTCAATGCAGCTCTCCTCAGATGGTGAATGTTGATGATCAGAGGCGGTGTGAAAGGCTTGAGGCAGAAGATGGTCAGGGAATGGTAGTGGGGTGCGTCAGTGCCAAGACGCATCAGTGGTAGGATGTGGAGAACATAAGAAGGTCATTGGTGTGATGAAGAAAGGGTGCTGCGTGATGCCGATACCGACATGGGAGAATGAAAGTCAAGACGCGTCGGTGTCAGTGGCATTAATAGGGGAAGCATTGGTGTCGGTAGAAGGGATGATAAACCAACGAAATGTGGAAATAAAATTGAAATGTTAGCGTCCATATGAGGAGAAGGGTTTGGGTGCATTGGTACAGGGGATGGAACCGACACTGATAGAAGGGAAAATGAATGATCGTTAGTAAATCAATAAAAATTTAACTGCAACATAAAAACATAATTATAATAACTATGACTTAAATTAATTTTGAATAACATTAAATTAAAAATATAAAACTAAAATAAACCAAAACTAAAATTTAAAACTTAAAACAAAGTTATCTAATTAAAATTTTTTTTGATTATTAATTAAAATTAAACTTTGTAATTACAAAGTTAAATTATTAATTTTAAACACTTAAACTAATAAACTGAATTAATGTTAACTACATTGATCAAAGATTAAAATTAAAATACTAAAGTATAAAACGTGATTAAAGAGGCATCATTGAGTAAAAAATAATTGCATCAGCGACTCAACGATTCACTGACAGTAGAAAGTGATGGGGGTGCATTGGTAGCTTGGGCTACCAACACATAGTGTGAGCGTTGGTGATACCAACAGACAAAAAAAGGTTAGTGACTTGAAATTTAAACTGTAAATAATAAATTAAATTATTAAATTCTTAATAATTTAAAAATAATTAATTAAATAACTAATAGGATACTTAAACATAAAGAAAAAAACTTTATTTTATTAAATTAAATCTCAAATTCTTTACTTAATTAATTAACAGAATAATTAAACATAATAATAATTATAAAAATTATATAAAAATAAAAATGATTAATGTTGTTAATTTTTATAATTAATATTAATTTATTTATAAGTTAACTTATATGAATATACAAATGATTAAATGAATATTTAAAAATAATGTCAATTTATTAAAAATGGGGCATATTTAAAACAACTAACAAATTTGGTAAATTAAAAGACTATAAAAATTAATAAAACAAAATTAATCATTTTAAATTCTAAAAATATATAATTTATTATAAAATTTTATTAATTAATAAAATGAATTATAAATTTTCAAAATTTCATTTATTTATTAAAAAGTGCAATATTAATTAATTAAATCATTATAAATTAATTAAAAGGATGTGGAAAGATGTGTGTTTTTAAGTCCACATCAAATTCCCCCACACATAAACATTGTTTGCCCTCAAACAGTCCCTTGTTTTATTATCATTGAAAACAGAAATGTATTTTTAATTCATAGCTCAAATGTACCATGTCCTGCACTTTTAATATGGTGGATTGTCAATAGGATTTAAAAATGGATTTTTCAAATGAATCTTACCATAAATCAAACTCTAACCTGTAGTCTATAAATCATTGAATAATCAAGAGATGAAGATGACCTATCTCAAATGTGATATTTCATAGTGAACAATCTCAAATAAAATCAACAATATAAATACAAGAGTGATAAAAAGATAAAAATTTGTGGAATTAAGAACTTAACAGTAGGAACCTTATACTTTGAACATCACCTAGGTTCCAGAAATAAATAATTTTTTTGAGAATCACCTTATTGAATCAAAATAAATGACACCCATATAAACCAATTTTTCCCTTCTTCATCTAGCATTCATCATTCCCCTAACCTTAATGAACTCATTTTTGACCATATACACTTTATTATAATTTTTCTCAATCCATGTATCATTGTGTTGAGCATTGTCCGTGTGCACTTATTCAAAGTGTATAGAGGGCTTATAGTAAAAAAAAATACACCCATCACTTAAGTATATATAGATTCACCATAGGATCCCAAATGACCAAATTACTCCATTTTCAATTGATTTATATGAAAAAAAAATTTAAATTGGCTCACTAATGTGATTAAATTTAATAATTAAAAGAAAGTGTGTCTCCTATGATCAAATTGAATCTTTCAGTTCCAAGGGTTGTGATTTCAATTCCATAAAAAAGTAACCCAAATCACTCCCAAAAAGTAGTTCCCAAAACAAATTTTCATTAAATCACTAAGTATATTCATTGATCAATCATTCCACCTTTTCAATTTCAGATTCAAATCAAGTCTTAACTACCAACAAGGAATTTTCCTTAGGTAAGACTCATTTGAGAAACAGTGTACAACATAAATTATGAAACAATTTTGAAACAATTTACCCATTGTTTAACAAAAAATTTAAATAGTAAAGGGAATTGATGGGATTTTGTTAAGTATAGTTTAGCTCAGTCCAAAAATGACCCCCTCTCCCACACGTAAAATCCAAATTTGTCCCCAAGTTTAATTCAAAGGTGGAGAAGAACAATTTATCATTAAACATTCAAAAAAGATTTTCAATTTAGTTAATTAATGACATGTTGATGGGTCTCGTTAAAGTTCAAAAGAATATGTTTTCCACAAATATTATTTTTCAATAGTTTCACATAAGATCATGCATTAACATTTAAGTCAGTAAAAAATATTTTCAATACATATCAAACAATTTCATGCAACATATGTAGGGGTACGATGAATAGGGTGTAAGCATGTTCACAGATTGAGTTCAATTGGATTTTCAGTTGAGTAGATATATTTATGCTAAAACGCCTTATAAAAACAAATAGAACACAGTACAAAAAAATTTCAGTCTACAACCACTCCCCCCCCCCACACACTTAGTTTCTAATAATGAAATGATTTTAAACCAGTGAGTTTCAATTTCCAGCAAATAGGTACAAGAAGATTTATTTTATTGGATAGTGACATGTACCAAAAAAATTCAGCAAAGTGAGTGTGAAAAATTTTTTAAATAGAAATTATGAAACAAATATAACAGAATTATTCAGAAAAATGACATGCAACACACTTTCAATGAAAGTGTAATTTTAAAAGAAGTAACATATAAGAATAATTTTTTTTAAAATAATAGTCCCTGACTCGCTGTTAGAAGTTTATCAGTGAGTCACCATTGAGGTGACTCACCGACAGTACTAGAACGGTGGGTCAAATTAATTGCCCCTGACTTACCAATGAATTTTTGTATTAAAGATAAATAAGTAGAAAATATGAAAACATACTAAGTAGTAGAGTACTTCCCTGAATCAAAGTTTATCATTAATCCTCTATTATGGGATTTCCACTCCTTTGATGAAACCAGCAGATGCATCCTAAAATAATAGATCATGTAAACCAAGAACAAATAAACACTAGATACATAGCATACAAAAGACCACAAATCATCACATTATTAGAAGAAAAAACAATACATAAATGAAAACAAAGAAAGATCATGGGTTTACTCCCATGAAGCACTGAATTTCAAGTCTTCAGTTAAACAATATTTAATTACAATTTTTTATATTTATTAACACAAAAAAACCATGGGTTACCTCCCATGCAACACTAGATTTATAGTACCCAGTTGGACTCGCCTAGAACAAACTATATTCACTAGAAGGATGTGGTTTCCATAATATGAACCACCAAGTGTGCGTGGACTAATTATTTTTAATAGAGAAATGAAATTTGGGGGCACCAAGAATTAGACGAAAAAAATAAAACTCTCATCAGCTGAAATAACCATTATGAGGCACCCCTTGATAGTTATGGGAACAGTGTTGTCCACTTCTAGATTATGTTAAGATTTATCAAAATTTGAATTCAAGTGAAGGGACAGAATTGAACAAGGTGCTCCTAAGGGTGTGGTATTGTCCTCAAAGCTATCATTCTCAACTACAACACAATCTAATTCAAACTCAAAGGTTCTTGTGGGTGAATACTGAATAGAAGATGCAAGAAGGGGATCAATAATGTTCTATACAGAACATGAGAAACTAGAACACAAGTTTGTATCCCCTAATAAACTACTATCAGTGTCCAAAAAAGATTCATCACCGACTCAATAGAGGATGAATGTGGATAATAGGGAAGAGTGTCTATTTGATCATTCATTGATTCAGGTTTGACAATATTGTAAATCTGTTCCAATAGATACTCATTAATTAGCTCACACTCAATATCTACTACTTATAGAAAATTAATTCTTCTACCACCATCAAGTGTGTATTCAACCTCTAATTATGGATCAAGTTAAAAAGATCAATTTCCAAAAAAAATTCATTTGAGTCTTTCAATTCAATTATTGGAGAAGAATTGTACAATTCTAATTCAATAAGATCAGTTTCCATAATGTTAAAATTAAGACAATTCTCCTCAAGTTGGTCAACATTCTTTTCCATTTCATTGAAAAATGTTTCATAAAATTGATCACTCTTATGATATGGAAATAAAATCTCAAGAGTAATCATTTCTTCAAAAATCATGCCCTCTTTTGTTTCCACTAATATCATTTCAGAGATTAATGGATTTAAAGGTTAAAAACATGGAAGAGTGGTTTCCAATATAGTTTTAAATTTTTTGCAATTTGTGATTTATAGCTTAATGTTCTCTTCCAAAAAGGTTCCCATTTCTATTATAGGTTCATTTTGAAAAATTTAAAAAAAAATGGTAGAACAGTTTTTAACATTAAAGTTTTTAATTTCATGTTTGCCTTAAAATAAGGTGGTTTCATTTTCAATGATTCTAAAAAGTATGTTTTTTCAATAGTAATCATGAAAAGTACTAGGATTTATTCTTCAATATGTTTCAGTTCAATTTCAAAATTTTCTAACTCATCTTTATTTAAGATAGTAATGGGATTTTCAATGTTGTGTTCTTTATTCAATGAGTTGGTTATTACCAGATTTGTTCAATATTTTTAGATTCATTAGAATATAATGATTATTAACCAAGTTAAAATTCACTTTCCTCTTCAATTTTATTTTCAACTCTTTTGTAAACACTTTCTTTTTCTTCAATAATTTCAACATATTCATTCTCTTTAACCCTTATTTGTAATCCCAAGAGCATATTTTTTTAATCTTTTCACTATTTTGTCTTGCTCTTGAGAATATATAAGTTGAATTTCAGGAGTTTGATTTGACAAAGTGTTGAAAACATCCATTCTAGCATCCAGTTTAGATTCAAATAGCTCAAGCATAGCCATTATTTCATAATTAGACTCAAATTGTTCAACATCTTTAATGTAAACAGCCTATTGTGTCTAGTTAAAGACATGTTGCTTGGAAGTGTGCCCATAATAGCCACCAAAAAGACAATGAGGGCCTAGTTGATTTTAGTTCTCATGAAATTCCATTTTTAGACTAAAATAGTATTAAATGCACTATCAATTTTCAAATAATTTTTTTTGAAGTTCAAAAAAATAAGCATATTAAAGTTTACATATTTTTTTAAAACATCTTTAATTGTTTTTTTATATTTTTTTATTTAAACCGTAGACTCTCAGCACATGCCTTCCCCATGAAAGACGCCAAATTTTTGATACAACTGGATGTCCTCACGACCCTGAAAATTGCATTTATTAACCTACAATAGCACAATGGTGGAAGAACAATCAACATATAAGGTAGATGAGTACTCTATGATTTTATTAACAACCCCTATATTATCAAAAGTGGGGACAACATCTTTTTTACATTTTAACATTTTACTTTTTTAAATTTTGTTTAAAGCAGTAATTAACATGTTATGAAAATTTTTTATTTACTAAATTGGAGAATGAAATAAGAAAAAGTAACACTGTTAACTAATGATAACAAAAAAGTAAACAAGTGTTCTGACAGTTGATCAAAAAGTAAAATCGGTTGAATTGAAATTTTCTGGTTATAAAAATGATCCTTTATTAGATTAAATTCAAACCTTAGTAAAAGAGGTTAAATATTCCTCTCTAGATTACATAACACTCTGTATTATAGATCTTGAGGTTCACCTCTTCAAAAACTATATACAACAAATAGATTAGAAGATTAAAATAAAGACGACCTCTCCAGAGGTTTCTATCATTTTTGAATTTCAAGTTTTGAAATGAATGCCTCTATGATCTATTTACCCAAAAGATCATTGATTTGAAACATAGTGATTGAATTTGTATGTTCAATTAATGTTTTTAGAATTATATTTAATATTGCAGAAAGTTTCTGATTCTCATTGGAAAGATTTTGGATGAAGAAAATGAAATTAATAACCAAAAAGAAATAAAAACAACCTATCAAAAGAAATTAACCTATGATAATTTTCACATTACCTAAAACAATAATAAGTTAAAAATTAAAATGGTGGAAGAAAGATCCTCCCTCTAAGATAATTCTCATGTATCGTCACTGGATCATGCAACTCCAATAATACTATTCACACGTCCTGACTGAATCTCCTTAGATAATTTTAATTCCAAAGATGTGTTCGTGGAATTAGAATGAGAGTCCATGTGATCACCCCTCTCATCATAATACTACTACACTATTTTAAATAAATAATCATCTTCTTGCGTATCACCGACCAACTTCCACCGAATCAAAGTGGTCCTTTACTATTGCACCGCACATGTGCACTTTTCCTTGAACCATATGTTGCAGTAGGTTTTCCCCTGTATCTAACTTATTGTGGGTTAGTTGGATGAAATTGTACATGATTATGGAAGTGGTTTGAACCTATATAGATAAAAATAAATAATTAACAATTAATATTTATGGTTATATAAAATATAAAATATTATTATATTAATTGATAATTATTTTATTTTACTAAAGACATTCAAAAAATAATATTTATTCAAATGAAATAAGTTAATATTTTTATAAATTAATTAATAGATAAGTATATTTACTAAATTATTATTAAATCTAAAATATAAATATAATTATAATTACTATTATTAATTTTTTAATTATTATTATATTTATAAAAGAACAATTTATTATTTAATCATATTTTTTATTTAAAAGTTTTTATTAATTTTAATATATTTTATTAATTAGTTGCTTTTTATATTTTTTATTTTATTTATTTTTTATTATTATTATTTATTTGGTTTGTTGGTTTTATAATTTAGTTTGGTTTTTTTATTATTTTTTTAAGTTCTCCTCCCCCCTTATCTCTTTCTTGCAGCGCACAAGGGGGAGGGTTTCCATTTATCATCCCCAAATCAAGTAGTGGCTGGATCTCTAGGGGATGAGCTCTCCCCCCTTCTTCGGCAATGGAATGGCTTTGGGTTGGCTCAATGACATTTGGTGGATTCCTTATTCCGTCGAATTCAACTACCAAAGTTGGTTTCCCCTACAACCAACTCTGCTCTGGCACACGGCGACGGACCCGCTTGGCTTGAGGTATTTGTAGATCCACACATTGGCGGTGACCAGTGGCCTCACCTCCCTTACTTTCGTAGTAAGAGACATTGTCAACATCCTGAATCTTCAAATATCAGTGGTTTGGGATCTTCCTCTACTACAACGGCGACAACATGTCCACCTGTAGTAGTTAGAGATCCTACCTAGGTGGCATTGACTCAAGATCAGGAAGCTTATGTTCGGCAGTGGTAGGGTGCACAAATTTATCAGCAGCTCACATCACATTAGCTCAAAAAATTCTTAGAACTTTTATAATGTCATGCGACACAACCTCACCCTTTTCTCTGATCAACTGTGCATAGGCAGTCCTTCTCGCATCAGTAGATAACACATCGATAGCGGGTCTTGTAACACCCCGATATTTTATGAAAAATATTCTTTTTAATTTCATTAATGTCTTGTGTTATACGCTACACCAAAAGGAGCTTTCACAACACACGTCTATGACCTGGCTTGAATTACACGCAATCGCGACCTTCCACGATAGCGTGTGTTGTACGTAACACCAAGTTTCGCTAAACAACGATATGCTATTAAAATATTATTAAAACTAGCTGTTATGAATAGTATTAACCACTTTTTGAAATTTTGTAAATTTTATTTTTTCAAAATGGACTTCATTTATGGATTCGGAATATCGAAATATATCTTAGGATGGAATTTTGTCATTGTTCTGAAAAACATCAATTTTTGATGAATAGTGAAACCACTAAGTGGTAGTTAAAAAAACTGAATTTTTCATAAAACTTAATTTTACCACTTCTGTGAATGGAATTTCAAAAATCCGAGAGACACGGTTGATGTCAGTAAGTAAAATGTGGTTCAATGAGATGAAAATAATTTTTGGTGAATAGTAACTTTTTACTTTCTTTTACCACGGTTAAAAGTAAATAGGGTAACTAAGGGTAAATATGATATTACTATTACCCTAAAACATGTCCTAATTTTATTGGATAAGTTTAATTCGACCAAAAACAAACTTAGGAATAATATATGACCATTTAGGCCCACTTGGATTAGATTAGGACATTCATTATTATTTAATTCAAAGAAGAGTTAAAAGAGTTAAAATCAAAGTTTATTTACTAAAACATTTTTAATATAGGGTTATGCATAATATTAACTCAATTGTAAATATTCATTAGAAAGAAAAAAAGATTTTCTACATAATGGTATTTTATTTTTAATTTTTAGACATCAAATAATTTAAGTTATTTATGACACAAAGATGATGCAGTAATTATCATATTAATGAAATATTGACATAATTGATATTATAAATGCCTAAATAAGTATCATTTGAGACTTTTTATGAATTCCACTAATTTTATAGGTTAATATGATATATTAGTGTTGATTTAATCAACTTGGTTCGAACATATAATTCTGTTATGACTTTCACAAAAATCATATATCAAATAGTGTCAAAATTGACACAAAATAGTTTTTAAATAAAATATTATATTATTAATTGTTATTTTATTCCTAAAAATCTAAGGTTCGGCCAAATGACTTAGATAAGGATATATATATTAATAATAAACAATTTGGGGTTCGTTTGGCATGTTATAGTAAGTGTATTAACCATATAGTGTAAGAAAACAAAAAGACACGGTAAAAGTTAAATTATTTAACTTAGAGTTAAATCTAATTGATAAGGTTAAAATAATAACCTAAACTTGTATAAATCCTATTGGTTGATAGGATTTCGACCCATCCCCACTTTAGCTTCGAAATAAGACCCTTTGGAACCATTATAAACCGATTTTGACTTTAATATAAAATAATATTTTGAGATATTCCTAAGGTGCCCCTCTCCTCCCTTATAAAAGGGCACCTCCTCCCCCTCATCCTCACACCAATTTGAGCACTCAAGCTCGGCCAACCCCTGCAAAAATACCTTCTCCACTTCCCTAGAATAATCCTAGAGGTCCTGGTCTTCATAAAAGACCAATCTTAGTTCCCTAAGTGGTGGATTCAAAGAGGCGTTTAAAAGAAGAGGTAATATCCATTACCGATATTTTCAATTTCTTTCTTCTTCAACTTCTTCTTCTTTAGTTGTTTCATGATAAAGTAATAACATCAGTATTATTTACATACTGATATGTTATTATAAATATGAAAAAACCCTAATTCACCTTCTATCCATCCTACGGAAAAATGAAATCACCGCGCGTGCGTACGTACGGAATACCGTCTCCACGCCGTGGTGTAATCTATTTTCCACCACCACCTTACATGGATGGGTATAATGGTGTAAATAATAACTATAAATAGTTATTATAACATCATATTGATTCTGATATATTGTATAATCCACTACAATTCAATTCAATAATTATGGAAATGATATCATCGCTCGTGCGTACGTACGGAATACAGTCTCCACGACGCGATGAGATTCATTCTCCATGTTAACCATTTAAGAATGATTATAAAGTATATATAAGAAATAATAATGAAATATATGAAATTATAAAGCTACTGGATTTATTTATATATATATATATATATATATATATATTTATGTCATCTACTTACTTCCATTCAAGACAATAAGGAAAGGAAAACGGCGTTCATGCGTACGTACGGACTACCGTCTCCATGAACGGTGTTTTTCATTTCATTTATCTATCTATATATATATACTGAATATATATGATATATAAATCATGTTTTATATTATAGAAGTAAGTAAATCATGATATAAGTAAAAAAAATGTCAAGAACAACAAGTCAAAACACCTACGATAAATAAAATGATTTTACCCAAAACGCTTCTTTAACATGAAATTTACAAAATAACGGATAATATAAATTCATAAGGAACCATATATGATATCATAACAATGAGTATGATTCTGTAATAAGTCAATAACATTATTTAAACCATTATACAGGAGCTTTAGACACATACAAATCAAATCGGACCTAAGGTAAGGGAAATATCACAATCTCATTTTTATCCGAGATTGTTTATTCGTAAGTATTTACTGGGGTGTATTTTATCATCAACATCCATGTTCCCTCAATATGTAATATTGTTTCCATCCACTTACAAAAGTTTAAATCCAATTTTACCCTTCGTTGAGATTTTAGTAAAGAATATGAAAGGAATCTTTTGTCGTTTTTTTTCGTACGAGGAACTTTTTGACTTTTCCGACAAAAGTACGAAGAATGTTTTTTTTAACTTATACAGCATGAATAGATTTTTAAAACATTATTTACAAGAGGCTTCCTTTACAAGTTTTCAAGTTTATTTTTAATTAACTTCTTTTAGTTTATAATTGTATGACATGTTATGAAAGGAAAAATGTTTTTGAAGAAGAAAGGATATTTTCCTCAAGAATGGAGTTCAAGTGTTTTATCAAAATTATTTTCCATCTAAGATAATAAAGGGTTCTGTTTTTATCCCTATTATTACATTCATTTGATTATGTTGTGAGGGAATTATTTTTATGAAGTCATTTACCTTATATGGTTTGTTTTATGATGTCATGATGTTTCAAGAATACCATTTTTGTTACATGTGTTATGCGATGATGTATGATTTATGATTATGTGGCACACATAAGAAAAGATTCATTATAAGATGGGTGGGACCTATATCTCCCTCCAATGCATTGGGTAAAGATTTTTTATCTCATGAGATAGACATGGCTGGAACGGTAGGTTATACCGGTTCAGTGAAACAGGACTGGAACGAGGGTGACTCGATTCAGAAAGGGACTTTGTCCACTAAGATAGTCTTGGCAATGAGTCTTGACTAACAAGAAATGATTCTCTATGATTATGTGTGTATGCCACTAAGTTTAATGTTTTAAGTTATGATTATTGTGATTACATTTCACTGCCATGATTTATCCCATGTTAAGATATTATGATCTCTTTTGCAGGTTAAGATTTCCAAAAGCTATATTCTTATGTATATGATGTGATTGATATTTCTTTTGTTTACCCTTACTGAGCATTTGAGCTCACCCTTTTATGTTTTCTTTTCCCCAGGATATAATGAAAGGTTTTAGGTATAAAAAAAAGGAAGATCTTTATGGGAGATGTTGACGATCTTTCCCAAGGATTAGAAGATTATATTCCGAGATTACAAAGACACTAAACTATTACGATCCTTGTGTGTGTGTGTTTTTGTTATGTACTAAGTATTCCGCAAATGTAATGTAATGTCAATGTACGTCAGGCTTCGGGTCTCTACAGTTGGTATCAGAGGAAAGGTTTAGTCAACCTTTGGAAACTAGGATGCGAGAACTTTAGTGAGATCCCTAGAGATATTTCTAAGGTATGTCTAGGGATGTCCCTAAGGTTGAGTATACGTATAGGTTATAGTACTAGAATTACGCTAACGATCATAGAATTAAACCTAAGATGTTAGATATTGAAGGTACTACCCCTTTATTATATTGTTTTCCCTAGCATGATTTTTGCCTCTCACACTATTATTTTTGGGTTTTAGATGATGGCTGGAACCCGAAGGAACCGTGTTGATCAATGCAATGGAAAATGCAATGATTGTCCTCCTGAACAAACAAATGTTATGGGAGATGGAGTGCAGAATCTTATTGTTATACTTACACAAGCTATGAATCATTCTAGACTTCAAAATGAGCAAAGAAGGGAATAGTATTCTATTGAGTCCTTCATGAGGAAACGTCCACCTTCTTTAAGTGGGTCTTCTGATCCACTTGTTGCTGAACAATGGATCAGTACCACGGAAAAGATATTTTCAGTTCTTCAATGTTCTGAGCATGATAAAGTCATCTTAGCAGTATATTGTTTGGAAGGTGAAGCTGATCAATGGTGGAATCTTATCAAGAATACGAGGCCAAGAGATGAAATTGAGTCCATGGAATGGGACGAGTTCAAGAACTTGTCATTCAGTAAGTACTTCCCTCGTATTCTTCGAACAAAGATGGAGAAGGAGTTTCTTTAACTAAAGAAAAAGGATGATGAATCTGTTGGTATATACGAAGTGAATTTTACAAGACTTGCAAGGTATGCATCTGGCATTATCATCCAACCTGAAAGTAAAGTTGATCGATTTTTCAGTGGCTTAAAACCAAGTCTTCGAAGGGCATTATCTATAAGAGACTTCAGTAGCTATGAAGAAATTGTGCATTGTGCTATCAAGGTAGAAATGGAAGTTGGTGTTACATATCCATCTCATGGTTTTGACAAGAAACGAAAGATGGAGTTCAAGGAGAAATCTCAGAATACTGGTGAAAATAAGATGAATGTTTCCTTATGCACAAAGTGTGGAAAGAAGCATGGTGGAGATTGTCTTAAAGGGACTAGAAAATGTTTTAAGTGTGGAAAAGAAGGTCATCGAGTAGCTGAGTGTCGAAGTAATGGAAAAAGGGTTTCTAATGATGTGAATAAAGAAAACACTGCAGAGAACGCACCACCAACACTTCAATTCTTCAAGTGCAAGGAAATGGGGCATTATGCTAATAAATTCCCTAATCCAAGGGTTAGTGATGATCAACATGAACAACCACTTAAGGCAAAGGATAAAGGGAAGTCACATGCGATCACTATTGGCGATGTTGAATATGACAACGATGTGGTGGAATGATTAAGTGTTTATGTAATGGGATTCCAAAATAATATTGTATCATGGAGTATTGGAATATTTATGTATGGGTCTAATGTGGTATTCAAAGTGGTTGAGATATTTTTTTGGAAATAAGTTGATATGCGCATAATGAAGGGAAAATGAGAAAATGAAATGTTTAACAGTATTCATGAGCTCATGATTGATATAAGGACTAAGTGACATCATGGTTTGAGTATATAGAATTTTGAGGATTTTGGTAACTGCATTCATGTTTTCATTAAGGTTCAATGTGTATTCAAGAGAATACATGATTAAGAACTTTGAATGTCTGGAATGTGACCAACAAAACCTATCTTATGATATATGGGGATCAACGATGGTATTAAATATATGGTAATCATTTTCACTATGTTATGAGAGTGGACTACAGTATTATGGATAATCCTAAAGATTGGAATGGATTATGTTGGACATAAGTTAGTATTGTTTAAGGATAGAAGTTTTTTCGATATTATTGATGGGATGTTATAGTAATATAGTTTTAGAAAAAGGAAAACCTGCAGGACGGGCCACAGCCCATCGCTTCAGACAAGGCTGTGGGAATTGAACCCACAACCAAAGTGCGACTGGCCTTTATCGCCTACCACTGGCCTACAGGAAGTCCCTGTTTATTAGAAACTAGTTTTATTATATTAAGCAGTATGATATATTAAGTATAAAGTCCATTTTAGGAACCATATATGAATAATCTCACTATAGATCAACTTATGTATATAATTTTTGCTAACCTTTTGTTTGAGACAGATGGAATGACCTGTCATTCTATCACATGATCTGCTAACACTTTACGAATAACAAATTCAACTTCATTTATTTAAGATATGAAGTGGAAATTGTTAAAGGCACGAAAAACAGTGAGATTGTACCAAAATAAAGTAAGTATTTATTCTAATTAAAATTCTTCAACTTTAGGGAAATGATCTTGAAAACCAAAAATGTTGTCCTAGTGCTCTTATATCTGATTAATCAGATGGTACCTTAGATCATCACAAATTTATGGATTTGTGATTGTTGTCTTTTCCATAGCCATGTTCTCTACCACTCTCCATCAGAACATGATGGTTAGATTTTTCTTCCATATCCATATTTTCACCTATGTGGAAACCCAGTGATTAGTTTATTTGGGTAACCGTTACGTTTCATACTTTTGTTTTTAAAGATTGGTTTTGGTATTCCTTTTTACAATGTGGGTTTCTATTAAAGAAACTTTCGAGTAGTAAACCATTTATAACCCCGATGAATTTCGAGGGAGAAATTCATTTTAAGGGGGGTAGAATGTAACACCCCGGGATTTTATGAAAAATATTCTTTTTAATTTCATTAATGTCTTGTGTTATACACTACACCAAAAGGAGCTTTCACAACACACGTCTATGACCTGGCTTGAATTACAAGCAATCGCGACCTTCCACGATAGCGTGTGTTGTACGCAACACCAAGTTTCGCTAAACAACGATATGCTATTAAAATATTATTAAAACTAGCGGTTATGAATAGTAATAACCACTTTTTGAAATTTTGTAAATTTTATTTTTCAAAATGGACTTCATTTATGGATTCGGAATATCGAAATATAGCTTAGGATGAAATTTTGGCATTGTTCTGAAAAACATCAATTTTTGATGAATAGTGAAACTACTAAGTGGTAGTTAAAAAAACTGAATTTTTCATAAAACTTAATTTTACCGCTTCTGTGAATGGAATTTCAAAAATCCGAGAGACACGGTTGATGTCAGTAAGTAAAATGTGGTTCAATGAGATGAAAATAATTTTTGGTGAATAGTAACTTTTTACTTTTTTTTACCACGGTTAAAAGTAAATAGGGTAACTAAGGGTAAATATGATATTACTATTACCCTAACACATGTCCTAATTCTATTGGATAAGTTTAATTCGACCAAAAACAAACTTAGGAATAATATATGACCATTTAGGCCCACATGGATTAGATTAGGACATTTATTATTATTTAATTCAAAGAAGAGTTAAAAGAGTTAAAATCAAAGTTGATTTACTAAAACATTTTTAATATAGGGTTATACATAAGATAAATTATATTGTAAATATTCATTAGAAAGATAAAAAGATTTCCTACATAATTGTATTTTATTTGTAATTTTTAGACATCAAATAATTTAAGTTATTTATGACACAAAGATGATGCAGTAATTATCTTATTAATGAAATATTGACATAATTGATATTATAAATGCCTAAATAAGTATAATTTGAAACTTTTTATGAATTACAATAATTTTCTAGGTTACTATGATATATTAGTGTTTATTTAATCAACTTGGTTCGAACATATAATTCTGTTATGACTTTCACAAAAATCATATATCAAATAGTGTCAAAATTGACACAAAATAGTTTTTAAATACAATATTATATTATTAATTGTTATTTTATTCCTAAAAATCTAAGGATCGGCCAAATGACTTAGATAAAGATATATATATTAATAATAAACAATTTTGGGTTCTTTTGGCATGTTATGGTAAGTGTATTAACCATATAGTGTAAGAAAACAAAAAGACACGGTAAAAGTTAAATTATTTAACTTAGAGTTAAATCTAATTGATAAGGTTAAAATAATAACCTAAACTTGTATAAATACTATTGATTGATAGGTTTTCGACCCATCCCCACTTTAGCTTAGAAATAAGACCCTTTGGAACCATTATAAACCGATTTGGACTTTAATATAAAATAATATTTTGAGATATTCCTAAGGTGCCCCTCTCCTCCCTTATAAAAGGGAACCTCCTCCCCCTCCTCCTCACACCAATTTGAGCACTCAAGCTCGGCCAACCCCTGCCAAAATCCCTTCTCCACTTCCCTATAATAATCCTATAGGTCCTGGTCTTCTTCAAAGACCAATCTTAGTTCCTTAAGTGGAGGATTCAAAGAGGCGTTTAAAAGAAGAGGTAATATCCATTACCGATCTTTTCAATTTCTTTCTTCTTCAAATTCTTCTTCATTAGTTGTTTCATGATAAAGTAATAACATCAGTATTAATTACATACTGATATGTTATTATAAATATGAAACAACCCTAATTCACCTTCTATCCATCCTACGGAAAAATGAAATCACCGCGCGTGCGTACGTACGGAATACCGTCTCCACGCCGTGGTGTAATCTATTTTCCACCACCACCTTACATGGATGGGTATAATGGTGTAAAGAATAAATATACATAGTTATTATAACATCATATTGATTCTGATATATTGTATAATCAACTACAATTCAATTCAATAATTATGGAAATGATATCATCGCTCGTGCGTACGTACGGAATACCGTCTCCACGACGCGATGAGATTCATTCTCCATGTTAACCATTTAAGAATTATTATAAAGTATATATAAGAAATAATAATGAAATATATGACATTATAAAGCTACTGGATTTATGTATATATATATATATGTCATCTACTTACTTCCATTCAAGACAATAACGAAAGGAAAACGGCGTTCATGCGTACGTACGGACGACCGTCTCCATGAACGGTGTTTTTCATTTCATTTATCTATCTATATATATATATACTGAATATATATGATATATAAATCATGTTTTATATTCTGGAAGTATGTAAATCATGATATAAGTAATAATAATGTCAATAACAACAAGTCAAAACACCTACAATAAATAAAACGATTTTACCCAAAACGCTTCTTTAACATGGAATTTACAAAAGAACGGATAATATAAATTCATAAGGAACCATATATGATATCATAACAATGATTATAATTCTGTAATAAGTAAATAACATTATTTAAACAATTATACAGGAGCTTCGGACACATACAAAGCAAATCATACCTAAGGTAAGGGAAATATCACAATCTCATTTTAATCCGAGATTGTTTATTCGTAACTATTTACTGGGGTGTATTTTATCATCCACATCCATGTTCTCTCAATATGTAATATTGTTTCCATCCACTTACAATAGTTTAAATCCAATTTTACCCTTCGGTGAGTTTTTAGTAAAGAATATGAAAGGAATCTTTTGTCGTTTTTTTCGTACGAGGAACTTTTTGACTTTTCCGACAAAAGTACGAAGAATGTTTTTTTAACTTATACAGCATGAATAGATTTTTAAAACATTATTTCCAATAATCTTCCTTTACATGTTTTCAAGTTTATTTTTAATTAACTTCTTTTACTTTATAATTGTATGACATGTTATGAAAGGAAAAATGTTTTTGAAGAAGAAAGGATATTTTCCTCAAGAATGGAGTTCAAGTGTTTTACCAAAATTATTTTACATCTAAGATAATAAAGGGTTATGTTTTTATCCCTATTATTAAATTTATTTGATTATGTTGTGAGGGAATTATTTTTATGAAGTCATTTACCTTATATGGTTTGTTTTATGTTGTCATGATGTTTAAAGAATCCCATTTTTGTTACATGTGTTATGCGATGATGTATGATTTATGATTATGTGGCACACATAAGAAAGAATTCATTATAAGATGGGTGGGACCTATATCTCCCTCCAATGCATTGGGTAAAGATTTTATATCTCATGAGATAGACATGGATGGAACGGTAGGTTATACCGGTTCAGTGAAACATGACTGGAACGAGGGTGACTCGATTCAGAAAGGGACTTTGTCCACTAAGATAGTATTGGTAATGAGTCTTGACTAACAAGAAATGATTCTCTATGATTATGTGTGTAAGCCACTAATTTTAATGTTTTAAGTTATGATTATTATGATTACATTTCACTACCATGATTTATCCCATGTTAAGATATTATGATCTCTTTTGCAGGTTAAGATTTCCAAAATCTATATTCTTATGTCTATGATGTGATTGATATTTCTTTTGTTTACCCTTACTGAGCATTTGAGCTCACCCTTTTATGTTTTCTTTTCCCCAGGATATAAAGAAAGGTTTTATGTATAAAAAAAAGGAAGATCTTTATGGGAGATGTTGATGATCTTTCACCAGGATTAGAGGATTATATTCTGAGTTTCCAAAGACACTAAACTATTACGATCCTTGTGTGTGTGTTTTTGTTATGTACTAAGTATTCCGCAAATGTAATGTAATGTCAATGTATGCCAGGCTTCAGGTCTCTACAGGTCTGGTATGGTCGAGTGAGTATAACAGCGAATCTGAGTACCCTCCTTGGAATTAACAGGGTCAGAACCCTCTTTCATGATGACACAAAAGTTATGAAGGATCCTCAAAGCATTTCTCCTCATACGATGAATACAAATGATCAGCAGCGGTGTGAATGACTTGAGGCTAAAGATGGTCATGGAATAGTAGCAGGGTGCATTGGTGCGGAGACACATCAGTGGTAGGATGGGGAGAATAGAATAAGGTCATTGGTGTGATGAATAATGGGAGACGCGTGATTCCAGTACTGAAGTGGGAGAATTAACTGTTTATGCATCTGTGGTAGTGTCATGGATAGGGGAAGAATTGGTGGTTGTAGCAGGGATGATAAAAAGACACCGATGAAATGAGAAAATAAAATTGAACTGTCAGTGTCGGTATAAGGATAAGGGTATAGGTGCATCCGTACCATGGGATTGACCCAACACCTATATAAGGGAAAATAAATGATCGTTAGTAAGTCAATAAAAATTTAACTACGACATAAAAACATAATTAATAAACAAAAAATTAAATTTATTTAGAATAATATTTAATTAAAAATATAAATCTAAAATAAATAAACGAATATTTAAAAATTAAAAAAAGTTATCTAATTAAAAAAATTAGGATTATTAATTAAAATTAAACATTATAATTACAATGTTTAATTACTAATTGTAAACACTTAAATAAAAAAAATGGATTATTGTTAAACTAAACTGATAAAAAATTAAGATTAAATGACAAATGTATAAAACTTGATTAAGGACACATCAGTGAGTGAAAAATAACTGTGTCAGTGCCTCAATGAGTCACTGACAGAAGCAAGTGTTGGGGGTGTGTTAGTAGCTTGTGCTACCGATAGTTAGTGTCAGCATCGGTGAGACCGACAGACTATAAAAAATGTTAGTGGATAGAAATTTAAACAAAAAACAAGAAATTAAATATTAAATTATTAAAAACTGAAAAACAAATAATAAAATAAAAATGACAATACTTAAAAATAAAGGGAAAAACTTTATTTTATTAAATTCAATCTCAAATTATTTTCTTAATTAATTAACAGAATAATTAAACATATTAATAATTATAAAAATTATAGGAAAATAAAAATGATTAGAGTTATTGATTTTTATAATTATATTTAATTTATTTATATATTAATTTATATGCAAATAAAAATGATTAAATTATTATTTAAAAATAATGTCAATTATTAAAAAATGGGGTAAATTTAAAATAACTAACAAATTTGGTAAATTAAAAGACTTTAAAAATTAATAAAACTAAATTAATCATTTTAAAGGCTAAATATATATAATTTTTACTAAAATATTATTAATTATAAAAATGAATTATAAAAATAAAAAAGTTCATTTAATTATTAAATAGTGAAAAATTAATTAATTAAATAATTAAAAATTGAATAAAAGGATGTGGTAAATAATTTATTTTTAAGGCCGAATCAAACTCCAAATAGAATCGTTCAAATCATAATATATATTCTTTAGGGATAAACTATGAGTTAGTGGGATGTTTTGAACTAAGATGATGCACACTGAGATATGGTTTGGAGGGATTTCCAATCCTATTTTTTCTATATTTTTCCTGATCCCCTATGAACGGAAAGGGTCATTTATTTATGCATATTGATTAGGTAATGTTTATTTTTATGGAATATTCTTCTTTCTTTATATATCTTCAGTGCTTTCCATTGATTTATCTTACTGATGAGGTATTGAGGGGAATATTATTTAAGTAATGTCTCACACATGATGTCAATCAAAGTTCAATGTGCTTTAGTTGACTACTATTAAAGGGATGGTGAATCAGGAACTTATTACATAATGAAGATGAGGCAATATGGGGGTGTAGAGTAGGTTAGTTCATCCTATTATTCTAGTGGTTCAGCTTTTGGTTTCAAGAAGCACTACATTGAGGCTTCTAGTGAGGGGAGTATAATCCATGATGTTTGTAATGGCAGTGATGTCTCATTTCACTAGTGTGGGATATATGAGGAATCAATGTGATTGAGACATAGTCGAGTTCCAAGATTGTGGTAGGATAGGGTACGTACAATTATTCTATGAGATCCTCCCTCCAGCAGTCAATGGATTGGGTTTAACTCTGACTCTAGGTTCAAGAGCAGAATTTATAGCTTTGTATTAAACTTGGATCAAGAGTGTTGTATTTCATTCTTACTATGGTGGTGGTCATGGACAAGGTAGCTAGGAACTAATGGTACCTATCCAACAATGTGGGCCTACTTCAGGTAGTGATGTTGCTTCATAGGGTTGCGGTTCTAGCCAGGTATATTTTATACAGGCTACACCTAATGTGAGAAACATCAATCCATCTACATCGATATGTACAACCATAGTATCCTCTACTCTATTATCTTCTCTTTTTTATATAGGTTCATCACATGGTTTCAAATCTATACTTGTTGTGGAGGGCCTTGGGATCATTGTTCAGTTTTTTAATGGTGTTATGACCTTGGATACTCTATTAAAGATCAAAATAGAGGGTGTACGCTAGTGTAAGAGTGACCCATTGATATTGGTGGGTGTCACATTGTATGGGATCTATTTAGCCATGAGATGATAGTGCTTAACGTCTTTCTCGGGATAGACTGGATATTTTATTATCATTCCCATGTCAATTTATATAGACGAAGGGTGAACTTCACAAAACTATAGGAAGAATATTGTATTCAAAATGGTGAATGGGATGTCCTGGTAGGTATAGAATGGACCTGAGCATTGTGGTTTGGGTGGGATGATAACCCATATTTCTTAGTTTATATCTAGATGATAAGGGAATATGTCATCATGATTTTCCTCTAGTGTTTGATCATTTGAGAGACTTTTTACAAGATGAATTTTATGGATTACCTACTATGAGATTGGGGATCTCTCTATAGATCTAGTTCCATGATCTATACTAGTATTCATTACCCCTTATATTATTGATACTATATGGTTTTAGGAGCCCAAAAGGTAGCTAGTGGACTTAGAGATAAAGTATTTTATAAGACCCTACACTTCTTTGTTGGGTTTTCCATCCCTTTTTGAAAAAATGTTTATGGAACTATTAGGTTATGTTTGGATTATTAGAAACTAAATTAGTCGATGGTAAATAACTTGTATCTCTTACCCCATAGATATTATCTCTTTGATTAGATCTGAGGATATAGGGTTTTATCAAAGAGATATTTGAGGTAAAGTTATCACCATGTACATGTTCAACCAACAGACATACCCTATACATATTTTCATAGCTCCTATGGTATGTATGAGTATCTGGTTATGTTTTTTGGTCTTACTAATGCTCTATTAGTTTTTATGGAACTAAAGAACAAAGTTTTTAATACTAACCTGGATTCATTTGTGGTGGTATTCGTATATGATATCTTGTTCTATTCCCACAATAAATATGAAATGAAAAACATATTATCATCATTTTGGATACATGAAGAGATAATAAATTACAATCTAATATCACAAAGTTCCACTTATTTATGGATATGAATAACTTAATAGGTCATATTATCTCAGATGTAAGATTATTGGTAGACCTAGAGAAAGTGATAGCTGAAATTTTTTAGGAGCATCCCAAGAATATCTTCGATATACAAAATTTATTAGGGATAAGTGGATATTACAAGAGTATTACAGAGGAATTATCATGCTTATAAGAACCTCTTACTTGATTGAATAATAAGGGTGCGATGTTTTTATGGATGGATTCCTGAGATATATCCTTTTAAGATCTGAATGAGAAAATGACTTCAGAGCTGGTCCTGAATCTGCTTGAGCTTGGTAGGAGCTACACTATGTATTGAGATGCATCAAGTATAATGATTGAAGTAGTTATGATGTAGGATTAATGAGTCATGTAATATATTTCTCATCAATTTAGGCCACATGAGAGTAATTAACCAATGCACAATTGATTTCACCGTGATTCACTGTTTCATTTTCACCCTTACACAACTTTACTAAATTTGTTTTGTATTGTAAATTTAAAATATAATAAAAAAATTAACTTCATGTTTGATTGATCTATTTTGTGTTTAACACTATCAAAATGGGAAATTATACTTATTTTTTTATTTTCATTAAAGGTGGAGGTGATTTGAAGGCCCTGAAGATGATCAAGAAGAAAAAATGGACCAAACTGCATGGCATCCAATGGACATCTGTCCACATTTTGTAAATTACGAGAATTCCATTTAACCAAATGAGCCGAAACATTATGGTATGCAATTAAGAATATTTTATACAACTACTTCAATGGAAAAAATCCCAATTAATCCATCTAGTTGCCCATATGATCCATTATATCCAGGGAATTGAATCTACCTGAATTCTAAAGTTTAGTTCGCTGTTTTAACCATATCTCCCAATACAGATGTCTAATGGCCACCAAATGTGACATTAATATATTCAATAGGATGGTAAAAAACTCTTCCATTTTTTTCAAGTCTTGATATGACTTTTTACTATTCCAAAACAAAGACACAATTGGTATCTCAAAAATAGGGTGCTCAAAACCATGTTCCATTTTGGCTATATAAAGGCATGGTGGGAACCTCATTTGTAATTCCAACCAAGAGAGTTAAGTGCTAAAAAATTTAAGTTTTATAGGATTCTAATCACCATCCTAGAAGTTCTGGAAGCCCCTATCCTCATAGGGGGATCAATAAAGAAGATGGAGTTCCACCCGAGCTTCCTCCTCCTTTAAATGTCGGGCTAAACGGCGGGCGTTCGTTGTGACGAAGCTACACACATTTCAAGGGATTTATGATGCATATATTAGCTACTCATTTGAATTAATTTGGGTGTTCAAACATTTAATTCCACGTACCTTACATGATTTCATATTTTAAGGTTTGTTTTGATACATGTGAATGATATGCTCTTAATTTCTAACAAATCAGTGTGAGGTTTTTAGTGCCTGACTTGTGTTGTTCCAATTGGAAAACACAAGATTCCTTTTCATACCCACCTTCTTGAGATTTCAATCTTATTTTTAGGCTCTAATTCCATGCCTATGTTCTGTACCATGACAATATGATTGTTACATCATGGTTTGGTTCTTTAGGTAATGAAATAAAATCTTAGGAATTAATTGGAATTCTAATTAATTTCACCTAAATAATTACTCCTAAACTAAATGAATCGGTATGAGAAATGAACTTTAAAGGTGTGTAGTGAAATAAAAATGAACCCATTGTCTCATATTTTTCAAAATACACTTGGTTTATCAACTATTAAACTCTTTAGGTTAAGTTATTTTCTTAAAACTATTTTCAAAATCACCCCTATTTTAGTAATCATTATTAAAAATACACACTATAAGATACAAAAACATCTTGAGAGATGACCTAGGGTCTACCCTATACAATAAATGAATCTTAAAATCATAATCAATTTGACCTATCATTACAATGCAAGAATTTGTTTGCATCGTTTCTGGGTAACGCTTTGGTTTTTAGTGCGTGCTTTTGATATTTTTTTAATTTTTTTAATATTTTATTTATATTTTTACATTACCAATATTTTTGTGTTATGATATATTTCCTTTATAGGTTTTGAATATAATGTATTTTTATTTGGTAGAATTACCTCATCTTGAACCTGAACCGGAGAGGACCATATGTCACTGACACTAAAATACACAAGACAACCCTTTAAAGGAGGATACACCACAACATTGAATCTTTTCAAAATCCCACTTATTTTAGAACCAAATTGATATTAAGATATACAGTGTGGATGAAAAAAAATTATTTTCTTTACTCTAATCCCATTTTTGAGTTTTCAGTATTGATAGAAATTTTGGGTACTGAATCATGCATGGAATATTGTAGGGGGCTTAAAAAATGTCATACATTCTTATTAATTAATGATTTCTTAAAAAAGGAGGATCTTGTGACCATCGATGATACTGTTAGGCATGTAAAACCTCATTAATGATATGATGACGTTATTATTAAGTATTAATATGAGATTAATGGCTTATCACATTCACGTTCACTCCCTGATCATGTTGGACATTTATTAGAGGGGTTATAAGAGGAGATCAAAGTGTCTTTACTGGAGGAAGCTAATACAGAAGATTCCTACATTGAAAGGAATGGCATTGATAATGAATCTTCAAGTTTTAATTTTATTAATAAATAATTATACTCTGAATTTCTCATTTATACCATTAATAAATCATTTCTAATGAAAGCATTGGAGAATGATGTAGAGGTTTTGGAAGTGGAAACCAAGAAATATGAGGCCTCATTCTTGGTCCTACAACAACCATCTATGTTTTATCTCATTAAATTGGGTGTAGATCAAATATAATATATCCATGGATTCCTAAAAAATATGTATGAAGTTTAATCTGGAAAACAAAAGTGTTTTTTGTTCCTCTCAAATAAACGCCACCCACCATCAGACTAGGAATAACTCATTTGAACATCCCATTTGGAGGGATTCAAAATCTAGTCCCCACTCGGGGAGTTATTCCAAGATTTATCCTTATATTTTTCCTTTCTCATTCTAGTAATAAAGTTCTTATATTGTTTTATTTACTTTTTATGTATGTTTTCAGTGAGAAACATTGAGGAGATTAACTCAATGTTGTACGACCAATAAACTTGATTATACATCTCCTTTACACTTACATTCTTATTTCCATTCAACTGAAAATATTTTATACATTGATGACACTACACAATCTAGGTGGGGGTGTACATTCCCTGGTTAGTTATGAATTTTCATCATCTTTCTTTTTTTCTATTTTTATCTTGCTGAATTATACTGTTACTTTCTCCACTTTCCCTCTCTTGCACTTTTGATCTGGAATAATATTTTTTTATACCCACTTTATCATGGAAGATGATGCCTGTTAAATAATCAAAATTAATGAAAATACATGTGGAATTTCCTTATTTCATTTTTTAAAAAATTCATAATAATTTCTGATTCAATATGCATTTCATCAATAATTCAATACTGTGGTGTGACTTTCTTTTGAAATTTGGTTCCTTATCAATGATATAAATGGTTTTTTTATTTTGAACCCTTTGAGATGAGTGGTTCCCCTTTTTGTGAACAGTTTAATAAAAAATTGTGTCACTTAATTTCTCCACACATCATTGCACCCAACCATGAAGTGTGAAAATTTCATACTTAGTGGAAGGCAAATATATGTAAGGTTGATTTTTCTATACTTTCCAAAATAATTTTTCCATACGTTTGTTCCTTATCTGATCTATTTCATTACTGTATCATATTGACCTATGCGTTCGTACCTATAATATGGCTATTCTATACTGTCAAAAAAACAAAAAAAAATGTTTTGTCTTGGGCCCGGTCAAAAACCACCCTTACTTGACCTTTTCTTTTGTTGTAACTAGTATAATTTGTGTCATGAGGAGATCAAACATGGGTTGAGAGAGGAGTGAGAGATTTGTTCCAACTATAACATTGGAAAAAAAGAGGGGATTGATGAAATGTGGAACATATGGGGATATCTAGGTCAGGATATTATGGTTTTTTTCTGGGAATTCTTATGTGAGGGGGTATTGTAATTTTGTTGCAATGAATGTGGGGCAGGTTCGGTGGAAAGGATCATGTAAGTAGACAATTTTTAAAATAACGTATATTTACTCAATAGAAAGTAGAAAGAATAGAATGAAATTGTTATCAGAAAAACACATGGATAATTAGTGACATGATTTAATTTTGAATTATTTTATTTAATTGGTATCATGAATCTCTTGTAATTTTATTCTGATACAATTTTTGAGACTCCTTTTTTCATGATCACTAAGAATAATTCCTCGGTGTGTTTTTTGATTTCATCAAATTTCTATCTGGAATTAAATTTTCATTGAATGTTAAATCGTTATGAATATAGAAATATCTACATGCATAATTTTTTAAAATATGATTTTTCCTAGAAGTGAAAATTATTTGGTGGGGGTGTGATCGCACCGCGATTCACTATTTCATTTTCCCCCTTACACCATTGTGCTAAACATGTTTTGTATTGTAAATTTCAAATATAATTTTTTAATAACTATTTAAGGAGAAATTATTCTTTTTTTGATATTATCATTGAAGTTGGAGTTGATTTGGAGGCATCCAAATGATATAGAAGAAAAAAATGGGCCAAACAACATGGAATCTGATGGACATCTGTCCACTTTTTTATATAGTTACAAGCATTCCGTGCATCCAATGGGCTGAAATGTTGTGATACACTCCAAAACGTAATTTTATACAACTCTTCTAAAGGAATCAATACCCAATTTATCCATATGTTGTGACCCATCCGAACCATTCTGTCTAGGAGATAGAATCTACCCAAATTCAAAAGTTTAGTTCAGTCTTTTGAACATATCTCCCAATAAAGATGTCTAACGGCCACGAAATTTTAAATTAAGATATTCTAGAGGCCAGCCATAAACTATTATATTTTGGTAAAATTGTGATATGGATTTTTACTATTCTAAAATTGAGACACTAGTGGTATATGGAGAACAGGATGCTCAAAACCATGTTCCATTTCGCTATAAAAAGGCACTATGGGAACCTCATTTGTAAGTCTAACCAAGAGAGTGAAGTGATGCCAAATTTAAGTTATAGAGGAGTATCCTCACCATCCTAGAATTTTTGTAGGACTATATCCTCATATGGGGATCATGAACAAATATGGAGTTCCACCTGAGCTTCCTCCTCCTCATGTTGTCAGGCAAAACGATGGGCGTTCATTGTGAGGGAGCTACACACATGTCATGGAGTTCCGATGCATATATTAGGTACTGGTTGGAGTAATTTGGGTGTTTTAATATTTCATTCAATTCCCCTTACATGATTTTATATTTTAATTCTTTTTTTGATACATGTGAATGTTATGCTCTTAATTTCTAACCAATCAGTGTGAGGTTTTGAGTGAGTGACTTGTGTTATTCTGATTGGACAGTACAATAATACTTTCATACCCACCATCATGATATTTCAATCTGATTTATAAGATCTTATTCTATAAATAATATTTTGACCTTGACATTATAATTATTACGTCTTGTTTTGATTCTTTATGCATTGAAATAAAAGCTTACACTACTGGAAATAAGCCCATTTGTGACGGGTCAGTTGCGACGGGATCCTGTCGCAAAAGCCTATTTACAACGGGGGTCCGTCTTAAATGACCCGTTGTGGTAACTGGCGTCGCAACTAATACTATTTTTGACAGGCCGTCGCTAAAAATATTATATGCGATGGTAATATGTCCCGTCGCAAATACTAATCGATATATATATTAAATACATTAAATAAAACTTTTGCGACGGGCCCGTCACAACTGTTATTTGCGATGGGCCACAAATACCGTCGCGAAAGAGTTAATTTTTTTTTCAAAAAAAAAAGAAATAGGTAATTGAAACGGGCCCGTCGCAATTTCCTATTGCGACGGGCAAATCTTCCCGTCAAAATAGGCAATTTAAAAAAATTTGAAAAAAAATTAATTGTGACGGGATGATTATCCCATCGCAAATATGTATAAAAAAATATAAAAAAATTAAATTATTACTAAAAAATTTTAATTAATATTATAATAGTAATAATACAATTATAATTTATTTAAATATTATAACAAAAAATCATTCAAATATTTAAAAAATTATAATTAAATTAAAATATTAAAAAATTTAAATATATATAAACAAAATTAATATTATAAAATATGAATAATATTATTAATCATATTAATATTTTAATATAAATAATATAATATTATATAAAAATAATAATATACTGAATTCATATTATTATAAATAATTAAAAAATTATAATTTTAATTAAAAAATTTGAAACTTTTTATGTATTAAAAATACTGAATATAATATTATTAAAATAATTAGAGAATAAAAATATGAAAATTATCAACATTTGAAAAAAGAAATATAAAAAAATAATAAAATACTAAGAGTAATATTATTATTAATAAAATAAACAAACATTAAAATAAATACCAATAATAAATAATAAAGTATTAAAAATAAATAGAAATTAAATAATACAATATTGACACAAGTATAAGAGAGACAAAAACTCTAAATAGAAAAAATGTCATATTTTAAATTTAAAAACTTTATAACATCTAAACAATAACTAATCTGAAGGAGGAGGGGGAGGGGGGATCTGCTGGTGGAGGAAACTTCACCCCTAAGGCATGAGTGAGTCGGCGCATATACTCCATCTGCTCCTGCTGCTGCTGCTGCCACCGACTCATCTGCTCCTCGTACACCTACTGATGTCATCGGCGCTCCTACTCATGATACTACTGCTGCCGACGCATCTCCTCCTACTCCTTTTGGAGACTCTCTATCAACTCAGTCAGAGATCGCAACTGATCCTCATACTGTGTAGCGGAAGAAGATGCATGAGCTCCTCTCGAGCTGGATGCCGACATCGCAGCACTACCATAATAATCTCTGGGAGTCAGTCGAGAGCCAATACCAACTACCCGGCCCTTCTCGAAGGCATATTGGGTCACCTGCATCAATGCTGCCTCATCAAACTGATGACCACTGGTCTGATCTGATGCCTCGGCCTAACCCTCAGGTCGGGTCTGTGACGCTGCGGTCTCATATGACTCATGTAGGTGCAATTTAAAATTAAAATTGTGAATATATTATATGCAGTTAATTTTTAAACTTTAAAACAAATAATACTAACACGATGTGACACTGGCGATCACCTCTGAGCTCCCCAGTAGCTGGATCACTGTACATCTTCCGATATACGTCGTACTCCGTAATATCGGGGTTCTCGACAGCCTATAAGAATATAAAATAAATTGTTAATATTTAAATTTATATAAAATATTTATAAAAAATGTACGTACCAATTGCTGTCTATGAGTACTGAAAGTACGACTCCCAGCTCGATGAGTCACCTCCTGTCTCCCCCAATTCTGCCTCCCCACCGATGATCTCCTCTGAAAGTCACCACTCAACCAGTGTGGACATATTCCATCCCATACGTGGGATGAAATGTACTCTAGTCGGTCTGCTCTACATGACTCGTCAAAATCTGACACTCCTGCTTTCTACGTGGCAGATTTTCTTAAATTGTGCAAAAACTGACGAAAGCGATCACCCATGACCACCTCCCATGCCTCGTGGATGGTGTCACGCATGGTATCCTTGATCAGATACCATAAACCCTACAAATAATTCAAAATATCAAGTTATAAATGAAATAAATTTTAAAATAAAAATTATTTATTTACGTACGTACCAACCAATGACCAAACATGGCCTGCTGCACATCAACAGGAATATGCTCCCATGTCGTCCATGGCTGAGAAAAATAATTACGCAAAATAGCACTGCCATGTCCGACTGCTATATGCGGAAAACTATAAAAACAATAATCAAACATTTATTATGTAAATATATTAATGAAATCTTAGTAAAATGCACAGGTTATCACACTTACGGGTGCGTGGATCGAACCCAGGACGTGGACATCACTCGAGGATGGGGTCAGGAATCATCAGTCGTGCAAGACTGAGCCCCCTCCGTGTACTCCCTGAAGCGCCTTCAGGCTGAGGGTTAGGTGCCAGAAACTCATCCGCATCTAAAGATAGGTAAGCATCCGCCAACTCACGAAATGTGTCCTCATCCAACTGAAACAGAAAACGAATGTTGTTAGAAAATAATTGATAATTTTTAATATATATACATATATATTAGTTATGATTATAAATAACAACCATTGAATTGTATCAATGTTCAGCTTCATCATCATCTTCATATCTGTCAATGTCATCTTCATATTCCTCCTCAATATCATCGATATCCATTTGAGTTCCAGTTGCTTCATCTCTTACCATTTCAAATTCATTTGTGACGTCATTACCATCATCATCATCATCACTGACTCTTAATTGAGGGGTGTCATCATCGATACTCATGTCTCTTTGTAAAAAAGATTGATTTTGAGTACTCTCTTGAAAAACTTCAATTCCTTGCACTTCAGTGAAAGCATATTCACTTTGACTAAACTGATTGCCTCGAATTTTCATTTTTATTATGCTCCACCAATCAGTCATGTCTCTTGACGTAGCATAGTACTTTGCATAATAAAATGATGTGCCTGTTGAACCAGTAAGAATGGTTCATTTACTACAAGAACACTTTTACATTTAATATCGATGATTCCATGAGTCGGATGAACACGCACGCCTCTCTCAGTATCCAACCATCGATATTTGAACATCATCATGTAATGGTGTCCTAGATAACAGAGTTCAATGATTTCATCAAGTATTCCATAAAAGTCAGCTTCATTTTCTCTATGATGAGATCCTCTCAAGAAAACTCCACTTTTCATTGTTTTTTTATTCCCCATATGCATGTGTATGAAATTGAAAACCATTCACCACATATGAATTATAAGATTTCACCATTTTGGATGGTGGGTTACTCAATATACAAAGTCGTTTGTCAATTTTATCAGCATGTCGAGACACATGAAAATTTGTGAAATAATTATCAATATAGTAAACTATAAATTGAAGGAGATGTTAAAGTATGAAAATTTTATGTTACCAGTATTTGAAACCACTGAGAAATTTTTTTTTGTCTGCATTCTTCAAGAGCAGTTGCTGTAATTTATGGAAGTTGTTTCTTGATATGATTATCATATAATCTATAAAAACAAAGTTATTTATTGTAACATAAATATTAGAATATGTAATAGAAGCACTTATAGTACAAATGATGTCATCTCTTCACTGTTTAGTAGAACATATATATGAGCTCTGTGATGTTCATAATTTAAAAGCCATCGTTCATGAACTCCACCAAAACCAAGCTCTGACTGGTTAAAAACAGATAATTGATTGTCGATTTCACCAATATTCCCCTCGTTCCGTCCCATGCGGTTGTGTTTTGAAAGATACTCAGAATCAAAATAGTGGGAGTAGAAAAAAAGATATCTCCTCCTGCAAATAAGCTTTAGCAATAGATCCTTCAACAGATGCTTTGTTACGTACTTTTTTTTCAATTTCTGCATACATATTTCGAATGGGTACATCCATCGAAACTGTATCGGACCTCCACGCTAGTGCTTTCCAATTAGCTAATTATTACTAATTATTCCTAATTATTGGTAATTATTCTTAATTATTACTAATTATTACTAATTATTGGTAATTATTCCTAATTATTGGTAATTATTCCTAATTATTGGTAATTATTCCTAATTATTGGTAATTATTCCTAATTATTGGTAATTATTCCTAATTATTGGTAATTATTCATAATTATTGGTAAATATTGACAATTATTGGCAATTATTGACAAATAGTGGCAATTATTGGTAATTATTGGCAATTATTGGCAATTATTGATAAATAGTGGCAATTATTGGTAATTATTGGCAATTATTGGTAAATATTGGCAATTATTGGTAAATATTGGAAAATATTGGTAATTATTGTTAATTATTACTAATTATTGTTAATTATTACTAATTATTGTTAATTATTGATAATTATTCCTAATTATTGGTAATTATTCCTAATTATTGGTAATTATTCCTAATTATTGGTAATTATTCCCAATTATTGGTAATTATTCCTAATTATTGGTAGTTATTCCAAATTATTGGTAATTATTCATAATTATTACTAATTATTCTTAATTATTGGTAATTATTTCTAATTATTGATAATTATTACTAATTATTGGTAATTATTACTAATTATTGGTAATTATTGGTAATTATTGGTAAATATTGGTAAATATTGATAATTATTGGTAATTATTACTAATTATTGGTAATTATTACTAATTATTCCTAATTATTGGTAATTATTGGTAATTATTACTAATTATTGGTAATTATTGGTAATTATTCCTAATTATTGTTAATTTTCCCTAATTATTGGTAATTATTGGTAATTATAACTAATTATTGGTAATTATTGATAATTATTCCTAATTATAGGTAATTATTGGTAATTATTACTAATTATTGGTAATTATTGGTAATTATTCCTAATTATTGGTAATTATTCCTAATTATTGGTAATTATCTCTAATTATTGGTAATTATTATTAATTATTGGTAATTATTCTTAATTATTGGTAATTATTCCTAATTACTGGTAATTATTCCTAATTATTGGTAATTATTCCTAATTATTGGTAATTATTCCTAATTATTGGTAATTATTGGTAATTATTGGTAATTATTGGTAATTATTGGTAATTATTGGTAATTATTGGTAATTATTGGTAATTATTGGTAATTGTTTTTAATTATTGGTAATTATTCCTAATTATTTGTAATTATTGGTAATTATTCCTAATTATTGGTAATTATTCCTAATTATTGGTAATTATTCCTAATTATTGGTAATTATTGGTAATTATTGGTAATTATTGGTAATTATTGGTAATTATTGGTAATTATTATTAATTATTGGTAATTATTCATAATTATTGGTAATTATTCCTAATTATTGGTAATTATTTTTAATTATTGGTAATTATTCCTAATTATTGGTAATTATTCCTAATTATTGGTAATTATTGGTAATTATTGGTAATTATTGGTAATTATTGGTAATTATTATTAATTATTGGTAATTATTCCAAATTATTGGTAATTAATCATAATTATTGGTAATTATTCCTAATTATTAGTAATTATTGGTAATTATTGGTAATTATTCAAAATTATTGGTATTTATTCTTAATTATTGGTAATTTTTGGTAATTATTGGTAATTATTCCTAATTATTGGTAATTATTCCTAATTATTGGTAATTATTGAAAATTATTGGTAATTATTCCTAATTATTGGTAATTATTCCTAATTATTGGTAATTATTGGTAATTATTGGTAATTATTGGTAATTATTGGTAATTATTTGTAATTATTACGAATTATTGGTAATTATTCCTAATTATTGGTAATTATTCCTAATTATTGGTAATTATTCCCAATTGTTGGTAATTATTCCAAATTATTGGTAATTATTCCTAATTATTGGTAATTATTGGTAATTATTGATAATTATTGGTAATTATTATTAATTATTGGTAATTATTATTAATTATTGGTAATTATTATTAATTATGGGTAATTATTCCTAATTATTGGTAATTATTATTAATTATTGGTAATTATTATTAATTATCGGTAATTATTCCTAATTATTGGTAATTATTCCTAATTATTGGTAATTATTGGTAATTATTGGTAACAATTATTAATTATTGGAAATTATTCCTAATTACTGGTAATTATTCCTAATTATTGGTAATTATTCCTAATTATTTGTAATTATTCTTAATTATTGGTAATTATTTCAAATTATTGGTAATTATTGGTAATTATTGATAATTATTGGTAATTATTCCTAATTATTGGTAATTATTGGTAATTATTATTAATTATTGGTAATTTTTATTAATTATTTGTAATTATTATTAATTATTGGTAATTATTTCTAATTATTGGTAATTATTATTAATTATTGGTAATTATTCCTAATTATTAGTAATTATTCCTAATTATTGGTAATTATTACTAATTATTGGTAATTATTGGTAATAATTGGTAATAATTATTAATTATTGGAAATTATTCCTAATTATTGGTAATTATTCCTAATTATTGGTAATTATTCCAAATTATTGGTAATTATTGGTAATTATTGCTAATTATTGTTAATTATTGGTAATTATTTGTAATTATTTGTAATTATTGGTAATTATTGGTAATTATTGGTAATTATTGGTAATTATTCCTAATTATTGGCAATTATTCCTAATTATTGGTAATTATTCCCGTCGCAAATAACGCTTTATTTGCGATGGGGCATAATCCCCATCGCAAATAACCCGTCGCTAATATCACTTTTTCCTGTAATGTTAGAATTAATCAGGATTCTAAGTAATTTCAACCAAAAAATTACTCAAAACCTAAATGAATATTTACGAAGAATGAAATTGAAATGTGTTTAGTGAAATCATAATGAACCCTTTGTCTCATATTTTTCAAAATCCACTTAGTTTTCAACTATTAAACTCTTTAAGTTAAGCTATTTTCTTAAAATTAAAAATCACCCCCCACTTTTAGTAATCATTATTAAAAATACACACTATAAGCTACCAACACTCCTTGAGAGATGACCTAGGGTCTTCCCTATACAATAAAAAATCATAAATTCATAATCAATTTGACATGTCACGATAATACGGTCAAATTTTGGCACCGTTTCCGGGGAGCGTTTTGGGTTTTAGTGTGTTTTTTATAAAATTTTAATAAATTTTGTTAATATTTTTTTTATATTTTACCTTTACCTATCTCTTTGTTTTCTGGTTTATTTCATTTGTAGGTTTTCATATAATATGTTCTTATCTTTTATATTTACCTCCTTTTGAATCAGAATTGGAGAGGACCATATGTCAATGACACTAAAACACACAAGACAACCCTTTAAAGGAGGACTCACCACAACATTGAAACTTTTCAAAATCCCACATCTTTTGGAACAAAATTATAAATTGAAAATAATATATATAACATCGATGAAAAACTTATTTTCTTTACTCTAATCCCCTTCTTGAGTATTCATCATTTATAGACATGCTAGGTACTGAATCAGGCATTGAATGTTGTAATGGTCTAGAAAAATGTCATGCATGCTTATTAATTAATGATTTCTTGAATAGTGAGGATCTCATGACCATCTATCGTACCTCTAGGCTTGAAAAATCTCATTCCTCATTTTATGATGTTACCATAAAGCTATTATATGAGATAAATGGCCCCTCACTTTCACATTCACTCCCTGAACATGTTGAATATTTATTGGAGGGGTTACAAGAGGATATCAAAGAGGCTTTACTAGAGGAAACTAAGACACAAGATTCCTACATTGAATGGGATAACATTGATATTGATTATTCATGTTTGCATTTTATTAAAAAGATAATTACACCCTGAATTTATCATTGAAACCATTAATAAATCATACCTAATGAAAGCATTAGAGAATGATGTAGATATTGTGCAAGTTTAAACCAAGAACAATGTGGTCTCATTATTTTTCCTACCCCACTATGTAAGTTGTATCTCATTAAATCAGGGGTAGATTTAACATACAATATCCATGTATTCCCCAAAAATAAGAAATATGTGCAATCTAGAAAAAAAATGTTGTTGGTTCCTCTATAAAAACTCAAACCACCATCAGACTGAGGATAACTCATTGGAACTTCCCTTCTAGAGTTAGTCAAAATCTAGGCCCACATGGGGGGTTAATCCAAGATTTATCCTTCTTTTCTTTTCCTTTAACATTCTAGTAATAATTTTCTTATATTATTTTCTCCACTTTTTCATGTTGGTTTTCAGTGAGAAACATTTAGGATATTAACTCAAGGTTGCACAAAAAAGAAACCAGGTTGTACCTATCCTTTATAATTACTTTATTGTTTATATTCAATTGAATATATGTTAAACATTGATGACACTGCACAATCTAGGTGGGCGGGAGTGGGTACATTCTTGGGTTAGATAATAATTTTCATCATATTTCTTCTTTTTCATTTTTAACTTACTGAATTGTATTGTTAATTTCCCCCTTTCCCACTCCCTCTCTTTTGTGTTAGAAGATTATTTTTTATACCCACTTTTTCATGGGAAATTATGCCTATTAAATAATTGAAATAATTGGAAATTAATTTTGAATTTTTTTTTCATGTTTTTTTAACATTCAAAAAAATTTCTGATGCAATGTGCATTTCAGAAAAAATTCAATACTATAGTGTGACTTTCTTTTGAAATTTAGTTCTTTGTCAATGAAATAAATGGTTGTATCATTTTGAAACCGTTGAGAAGAATGGTTCTGTTTTTTGTGAATAGTTTATGGTAAAATTGTGTCACATAATTTCTCGACACATAATAGCACCCAACCATAATGTGTAAAAATTTATTACTTTATGGAATGTAAATACAAGTTAGGTTGATTTTTATATACCTTCCAAAACCATTTTTCTATATGTTCGTTCCTTATCCAATCTATTTCATCATTGTACCAGTTTGAACTATGCATGTGTACCTGTTATCTAATTGTTGTACTCTCTCAAAAAACAAAACAAAAATAGGTTATGTCTTGGCCAGGTAAAAAACAACCATTCTTTAACTTCTGATATTGTTATAACTATTACAATTAGTGTCGTGAGGAGATCAAACATTGGTTGACAGAAGAGTGCTAGATTTTTTCCAAATTTAACTTTTGAAAAAACAATAATAAATTAGGGGAGGGATGAAATGTGAAACTTATGGGGATATCTAGGTTGGGAGCTCAATTTTTGACTTCTGGGAATGCTTATGTGAGTGGGTCTTAGAATTTATTGCAAAGGATGTGGGGCAGGTTCGGTGGAAAGGATCTTGTTAGTATAGAGTTTTTAAAATAAATTATATTTACTTGATAAAAATTATAAAGAATAGAACGGAATGGTTATCAAACACGCGTGTAGAATTAGTGACATGATAAACTTTTGATTTATTCTCATCAATTGTTATCATCCATCTCTTGGAATTTCATTCTGATAAAATTTTTAAGACACCATTTTCCATGCTCACTAGGAATAACTCCTCAGTGTGATTTTTTTATCTGATCACATTTCTATCAAGAATTAAATTTTCATTGAATGTTAAATATAATTGAAGTTGGAAATATCTGCATGAATAATTTCTGGATATTTGATATTTCCCAAGAGTGAAAATGTTTAGGTGTGGGGGTCTGATCGCCCCACGATTCACAGTTTCATTGTCACCCTTAAACCACTGTGATAAACTTGTTTTATATTGAAAATTTCAAATATAATAAAAATTTTCAATTCATTTTTTATTAATTTATCTCATGTTTATTCACTGTTAAAGAGGTAAATTATACTTGTTTTAATATTTTCATTGACGAAGGAGGTGATTTTGAGGCCCCGTAGACGATCTAGAAGAAAAAATGGGCCAAACTGCATGGCATCCCATGGACATGTATCCACTTTTTTGGGTATTAAGAGAAATAATTTCATCCAAATGGGAATAAACTTTTTAGTAGTCTCCAAAATATCTTCTTGTAAAAATATTCTCAAGGAACCGAATCCCAATTCGGCCATATGGGGACCCGTTCGAACCATTCTATCTAGGGGATAAAATCCACCTAAATTCAAAAGTTTAGTTCGGTATTCTGACCATATCTCCCAATACATATTTATAATGGCCATCTAATTTGACATGAGTATATTCATGAGTCCAGAAAACAAATATTCTCTTTTTTTTCAATTTGGTATATGGCTTTATATTATTCCAAAACCAATACACAAGTGATATCTCAAAAACTGGGTGCTCGAAACCATGTCTCATTTTGGCTATAAAAAGTCACCATGCGAACCTCATTTGTAATTCATACCTAGAGACTGAAGTATGGTAAAATTAAAGTTATATAGTAGTATCCTCATCATCCTAGAAGTTCTGGAGGCCTCTATCCTAATAGGGGGATCAAGAACAAAGATGGAGTTCTTCCTAAGCTTCCTCCTCCTCTCAATGTTGGGTTAAACAGTGGGCGTTAGTTGTGAGGGAGGTACACACATGTCAACAGAGTTCCGATGCATATATTTGCTATTGGTTTTTAGTAATTTGGGTTTTTGAACATTTAATTCCACATACATTACATTATTTCATATATGAATTCTCATTTTGATACATGTGAATGTTATGCTCTTAATTTCTAATAGATCGGTGTGAGGTTTTGAGTGCATTACATGTGGTTTTATGATAGGAGAGCACAAGAATCCTTTTCATTCCCAACTTCTTGAGATTTCAATCATTCTTGGAAGATATTATTCCACACATAAGTAGTGGACCTTGACAATACAATTGTTATGTCAAGTTTAGGATCATTATGCATTGAAATAAAAGCTTAAGAATTAATCAGGATTCCAATTCATTTCATCCAAAGAATTACTCCAATCATAAATGAATATTTATGAAAAATGAATATGAAATGTGTAAAGTGAAATAAAAATGAACCCTTAGTCTCATATTTTTCAAAATCCACTTGTTTTTAAACTATTAAACTCTTTATGTAAAGTTATTTTCTTAAAAATATTTTCAAATTCGCCTCAACATTTAGTAATCTTTATAAGAAATACACACTATAATCTATCAACGCTCATTGATAGATGTCCTATGTTCCTCTATATACTATAAATAAATATTAAAATCATAATAAATTTGACGTGTCACAATAATGTGGTCAAATTTTGGCGTAGTGTCCGCGGAGTGGCTTGGTTTTTAGTGTGTGTTTCTGGATTTTTTTTTGTAAATTTTGTTAATATTTTTTTATCTTTTACCTTTACCTCTCTTTCTGGGTTCTAATTTATTTGTTTCATATGTTTTTCATATAATATATTCTTATCTAGTAGAATTACCTTTTTCAAGACCTAACTAGAGAGTACCTTATGTCAATGACACCAAAACACACAAGACAACCCTTTAAAGGGTGACACACCACAACTTTGAATCTTTTCTAAACCCCACTTCTTTAGGAACCAAATTCGAAATTGAAATTAACATGTATAACAAGGATGAAAAACTTATTTTCTTTACTCTGATTCCCTTCTTGAGTTTTTAACATTGATATATATTCTAGGTACTGAATCATGCATTTAATGTTGTAGTAGTCTAGAAAAATGTCATGCATGCTTATTAATTAAGGATTTCTTTAACAGTGAGGATCGCATGACCATTGATGATAATACTAGTATTTTAAAATATCATTCCTCATCTGATGATTTTACCATTAAGAAGTTATATTAGATCAATGGCCACTCACTTTAACATTCTCTCCCTAAACATTTTGAACATTTATTGGAGGGGTTACAAGAGGAGATCATAGTGGCTTTATTGGAGGAAACTGAGACACCATATTCCAACATTAAAAGGGATGACATTGATATTGATTCTTCATGTTTTAATTTTTTTCAGAAATAATTACACTGTGAATTTATCATTGATATCATTAATAAATTATACCTAATAAAAGCATTAGAGATTGACGTAAGGGTTATACTAGTGGAAACCAAGAAAGACAAGGTCTCATTCTTTTTCCTACCCCTACCATGAAAGTTGTATCTCCTTAAATTAGGGTTTTATTTAACATGCTATATCCATGGATTCCAAAAAAATAAGGAATAAGTGAAATCTGTATAAAATAAGTGTTGTTGGTTCCTCTCAAAGAAACTCTTCCCACCATCAGACTAGGGATAAATCATTGGAACTGCCCATCTTGAGGAAGTAAAAATCTAGGCCCTTCTTAGGGTGTTAATCCAAGATTTATCCTTCGTTCATTTTCTTTTCTCATTATAGTATTAAATTTATTATATTATGTTCTACACTTTTTCATGTAGGTTTTCAGTGAGAAAAATTTAGGGGATTAGCATAATGTTGCACGACCAATAAACTAGGTTGTACTTCTCCTTTACACTTACTTTCTTGTTTCCATTCAACTAAAAATATGTTATACATTGATTACACTGCACAATCTTGGTGTGGGGTGTGTGTACATTCTTGGGTTAGTTATAAATTTTCATCAACTTTCTTATTTTTCTTTTTTAGCATTCTGAATTCTATTATTACTTTCCCCCCTTTCTCTCTGCCTTTCTTTTGTGTCAGAATATTATATTTTATACCCATATTATCATGGAAAATGATGCCTGTTAAATGATGGAAGTTTTTGAAAATGCATGTGCAATTTCCTTATTTCATGTTGTTTTAACATTCAAAAAAATTTATGATGCAATGTGAATTTCAAAAAACAAATTCAATACTGTGGTGGGAATTTCTTTTTAAATTTAGTTCTTTTTCACTGATATAAATGTTGTATCATTTTGAAACCTTTGAGAAAAATGGTGCCCTTTTTTTGAATAGTTTAAATGAAAATTGTGTCACTTAATTTCTACAAACACCATTGTACGCAACCGTGAAGTGTGAAAGTTTATTAAGTAATAAAAGGTAAATATAAGTTAGATTAATTTTTATGTGCTTTCCAAAAATTATTTTTCCATACATTCATTAATTATTTGATATATTTAATTTCTATACCAGAATGACCTATGCGTGTGTACTTGTTATCTAACTATTGTATGCCCTCAAAAAAAATGTTGTGTCTTGGCTAGTTCAAATCAACCCTTCCTCTACTTTTGATCTTGTATAACTATTACAATAAGTGTTGTGAGAAGATCAAACATGGGTTGAGATAAGAGTTTGAGATTCGTTTCAAGTGAAAATTTTGACAAACAAATGAGGGGAGTGATGAAATGTGAAACATATAGGGATATCTAGATTTGGAGCTTATGGTTTGACTTTTGGTAATGTTTAAGTGAGTGGGTCTTATAATTTGATTGCACAAGATGTGGGGAGGTTCAGTGGAAAGGATCGTGTAAGTACACAATTTTCAAAATAACTTATATTTACTTGATAAAAATTAGAAATAATAGCATGAAATATTTGTTACACACACATGTGGAGAATTAGTTACTTGATTTACTTTTGAATTATTTTCTTCATTTTTTATCATGAATCTCTTTGAATTTCATTCTGATACAATTTTTGAGACGCATTTTCCGTGCTCATTTTGAATAACTTTTCGGTGTAAGTTTTTCTATGATAATATTTCTATCAGGAATTAAATTTTTATTTAATATTAAATATTTATTAAGTTGGAAATATATACATGAATAATTTTTTAAAATTTTATTTTTCCTAGGAGTGAAAATGTCTAGGTGTGGGGGTGTGATCACAAAACGATTCACTGTTTCATTTTCACACTTACCCTACTGTGCAAAACTTGTTTTGAATTGTAAATTTAAAATACAATAACAAATTTAACTTCATGTTTGATTAATTTATTTTGATTCTATCACTAATAAAAGGGAAAATTTTAATTTTCATGATATTTTCATTTAAGGTGGAGGTTATTTGGAGGCCTCAAAGATGATCTAAAGGAAAACAATGGGACAAACTTTATGTCATCCCATAGACATTTGTCCAATTTTTTTGGAATTACGAGGATTCTGTGAATAAAAATGGGCTGAAACATTGTGGTACACTCCAAAAAATCATTTTATATAGCTCTTCTCATGTAATGGGATCCCATTTCAGCCATCTAGTGGCCCGTACGAACCGTTATCTATAGGGGATAGAATCTACCCGAATGCAAAAGTTTAGTTCTGTCTTTTGAATATATATCCAAAACAAAATTTCTAATTGCTGCCCAATTAGACATGAAGATATTAAACAGGCCTATCAACAAATCCTATCTTTGGTTCAATTCATGATATGAATTTCTACAATTCCAAAAATGAGACACAATTGGTATCTCAAAAACTATATTCTCAAAACCATGTTCCATTTTGGCTATAAAAAGGTACCATGGGAACCTCATTTGAATGTCCAACCAAGAGAGTGATGTGCGAACAAATTGATGTCCTAGAGGAGTATCCTCATCAACCTAGATGTTCTGGAGGCCCTTATTCTCATAGGGGGTCAATAATGAAGATGGAGTTCCACCCAAGCTTCGTTATCTTCCGTATATCAGGATAATTAATTACATGTACCTTATATGATTTAGTATTTTAATGCTTTTTTTGATATATGTGAATGTTATGCTTTTAATTTCTAACTGATTGGCGTGAGGTTTTGAGTGCGGGACATGTGTTGTTCTGATTGGACAACACAGGAATATTTTTCGTACCCACATTATTATGATTTCAATATTCTTTGACTTCTCTTATTCTATACATAATCATTGGACCTTGACAATATGATTGTTACGTCATAGATTGGTTATTTAAGCATTGAAATTAATCGAGATTCCAATTAATTTCTACCAAAGAATTACTCCAAAACTAAATGAATATTTATGAACAATGAACATTAAATATGTGTATTGAAATCACAATGAACCCTTTGTCTCATATTTTTTAATATCCACTTGGTTTGTCAACTATTAAACTATTTATGTTTATTTATTTTCATAAACCTATTTTCAAAATTACCCCCCACTTTCATTGTCTTTATTAAAAATAAACACTATAAGCTACAAACTCTCCTAGAGAGACGACCTACTGGTATAACCTATACTATAAATAAATCTTAAAATCATAATCAAATTTACATATCATGACAACATGGTCAAATTTTGGCGTTGTTTCCAGGGAGCGGTTTGGTTTTTAGTGCATGTTTTTTATAAATTTTTGATGAATTTTGTTAATATTTGTTTTGTATTTTAACGTTACCTATATTTTCGTTTTATTATTTATTTTATTTTTAGGTTTTTAATAGAATGTGTTCTTATCTGGTAGATTTACCTCTTTAGAACCCATACCTAAGAGAACCATATTTCAATGACACCGAAACTCACAAGACAAACCTTTAAAGGTGGATACACCAAAACATTAAAACGTTTCTAAATCCCACTTCTTCTTGAACCATGATTGAAAATAAAATTAATATGTATAACATGGATGAATTTTTTTTTATTTAATCTGATCCTCTTATTGAGTTCAAATCATTGATAGACATGCTAGGTACTAAATCATGCGTTGAATGTTGTAGTGGTCTAGAAAAATTTCATGCATTCTAATTAAATAACGATTTCCTGAACAGTGAGGATCTCATGACCATATATGAAATTACTAGGCTTTTAAAGGATAATTCCTCATATGATTATGTTACCATTAATCATTTATATGAGTTTAATGGCATATCACATTCACATTCACTCCATGAACATGATTAACATTTATTGGAGTGGTTTTAAGTGGAGATCAATGTGGCTTTACTAGAGAAACTTGAGACACAAGATTGAAAGGGATGAAATTGATATAGATTATTCATGTTTTAGTTTTATTCAAAAATAATTTCTCTCTGAATTTCTCATTGATACCATTAATAAATCATACCTAATGAAATAATTGGATAATTATGTAGAGGTTGTGAAAGTGGAAACCCATAATGATGGGGTCTCATTCTTTTTCCACCCTTACCATGTAAGTTGTATCTCATTAAATTTGGGTTATATTTAACATAATATATCCATAGATTAATAAATAATAAGTAAGAAGTGATTTTGAAAAAAATAAGTACTTTTGGTTCCTCTCAAAGAAACTCCACCCACCATCAGATTCGGGATAACTCATTGGAACTGCCCTTCTAGAGGTAGTTAAAATATAGTCCCCACTTGGGGGGTTAATCCAAGATTGATCCTCCTTTTCTTTTTCTTTATCATTATAGTAATAAATTTATTATATTATTTTCTATAATTTTTCAAGTAGTTTTTCATTGAGAACAATTTAGGAGACAAACTCAACATTACATGACCAATAAACCAAGTTGTACCTCTCCTTTACACATACTTTATTTTTTCAATTCAATTGACAATATGCTATACAATGATTAAACATAACAATATAGGTGTGGGGGTGGGTACATTATTGGGTTTATTATTAATTCTCATCAACTTTCTCCTTTTTCTTTTTTATCTTACTAAATTGTATTGTTACTTCCCCCCCATTCCCTCTCCCTCACTTTTGTGATGGAATATTATTTTTTACACCAAATTTAACATGGAAAATTTGGCCTATTAAATAATATAAACTATTGAAAATTCATGTGGAATTTATTTATTTCATGTTGTTTTAACATTCAAAAAAATTTCGGTTTCAATGTGCATTTCAGAAATAATTCAATACTGTGGTGTGAATTGCTTTTGAAATTTAGTTCTTTTTCGATGATATAAATGGTTGTATCATTTTAAAAATATTGAGAAGAATGGTACCCTTTTTGTGAATATTTTAAGGGAATATTGTGTCACATAATTTCTCCATACATCATTGAACCCAACCGTGAGGTGTTTAAATTTTTTACATGTTGGAAGTTAAATATAAGTTAGTTTTATTTTTATCTACTTTCCAAAATCTTTTTTCCATATGTTCGTTCCCTATCCAATCTATTTCATTACTATACCAGATTGACCTATGAGTGTATACATGTTATCTGACTTTTGTATACCCTAAAAAACAATGGAAAAAAGGTTGTTTCTTGGCCAGTTCAAAAACCACCCTTCCCAGACTTTTGATCTTGTTATAACTATTACAATTAGTGTCATGAGGATATCAAACAAGGGTTGAGAGAAGAGTGTGAGATTTTTTCCAAGTGAAACATTTTTAAAATAATAATAAATGAGTGGAGTGATGAAATGTGCAACATATGGGGATATCTATGTTGGGAGAATAAAGTTTTAATTATAAGAATTCTATGTGATTAGGTCTTGCAATTTTATTGAAAAAGGATATGGGGCAGGTTTGGCGGAAAAGATCACCTATGTAGACAATTTTTAAAATTACTTATATTTACTCGATAGAAAGTAGAAAGAATAGAATGAAATGGTTTTCAAACAAGCACATGTATAATTAGTGAAATGATTAATTTTTGAATTATTTTCTTCTATTGGTACCATGCATCTCTGGGAATTTCATTCTGATACAATTTTTGAGATGCCTTTTTCCATGCTCACTAAGAATAACTTTTCGATGTGATTTTTTTCTTTGATCACATTATAGCAGGAATTAAATTTTAGTTTAATGTTAAAAATTTATGAAGTTGGAAATATATCCATGCATAATTTCTAGAAAATGTAATTTTTCCATGGATTTCAAATGTTTAGGTGTGGGGGTGTGATTGCACCACGATTCACTGTTACATTTTCAAGCTTACACCACAATGCTAAACTAGTTTTTTATTGTAAATGTAAAATATAAAAACAAATTTCACTTCTTTTTAATTAATTTATTTTGTTTTTATCACTGTAAAAAGTAGAATTTATACTTTTTTATATTATCATTGAAGGTGGGGGTGATTTGGAGGCCCCAAAAATGATCTAGAAGAACCAAATGGGCCAAACTGCATGGAAATCCATGGACATCTGTCCACATTTTTGGGTATTACGAGAGTAATGTGAATCCAAATGGTCTGAAACATTGTGGTAAGCTTCAAAATATATTTTTATATATCACTTTTCATGGAATTGAATCCTAATTCGGCCATATGGTGGCCCTTCCAAACCATAATTTACAGGGGAAAAATATATCCAAAATAAAAAGTTTATTTCAGTCTTTTGACCATATCTTAGAATCCATATGTCTAATGTGAACATAATTTTACATGAAGATATTAAATAGGTTGGCCATAAAATCTTCTCTTTTGTTCAAGTTGTGATATTTCTATTTACTATTCCTAAACAAAGACACAATTGGTATCTCAAAAATAGGGTTCTCAAAACCCCTATCCATTTTGACTATAAATAAGGCAACATGGTCACCTCATTTATAAGTCCAGACAAGAGAGTGAAGTTTTTCAAAATTGAAGTTCTAGAGGATTCTCCTCATAATACTTGAAGTTATTTATTCCCTTGTCTTCATAGGGGGATCAAGGAAAAAGATGGAGTTCCACCTGAGCTTCCTCCTCCTCTCAATGTCCGGCTAAATGGTGGGTGTTTGTTGTGAGGGAGCTACACACATGTCAGGGGAGTTATGATGCATATATTAGCTACTTGTTTAAAGTAATTTGTGTGTTTAAACATTTCATTCCACATAACATACTTTATTTCATTTTTGAATTCTTTTTTTGATATATTTGAATGTTATGCTCTTAATTTTTAACAGATCAATGTGAGGATTTCAGTGCATGACTTGTGTTGTTCCAATTGAACAACATAAGAATCCATTTAATTCACACATTTTTTGGATTTAAATCTTATTTGGAAGATTGTATTACATACATAAGCTATGGACCATGACAATATTATTTTCACATGAAGGTTTGGTTCTTTAAGCATTGAAATAAAAGCATTGGAATTAATTGGGATTCCAATTAATGTAAATTGATGAATTATTACAAAAATAAATGAATATTTATTAAAAATGAACTTGAAATGTGTGTAGTGATATCACAATGAACCCTTTGTATCATATTTCTCAAAATTCACTGGGTTTTTAACTATTAAACTCTTTAAGTTAAGTTATTTAATAAAAAATATTTTCAAATTCAACCCCACTTTTATTAATCTTTATTAAAAATATACACTATAAGATACCAACTCTCCATGAGAGATTACCTAGGGTATTCTAAATAATAGAAATAAATATTAAATATATATCAATTTGATATTTCATGACAACATGGTCAAATTTTTCCATCATTTTCAGGGAGCGGTTTGGTTTTTAGTGCGTGTTTTTTTTAATATTTTGTTAGATTTTTAAAATATTTTTTTATCTTTTAACATGACCTATATTTTTGAGTTATGATTTATTTCCTTTTTAGTTTTTCATATAATTTTTATTCTCTAGTAGATTTACTTCTTTTCAAACCCAAACTGTAGAGGACCATATGTCAATGACACTGAAATACACAAGACGACCCTTTAAAGGAGGACACAACACAACATTGAAACTTTTCTAAATCCCAATTCTTTTGGAACCAAATTAGAAATTAAAATTATGATTTATAATATGAATGAAATACTTATTTTATTTAATCTGATTCTCTTCTTCATTTTTCATCATCGATAGACATGATAGGTACTAAATCATGCATTGAATGTTGTAGTGGTCTAGAAAAATGTCATGCATTCTTATTAATTAACGATTTATTGAATAGTAAGGATCGAATTACCATAGATGATGCTAATTGTCTTGTAAAATCTCATTATTCATCTAATTATGTTAACATTAAGTAGTTATATGAGATCAAGGGCCTCTCAGTTTCACACTCACCCCTAAACATGTTGAACATTTATAGGAGGGGTTACAAGAGGAGAACAAGGTGGATTTCCTGGAGGAAACTGAGACACAAGATTCCTATATTTAAAGGGATCACATTGATATTTATTCTTCTTGTTTTAATTTTATTAAAAAAATTACACTTTGAATTTTTCATTGATACATTTAATAATTCAAAACTATTGAAAGCATTAAAGAAGGATGTAGAGGTTTTGCAAGTTAACACTAAGAAAGATGAGGTCTCATTATTTATCCTACCCCAACCATGTAAGTTGTATATCATTAAATTGGGTTTATATTTAACATACTATATCCATGGATTCCTCAACAATAAGTAAGAATTTCAATCTGTGGAAAAAAATTTATATGTTTCACTCGAAGAAACTCCACCCACAATCAGACAGAGAACAACTCATTGGAACTGACCGTCTAGAGGGAGTCAAAATATAGGCCCCAAATGGGTGGTTAATCCAAGATTTATCCTTATTTTCTTTTCCTTCCTCATTCTAGTAATAAATTTCTTATATCATGTATCTACTTTTTCATGTAGGTTTCCAGTTAGCAACATTTAGGAGATTAAATCAATGTTTCATGACCAGTAAAATAGGTTGTACCTCTCCTTTACACATAATTACAAGTTTCCATTCAACTAAAAATATTTTTTATATTGATGATATTACACAATCTAGGTCTATGTGTGTGTGTGTAGGGGGGGGGGTACATTCTTGGGTTAGTTAGGAATTTTCATCATCTTTCTTTTTTTCTTTTTTTAGCATGATGAATTGTATTGTTACTTTCCCCACTTTACCTCTCCATTACTTTTGTGCCAGAATGTTATTTTTTATACCCACATTATCATGGAAAATGATTCCTATTAAATAATGGAAATTATTGAAAATGCATGTGGAATTTCCTTATTTCAAGTTGTTTTGACATTCAAATTTTTTTTGATGCAATGTGCATTTAATTAAGAATTAAATACTGTGGTGTGACTTTTTTTTGAAATTTAGTTCTTCATTAATGATATAAATGGTTATAACATTTTGAAACTTTGAGAATAATGGTGACTTTTTGGTGAATAGTTTAAGGGAAAATTATGTGACTTAATTTTTCCCAACATCATTGCACCAAACAATAATGTGTGAAGATTTATTAATTAAATAAAGGTAAATATAAGTTAAGTTGATTTTGTATAATTTCCAAACTCATTTTCTCATACGTTTATTCCTTATCTGATCCATTTCATTATAGTACCAGATTGACCTATGCATGCATACCTATTATTTGACTATTGTACGCCCTAAAAACACACAAAAAAATGTTGTGTCATGGCTAGGTCAAAAAGCACACTTCCTAGACTTTTTATCTTGTTATAACTATTACAATTAGTGTCGTGAGGAGATCAAACATGGGTTGAGGGAATAATGTGAGATTTTGCCCTAGAGAAACTTTTGAAAAAAAATAAATGAGGGGAGTGATAAAATGTGAAACATATGGGGATATCTAGGTTGAGGGATTATGGTTTGACTTTTGGGAATTCTTAATGGATTGAGTCTTGGAATTTGGTTTTAACGGATGTGGGGTAGGTTTGGTAGAAAGGATCATGTAATTGGAAATGTTTTAAAATAACATATATTTACTCGATAGAAATTTTAAAAAATAGCTTGAAATAGTTGTCACACATACACAAAGAGAATTTGTGACCTGATGAACTTTTGAATTATTTTATTCAATTAGTATCATGCATCTCTTTTAATTTCATTTTGATACAATTTTTGAGAAGCATTTTTCCATGCTCACTGAGAATAACTCCTGGGTGTGATTTTTTTCTTTGGTCACATTTCAATTAGGAATAAAATTTTCATTGAATGATAAATCATTATGATGTTGGAAATATCTACATGCATAATTTCAAGAAATGTGATTTTTTCTAGGAGTGAAAATGTTTAGGTGTGGGGTGTGATGGCACCGCGATTCACTATTTCATTTTCACCCTTACACCACTGTGCTAAAAAAATTTATTTTATATTTAAAATATAATAAAAAAATTTCACTTCATGTATGATTAATTATTTTTGTGTTTATCACTATTAAAATTTGTAATTATACTTGTTTTTATATTTTCACTAAAGGTAGAGGTTATTTGGGGGCCGAGATGATGATCTAGAAGAAACAAATGGTCCAAACTGCATGGCATCCCATGGACATCTGTC